>CM060882.1:130637335-131159835 GCA_030762935.1 Hymenopus coronatus | reverse complement strand
ATGAAATTTTCCCATCTTTGAGGAATGGTCAAGCATATCACTCAGAATTGTGTCACCTACTGAGACAACAATTTTCTCTTCTGGTATTTCCTGATAGATCACTCCTCTAATTCTTGGGGGAGATTAGAAATATTGAGCCATCATCTGAGATGTGGCTCCAACAAGGATTTGGACAAGTTCTTAATAAATTGAACCTCTTAAAATATTATAAACAGTACATAATACAACACCTGGTTTTACAGATCTAAACATTCCTTGCCTGGAAAGTGAGACCTGCAAGTTTTGAGAAAACAATACACACTTGGCAAAACACAGCCACTGAGAGGCAAGGCATGGTTTGTGTAGTAAATTGGTTAACAAGAAGGTACTAGGATAGGGGCAGCTGCATGCCAAATGCATGTTAATAGATGCAGAAAAAAATGTGTATTTACTGATGCAAATGATGAAAATTAAAAAAGTGAACCCCCCCCCCCCCCCATTGCCAACTTTCATGGTCTACCTCTGAGGGGAAAACACCTCTCAAAACTAGTTCTAGCAGTTAAAAAGCATGTGGAGCTGAGAGTATGAACCAAACTATTAAATATCAACATAACCATGATTAATTTTATGAGTTGATAAGTATCACTTGATATTTATTATGTATATCACTTATTTACAAATTATTAAATAACATGTTTCTTAAGCATGTTACTTTCACTCCCAACTTTGGTTAGACTGCCTGTGTTAGTGGGTGTTTTGGATGGATTCTTCTCTTATGGTGGACGATGAAGTTTTGTAAAAGAATGTCACCAGGCAGAATTTTTAAATTCATCAGTTTGAATCTACCTGTTATGGTTTTTAACAATCTTGGTTATGGTCAAGAGAATATTCAGGATTTTTGTAATTATGAGTATCCAGGTGATTTGGGGGTCCTCCCCAGAAAACTTTTTAAAACTTTAGCTTACAACATTTAAAAACAAATTGGAAGAACATATCCTAAACGGGACTGAATAAATAATACTATGTTTGTTAATAATAATATTACTGGAAATTAAAATAATGGAGAAAATACATTAAAATAGTTGTGCTTTAAGCAATGTACAGTAAAAAAATTCCGAGTATTTTTATTTACATTAAAAACTTAACTAATGCAAAAAAAAAAAAAAACAGCATCCATGTAAAGAGTGAAAAAACTAGTTTCCTCTCCATACAATAAACTCCATCTTTCAGAGTGCTCACCCACCAAATTTGTATAGAGCATAACGGAAATGGCAGTATATAACCTCAACTTGTGTGGGCTTCTAAACTGAAGAAATGTTTCGTTGCTCCACTTGTGGAGAAAAATCATTATTCAAAATCTTCTTAATTATGAAATTTTCAATTTATAAGTTCAAAACAAACCACACAAGAAAAGCAGATGTAAATAATAGGATAGCATAACCATCAGAATCATAACATTATTTTAACTGCTAATTTATGTTAATATTTAAACATTATTTTATCTTGTTACTGCAAATACAGTTCAATCCATACCTACCCTCTTAGTTCAATAGACTCAGTAAGCCAGCAAACATAAAGATTTGCATATATATGAAACTTTACGTAAAATGATAATAAAATACAAAATGGTAACATGCATACTGCAACCTGCACCTGTACAGTTATTAATAATGAGCTCAGTGAGCTTGAAAAACACTTTTAGGATGTAGTGCATTTCATGGGTTATACATATATAGGTAATAGATTATAAACAAGGGCATTCTGTGGAATTACAATATGATGGGTAGTGTTATCAAAGTATGGAGGAAAGATACCCGAATCACTTAAGCAGAAGCAGCAATGTTCAAACAATGATGACTTACAAGTAGCTATAACTTTTAATTGCTCTTTAGCTAGTAGGAATACCAAGTAAACATGGTAAACAAAATTTCCTTGGTATGCAGTGCTTAACTTGCTTTAATAAAATACATACCAGGGATTTATTAAATGGTTTGTACAGGTATTATGACCATAAATGATATTGCATATTGTATATTATTCAAGATTTTCTTTGATAAAAATTAAAATGACCAGCATTTACAATCCAGGTAATGTCACAAGTGCATAATGTGAATGTTTGAGTCAGTCTTCAAGTATATTATTCCTTGTATTTTCCTATTGTGTTTTAATGAGAGGTATATTTTTGTGTAGCAAGTTTTTGTCTATCTCTTGCGGTTTACTAGTTATGCATAATCCAGCAAAATTCATCCAGAATGAGAGGTCTTCATAGTTTATTCCCAGAAAATTCAAAATATAGATTTTATTTCTCGTGTAAATATTTTTATATATTTTTAAATATTTTTTATGAGCCATTTTTCAGAAAATCAAAATTTTCAAAATTTTTTCCATGTAAAGGGTAGTTTGTGTTGATGGGGGTTTTCTCAAAATTGTGTCGCATCCCTAGAAGATTCTAAACTTAAATACAAAGTTTAGTGGTTTAAAACAGAATTTTAAATGTTAAGGGATATGGCAGTAGATAATTTTATTGATATTAGAATCAAAATCTTAGGGATATATATCCTCTAATTAAACATATACAAATTGCTTGTAAAAATAAGATTAACCCTATAGATAAAGAACGATTGAGAAATAGAAATATAATTTCATTCTGAGCTATCACACACACATGCACACGCACACACACTCTCTCTCTCTCACTCACTCGCACCTTTTTCTGAAAATGTGTTTTTTAGATACACGGGAACTAAAACGCCTATTTCTGGTAAAATTTTGCTAGCAAATTTTTGGGTGGAATGCAACATCTTCTCTATACACTATGTACATAGTACATGTAGAGAAGATAAAAAGAGTCCAAAACAGTTAATAATATTGCTCACAGTAGAGAGAGGGAGGGAGGGAGGGGGAGAGGGGAAGAGAGGCAGAAGGAAGGAGAGGGGGGAGAGAGAGGTTGTAGAATACCAAAGTTAGTATCTTCCAAGGATGTGACAAAGAGTTTGAGAAACCCCCCCTCCCTAACTACCTTTACATGGTAAACATTTCTTAAAAATGCCTGTAACAATTTTGATTAAAATGCTATATATTAAAGATATTTTCATGACAAATAAAAGTATATCCTGAATTTTCTTGTAATATTCTGTGAGAACCTCTGTATGGATTTTGCATAACTAGTTAACCTTAAGATATAGACACACAAAAATGCCTTATTCTAACACACAATTTATGTCATGCATTTTTTTCGTGGAGTTGGCCATTTTTGAGGTGTTCCTTATTTTTCATTTCAGTTTTAAAATACTTAACACATATAGGAATTTGTCAACTCCTGGCAATGCAAAGAAATGGATTTCCTCCACATGGCAACCTGCTTCCAAAAGATTTGACTATTACTTTAGACAATTGTATTTGCTTATTTCCCTTCTACTCACAAGAAAGTGAGAGATAAGACCATTTCTTCAAATTTTTATGTCTCTTAGCACAAAGTAGATAGAAGAATAGGTTGTCTCCTCAGTGTAGTGGTAGTGCAATTGCTTACTATTGGGAGACTCGGCTTTGATACCCTGTACCGGCGTGGGGATTTTCTGCCGCTGGGAGACCTGGTCCAGGGTGCACTTATCCTCATGAGGACCCTGTGGGGCCAATTGAGGAACTACTCGTGGAAAAATTAGCAGCTCCTGATTGTGCATAGACTGCATTAACTGATTGGGAGGGAATTGGGACATTAATCACGTCTCACCCTCCAGTATTGCACCCCTTCGATGATGTCGGTAATGGGCAGAAATGGGGAAATTAGTGGTCATGCAGTAAGCCTTGGTCTGACTTTGGGCTATTGTGCCATATAGTTTAGTTTTAAATAGAAGAATTTTGTCAATTATTTGTTAAAGAGATGTAGAGAAGGTCATGTGAATAGAACACATCAGATTTTTTTGTCACACTGTCAGATTATTTGATATATATGTTGTACTGATTGCATCAAAGCAAAATATGAAGAATTTTCAATAAATTATTTGGAAAAGATGTAGGTACAACTATGGTGACAAGAACCAGCCTATAAATGAAGAAAACATCTGAAGATTTTGATGTATAATCATTACATTGCCATTTGTACTGTGAAATTATGTTTTGTATTCATTTGAGGAATACCTTAAAATTGTAAAACAAATCAATCAATCAGTGAATTATTTTTGTAATTGTAAAATAAAAAATTTGTTATGTTCATATTATATTGCAAATTGATATATTCAATAAATAATATCATTGTCTTTGCTTTATGGTGGATAATGTTGTCAAAATTAACTGCCTATAAAATGAGCTAAAGGTTAATAAATATCTTTGTTGTTTTATATTACAAATGTTGCAATGGTAGATACATGTTGATACATAAGATATCACTTTGGTTTATCTACTCTTAAGCTGGACTCTTGAACATGCTTAATACTTTAAATATTCTTTCTAATTACAGGACTTTGAGAAGGACCAGAGATTAAAAAACCTAACTATTGAGTTTCTTGATGATATAATCTACAGTCCAAATTTATTACCAGCAGAGCACAAAGCAGCTTCCCAGTTACTTCGCATGCTTACCAAAGAAGAGCCAGAGAGTAATAAGGTTGACCTTGATTGCCTACTAGCTCCACCAATGGTACATAAATAGCATTTAGTACATATAATATTACATATGGTGCTTGTTTAATTTTGAATTTTCTTGCTCATCATGTTCTCTTATTAGTTAGCAAACACTGAGCATTGGAATACAAGAAACTCAAGATTTTTAGCAGCACATAACTCTGCTGATGGAACCCTTTCACAATAATTTAATAAACAGCACAGTTATATTTTATAGGGCATTTTTGCATCATCTTGTTTCCATAATATCAGCAGTTCATCCAGTAAGAAGTGACTGCTTTTGCTTCAGTGAAGTTTAAATAAATACTAAAGAAACTAAACACAAGACAAGTAAAATAGATGGAAAGTTAAATTAGCTTTAAAACTTCAAGGCTATGACTAGGCTATAATTGTTCATCTTTGATTTTCTTTATCAGTATAAGTGAGATAGGTAATGTTGAATATGCAAAAAATAAGCTTTTAACATCTGAAGCCTTGGCATTTCTCCACAGCAACTTAATTTATTCTGATATCATCATAAAAAGTAGCTTTATACAGTGTTGCAGAAACTTATAATTTCATGATTCTACTGCAATAAAGAAATTTACATATGTTAACCTTCTTTTACATTGATTCTGGAAAATTGAATAATATGAAAAATTGAGCAACATAAGGAAATATATTTTACTTTTCTTTTCTGTACTAACCAGAGAAGATAGATACTTGAATGCAATTTCATCTTTCTCTTCTAATTAGAGTCCTCAGATTTATTCCAACTTTGCTGGCAGTTGTTTGTCCATGCATGACATTAGTACTAGGCAGCAAGTTTATCATACATTGCCTCTTGCAGAGGACTAGTGATCAATGAGTAAAAGAGGTGGATGTAAACAGTTTTGAGGTCACCTTAGTGAAATGGAACTTGTATCTTACCTTTCCAATATTTACATTTGGAACACTCGCTTGCATCTCGTAAACCCACAATTGCAGCATTTATGCTGATACGCAACTCAAATAATTGGATGATTATGGTAACATAGAGGGTTTTAATGCCACAATTTCCCCATTACAATAAACACTTGTTCATACTCTTTACAGCAGTAAATGAAAACTGACCTATACAGAATAAATTAAGAGAACACAAAAACTAAAGAATGTACAAAATATCCTGGTGAAAAACAGTTCTGCACCACCCAGTATATTAACCTATTTACAAAGTTGGCAATGCATGCAATCCAAGGTCTAATTCCCCACCTCTCCTTTGAAACAAGGGCTTGCACAATGATGCCATGCATTTAAACCCACTGCTGCTAAAGGTCAAATAAACCTGAAGACCCAGTATATCCTGCCAAACCTCCAAAAACATCTCAGCTATCCTGAGATAGGCATAACTTAAAGATGTACTTTTAATTCTGTAGAATTAATTATAATAATTAATACTATTCTGTAGATTTATATTTGTACTTTCATAAACTGGCTTTGTTTAGTATAGATTGGAAGACACAAAAACATGAAGCTATTTATTTTACTGGCCTTTCTGAAGTTTTATGCTTTTTCTAAAAATGTAGTATAGATATTTGTCTCATTTCTACTTTCTCTGCTACATTAGTAAATAGGGGAAGCAGTGTATTTCACTCAAACCTTTATTATTGACATTACATTGGAAATGTATGCTTTGAGGCCTTCTGAACCTCCCTCCCCAAAGGCATTTTTTGAAAAATTTGTTTTGTGTGAGTTCCATGTCTCCATTACTTTGGCTGAATTTCCTGTATTGGTACTGAATGGTATTTGCTTTAACTGTGTGTATACATGCTACCATCAGGTGACCATGTGAGTAATTAGGGAAATTTATGAGACACATCCATAAAGTAAGTTTCCAATTTTGTTTCCTTTAAAGTAAATGTATTTAGCTGGGAAAATTCCACATGTGTAACAGATCTATGACATATTAGTCATATGCTGGTCATACAGGTCTCATTTGGTGCCAATAGTGTGGCAGCAGTGCCCTGAAATGGCACCTCTTATTCGTCCTCCTGCCTGTGCAGAGGACGGCCGTCCCTCATCAATGATCACTTAGTTGAGCTGGTGCAGAAGTGCATCGTGGAGAACCATCATCTCATGATTATATGGAGCTAAGCAGTCATTTCCCGCAGATATCGTGATTCTTGTTGCATGGAATTGTCACTAAGCACCTGCTGTTCAAGAAATTGTGTGCCAGGTAGATGCCGAAAAACCTGACTCACGGGCACGAAATGAAATATTTAGGAGCAGCACTGACATTTTTTGCAGCAGTATCATGATGATAGTGATGCATTCCTTGAGAAATCCCTGTCCTCTGAACAGTGTTTTGACAATAACGAAGAGCTGAAGATGACTGTCACACGCTGATTCCATTCACAGGCGGTAGTCTACTACGACACAGGAATACAAAAGTTGATCTCATGATATGACAAGTATCTCAATTCTTTTGGTGACTATCTTGAAAAATAGCTCAAATATTACTGTAAGAGTTGCTTATAAAGTTTTTCATGTAACTATGTGTCTTTGTTTAAAAAAAAAGAGGGAACTTACTTTCTGGATGCACCTCATACTTTAATAAGAATAATTTGTATACCCAACAATAACCAATAAATTAAAAACACAATAATTTGAGTCGGTTTTTGTAACAGAAACATCATTTAGTAATTACTTACTAAGACTGGTTTTGGGAACTCATGTTCCCATTTTCAACCCTTCATTCCGACTAAATCTTGCTTCATTGGCATCAACAATGAGGGTGGTGGTGTATCACTTGTGGAGGCATCTGTTGCTGGATCTATGAACTTCCAAAGTTTGCTGTATGGTGATAAATCAAAATATCACCACCACCACCCTCATCATTGACACCAACGAAGCAAGATTTAGTTGGAATGAAGGGTTGAAAATGGGAACAAGTGTTCCCAAAACTGGTCCCAGTAAATAATTACTAAGTGATGTTTATATTACAAAAACCGACTCATATCTTTTTGTTTTTATTTAATCACATCACTGTCATAAGCTTCTTTGCATATTTTTAAGATTTCAAAATAACCAATAAGTTTAGAACAAGGTATATGAATGTGATTTTTATACCTCTACTGGAATATTTTTTAAACTATTTGCTCTTTCTTTTTTTAGACTCCAAGTAAGGAGAACATTGAAACACTCTCTGCTTTGGAAATTGCAGAGCAAATGACATATGTTGATCATCAGATATTTGTTTCTATTTCAAGCGAGTAAGTAATGAAATTAAAGTGAAATTCAATTATTTTATTTATTGCTACTGAATTCTATAATATTTATTGGTATATTTTCCAGGGAATTTCTTGGCCAGGCATGGATGAAAACTGATAAAGCTACCAAGGCTCCAAATATAATTTTGATGACCAAAAGATTTAATGAGGTATGTAATTGTAATTTTATTTCAACCTTAAGGCATACTATATCCATGGGAAACGCCAAGTTAAAACATTTAAGTTTACATATAAATTTAGTTTATACAAAATATGATTTTATAAAGCGATACTTAAAAATAGTAATAACATTTTATAACGTATGAAGTATGCATAACATTCTTAGAATAGATTGTAAAAAATGTTCAGCTTTCATTCTGCTGGTGATGGGTCTCCTTCCCTGATTCATGGTGGCAGCTATCAGCCACAATATTACACATTATGTAAAAGAAATAGGTCGCAGGTTCAAACCCAATGGAGGACGATGGATTTTTTCGGGTGTATGTATTCAGATTTTTTAGGTATGTTTATGTATATGTTATGTACACATAACATATACATAAACATAAATTTTTGGTACATCTACAATTGTTCTGATGGCCTTTTTTCATAATTTAAATCTTATATTATTTTTACTGAATTTCTCTATAGCACAATCCCTTAAGTTGTTTGAGAGTGAAAATATGGAAAGTAACAAGTTCTGAGTATATTATAGAAATTCTTTTCATTAACTGATACAACAAGAAGCTTTTTGGCTAAGCTTGTTGGCCAGTTTTTCAATATGCTTATTCCAACTTAAGTTTATGTGAATTCCTAGGCCCAAAATCTTCAAATGGGTTTCTTTTTCAGGAATTTAGACCCAACTGTGATACCGAAGATTTTATTATGGAAATTCATTGACAATATGCTTTGCTTTTCAGTTTTAATATTGAGAATCCCCTCAGTTTATTGTCATTTGTATTGTTATCCTTCATTGAAGGTGATCAACACTACTCTTTGGGTGGCTTCAGGTAATAAATGAGTACGGTCATCACTTGTTGAGATGAGTTTCCAACAATGGTCCTAGTATGAGAAATATCAATAATAATAAGATAATCAACTTTATAAACATCATTTACACTTATTTTAAAGGTAGAAACAGTTGAAAAATTCCAAATCAGGATTTGAACACAAATCTCCCACTTTCCTTGCATTGCATAGAGCTATCATGATAATATGCAGGTGGGATTAAATTTACCAACTGAGTCATGCTTTTCTTAGAGACCACCAACATTTTATTTCATAGATAAATCTCAATGGTAACTTATAATTACTAAATACTTATACTTGGGTACATAGAAAGTTCAAATGAAGTATAGTGTCAAATTGTTGTTGCTGTTGTTGTTGTTGTTGAACACCTAACTTGGCCTAAGGAATTGTTTTAGAGGTAGAATCAACTGAAAAATGTAATACCATTGTGGTTATGTTGCCATGTCAAATCAAAGTGAGATCCGTGTTGAAATCTCTACTATACCTTTAAAAACATTCATCATCATAATCATCATCATCATCATCATCATCATCATCATCATCATCATCATCCATGGTATAATGGTTAACATGCTAACTTCATATACCCAAGGTCACGGGTTCAAACCCGGAGGAGGACGATGGATTTTTTCGGTGTAAAATTCCTTAGCATGGCTTCCTTTGGAAGGGAAGTAAAGCCGTTGGTCCCGTGTCGTAGATTTACGGCAACTATTTAATGATATCTTGCATGGCATGTTTGCTTCACTTAAGGATTAAAGACATTTCAAACCACTTGCATAGTAAAACAATAGCTTTATAAATCATTAAGACTTATTCTAGCTTGTAAAAATTGACGTAATGAAACACTGTTCCGTTTGCCTGTGCTAAGATACATTATTTTTATTAATGGGAATGCGCACAAAGTGCAAAGAATGTAATTGATTAGTATTATTCTAGGGCTATCTTTGTTATTGTCAATTGTCTTTTCTTGCAGTTTTGTGTGTGGTATCTTTCACTTGCTTTGTTGCACAGTTCGCACAAACAGTCTTCTTTTGGCTGGTGAAATTTCTTGTTGTGGCAGAGCTTATGATGGAATCCATGTGTTGCGTATCGTGTAACTACATGCCGAAGGTCATGGTTTACATGCTTCCATTCTTCCATCATCATGGCGTCTGTAGAGTAGAAATCATTGCAGATTGTATTGTTTTTTCTGATGTGTATTTGTCTTGTTCTCTCGTAGGCTTTGGTGTTTGGCAGGAGTGTCTACAATCTGACGTCTTCTATCAAGAAGGTTTCTCTTGCCAAGATGTAGGTTAGTCTTAATAGCGCTGTCTTCCCGATTCCCAGAATTTGTTTCGTGTATCGGGTTTTGACTTCCTCTAATGTTATGAAGTCATTCATTTTTAGTTTTTCCCAGTTTATGCTATTGGTGGCTATTGGTGCTATGGCAGTTTTAAATAGAGTCATTGCTGTTTTTATTGAGATTTTATGGGGCTGTTGGATGTTGTAGATTGCTTTGATCGCCGTTGTTGCTCTTTCTTTGACATGCGTACTGAAGGAAGTCAGTGTTGCATGGAGGGTGACTCCGAGATATTTGAATTTTAGTACTATTTCCAGTGGTTTATTTTAGAGGGTTAGTGCATCTTTCGATGAGTGTCTACTGTCTCTTCTGAAAATAATTTGTTTGGTTTTGCTGTTGTTAATTTTCAGGTTGTTTTCCTGGGCCCATGAGGTGAGTCTATGTAGCGCGTTCTGAAGCTTCTCTTTATCTTCCGAATCTATTGCCATGTCGTCTGCATAGAGTACAAGTGTTGCCGCATTATCCATGTTGATCTTTGTGATATCTGCTGTGATGATGTTGAACATTGTTGGACTGATTGGGTCTCTTTGAAGTATTCTGTTGGTTTGTGTTAGGGTCTTGGATAATGTGATGTCATCTGATATTTGGATGTCTGCAAGTATTTTCATTAGTTGGTGCATGTCGCCAATTAACAGGCTGAGTTTCTGTATGAGAGTTGTTCTGTTGATGCTGTCGAAGGACTTGCTGTAATCTATAAAGACTGCAAAATATTTTTTTTTCCTGGGTGCCAGCTCCATTAAGTAATTCACTGCTTGAAGGGAACTTTTTTCTTTTCTGAATCCAAATTGGTTTTCTGGGAATTGTGTGTCGACTATTGCAGTAAGCCTGCTATTTAGTATATCCATGAAAATTTTGAAGGATACGTATTGAAGGGCGATGCCTCGGTATGAGTCCAGGATACATTAACATATCTATTCTTCAAAACATCAATTACATTATTTCTTAGAGAATGCTAAGGTTAGTTGTATTAGTTGCAATACTGTATACATCTGAAACATTGGCTACTCTGCTCAGATCTCTTAATTATCAAATATTAAGCATATAATTTCTCTTAAAAATGCCAGTATGACACTAAAAAAATCCTACACACTTTTATATGTTTAAATAGTTGTTATTCCTGATAGTACTAAACTTATTTTTATAAATATATGCCTTTTATAATTTTGGACTAACAGAGAACTTTGGCAAATATCATGTTAAAGTACACAATGCAATACCTGGTAGTATAAATTCTGATGAATTGTATTTATGTAGGTACATATACAGTTGCGCCCAAAGTCCGTATACCCCAATATTAAATTTAACTGACGTGAAATAAAAGTACAAATTTCCAATATTTATGTAATTAAATGTTTCTCCTTACATCTTAGGACTCCAAAACATCAATACGTGTCCCCCCATTGTCTCTGCACAGCCAAATATGCTGCCATCTTCTCATATTCATCTTACTCAACATCATTGGAATCACTGTCTGGAAAGCTACTTGCTCTGCATATTGCAGTTCACCAGTTGCAGCATACTGCTGCTTCTGCACCTTCTCTTTGCTGTAACTCCATAGTGCATTATCTGGAATTGTTAGATCAGGGCTCCTTGGAGGCCATGTGAGATTGTCCGATCTTCTACCGATCCAACGATTTCCAAAGATTGCATTTAGACATTCTCGAACAGCTACTGTAAAGTGAGCAGGCGCCCCATAATGTTGAAATCAAACACTGTTTAAGATTCCTGCATTTTGCAGCCGTGGGAGAAGCTAGTCATCAATCATCTGGAGATAAGTGTTCTGATTAACAGGACCCTCAAAAAATATGGACCAAACAGATGAGTTTGTGTCATTCTGGCCTAGACCATGACATGTGACGGGTTGCGCTTGATTTCTTCTAAAAAAATTGGATTTTCTTTTCCCCAGAAATAAACATTGTGGTCATGGGAACTGCGATAAATTGCACATTCGTCTGTAAACATGACTTTTGGCTTCTCAGACATTCTTTGGAATTGTTGCAACATCCAACCACAAGCATTAACACGTGTCTCCAATCAGCATCTGATAATTCATTCACATTCAATGGACGCCAATACTGCATTTTCAGATCCACTTTAATGTGTTTCCTCATGGTTTATTCCGGTACTTCTAACTCTGCAGCACATTTCCTTAAGGATTTAACTGGAGATTGTTGGATAGATTTTTCCACGTCAGCACAAAGTCCAAGTCTGGTGGATGGTCATCCACTTCTAGTTGTATCGCAAACACTCTCCGTTAAAAATGTTTTCCATTCCCAAACTAACAACGTCTTCTTTGTTGGTGCTGTTTTCACAAACCATGCAACAAAATCATCCATGACATTTTTCATTAATTTGCCATTAATTTGAAGCTCATGAACCCACACAACGGACACTAAGTGCTCTTCAATTGTATAATCACTTTTATTAGCCATTCTTTCTCAATATTGAGGCATCAACTAATTTGATTCATAAGATGTGTTGATTTGTCATAAGAGCGACAACAATAAAAAAATCAAAGCCTTCAAAAATGGGTATCTGACAGGAGAATAATATGAATATATACCAACCTCAAAAAACATATTTACTCATGTAGTTTTAAATTTAATACAGAGGTATACAGTCTTTGCAAGCATACTATATGTTAAATACATTACTGAAGAATTTTGTCTTCTCTTTTCAAGGCAATTATATGTGCTTCTTATTTTTCTTCTTCCTCTTCTTATTTTCTGATATCTTTAAAGAGTCTTATAGCACCCACAAAACCTTATTACATAGTCATATTTGTTATCTTTTTTTCTTTTTCTTCTTCTTGTTTCTCTTATTTAACTATGTTTTAGGATTATTGATGATATTTCATTACAGCACCACATCTGAACCTTTATTTAAAGCTATCTATCATATATTCTTTTTTCATTCTTCACTTTTATTTCTTTATTCCTTATCTTCTCTATTTGATCATTTATTCATTCCTTTGTGATTCTTGATTGAATTCTTGACATATCTTTAATTTCTTCATGGTTAGGATGTCTTTGATTTTATTTGTTTTAGATTTATAATACTTAATCAATTTCGCTATTTAAGTTACATTTAAATCTTATAATCATAAGATCATTTTTATTAATTAGCACTTTATATTAAATTTTGTTTGTAATTGTTACTGTCAGTAATATGAAGGTTTGTATCCTAATATTTTTCTTGTTCAAAGGTCTTATATTTCATAAATAAATTTTTTTTTTTTCAAAATAATACTACAGTGTCCCTTTTATTAATTTTTCAAACTTGAACCATTCTTCTTTCTTATGTATTACTCCATTTATGAATTTCGAAAACCAAATACTTAAATATCTATCTTTAGGCAAGGCTTACCCAGACTTATTGCTCCTCAAACCATTTAACGCAAGCTTTCCTTTTCTTTTCAGGTTTCCCAGTTGGTAGTATCTGAAATTACACGTCGAAACAACATGAATTCTCGTGTTGCTGCTATTGAAAAATGGGCTGCAGTAGCAGATATTTCACGATGCTTGCATAACTTCAATGGTGTGTTGCAAGTCTGTGCAGCTTTTACAAATAGTTCTGTGTTTCGACTAAAGAAAACATGGGAAAAAGTTTCAAAAACGGTGAGTTAATCGTAAGGTTTATTTTAAGTATAAGGTCAATTCAATAAATAACCAGAAAAGTTGTATAAAAAATACAAAAACTTCAAATAGGCTTGAGCCTCATTGTTATGTTTTGGTGGTGTCCTAAAGCTATTATCAGATGACTTGGCACCCCTGCCTTGTGAATAGAATGCTGGATGGCGACACCCTTTTAGGTTTGCACCAGCAAGGAGCAGTGGAGTATCATTAGATTTTTGTTAGCAGAAGGGTTGAAACTAATCAAAATTCACCATTGGATGAAAATGCAATATGATGAAAGCTATTTGAGTCAAACACAAGTGTATGAGTGGGCAGATAAGTTCCAACAAGGAGTTCCAAAACAAAGTTGGTGCAAACTGAAAGAAGTGCTGGTAAGGTTATGTTGGGACCTAAGGAAGCAATTTTTGAGCATTACATGCTGAGAGGTCAAAATATGAGATGCACGCAAACCTTATGTGTCAAAATTTGAAAACAACTTTAAGAAGTGGCATCAACTGATATCCAGTGGTGTGCTGTTACTGCGTGACAATGCGACGCCATACATTGTTAGAGACACGTTAGATACCATCAAAGACCTGAAGTACATCTGCTTGTCCCATCCCCATATTCTCCTAATCTGGCACCTTCAGATTATCACATTTTTAACCCACTGAAAGAAGCTCTTAGTGGCTCAAGGTTTGCAGATGATGATGAACTCTAGGTGGCAGCACATGCCCCCAAGAATTCTTTTCACATGAAATTGAGAAGCGTATCCAGCATTAGCATAAGTGCATAGAATTTGGAGGGGATTACATTGAAAAATAATTACTGTTGTATTCTTTACATGTATTAAAAAGGTTTTAAAAAAATATTTCCAGTTATTTATTGATTGACCCCAGTAGTTGATTTTGTTATAGCTTCTAATATTTTATTACATACCCGTCACAGCCAAAATAAAAGTTATATGTCAACATCTCTTAAACAGGTTAATAAAACTAAATTCTACCTATTTAACTTCTTGCAGAAAGAGGCTTTTATACCAGTACCATAGGCAAAACTGAAAAGGTTTCCTTTAAAGAATAGTATGGAAATTGAAACTGAGTGTTATGTGGACACTCTTTAACTGCTATTGTTCTTAGTGTCGAATTTTGTATTAGGGCATGAAAGTCTCTTACTTTTGCTCAGAGGCCTCTTTATCAGTCTTAAGGTTTACCTTGTGAACTGGGGACTAATATGTTAACCCTATCCCATAGAGATGGACTAATAGCATGGGAGGAGAGATTAAGTCAGCATTTTAAATGCAATTATAACATAATTTTGGGTATTCAGACTGTTCTTAACAAATTAGGAAATGCTCTTTATTATGCTCTTTTTATAAAATTCCTGAAATGTTAGGTAGATATTACGTATTAAGAAAATACTTTGTAGTTAAGGGTGTAAATAGAACAAATTTCTCACCACTTTATTAGATGTTCAAAATAAGCTCCAATAGCTAAACATAGCAGTTCTAGACTTTCTCTAACATTTGCTAACATGTATGAAATGAAATGAAATTTTATTTATGGATGCTCTTTCCCTATTGTGGTTCTCAGCATCCCATTCTATACTGGGCATGAAAGACCACTTAATTTTGCTTGAGGTTCTTTTATGTGCCGTAAATCTACATTTGGCCAATGGCTTTACTTCCCTTCCGAAGGAAGCCATGCTAAGGATTTTTACGCCTGAAAAAATCCATTGTCCTCCACCGGGTTTGAACCTGTGACCTTGGGTATATGAAGTTGCATGGTAACCATTACACCACGGAGGCTGACCTGACATGCATGGAGAAGAGTCCCACAAACTTCCTAATTTTAATTACAGTTGTCTTTTGTTGAAGGTGTTGTACTTAGTAACTTTTACTTAATATAGTTCGATAATAATAATCTAAAGGTATAACTTAAGGTGCGGAGGGTGGTCACCCAACAAATTCAGATACCTAATCTTTTATAATGGAATTTATTCATGAGTAATAAAATTCATCTATGTTTCTTTTAAATTATGTTAGTAAATTGTCTTCCAGATACAATATTGTTTTACTATAATCAAGAGTGAGACCAATTCATCACTGGTCAAATAACTGTAAGCTGCATTTTTGACCTTCAAAGAAGCAAGGCCAAAAATGCTACATTAAATACAGAGTAGCATGCAAGTAAATATAGATGTCTATTGAAGAATAGAACTACTAAGTAAAAATTAAACTATTTTATTGAGGCAAAAAATTAAAACATAATACATTTATGGATATTGAATTTACATCAATGCTTTGAAGATGACATTAACTAACTTGTAGCCCCTATCTGCATTTATACATTCTGAAACATGGCACATCACACTATCTTCTATGGAATGGGTTTGTTTATGTTGGATGTTTAAGTTTCTTAATGGTGTGAATACAATGGAAAAATACCTTTTTCTTCAAGTATTTTTTTGGAAGTTCATCCAAAACTGCTAAATCTGGAGAGCAGAATGGCCATATCAAAACTCCATAGTGGGAAATCATTGGGGAAAACACATTAGAAAAATGCTCTGCTTTGAAGTAAATCATCCTGCCAAAAACAAACGTTGAATTCTTCTCCATTCCTTAAGTAAATGGTGTGTTATTGTGGAACAGACTGATGCTGGTCTTCATTTTTTTGTTGTATTGACCACTGTGTCTCAGTTACGGAACTTATAATAATAAAGGCTTCTACATCTGCACTCATGTCTGCATCGGCCAAAAATCCATGGCAAACTGATTTCAGACATTGTAGTCATATAATCATACCTGATTTATGCACATGTGCACCTCAAGCTCAACAGGAATGCCAATCAAATTGGTAGAAGTATTAAACACCAACTTATATTTAAAGATAAGTGATGCTGGAAAGGTACTCTAAGAGGTTTCTAAATGCTCATTATGCATGTTATGCTTATTAATGTGCATATTGGGAAAATCTATTTCATCAGAAAGTAATCATTACCAAATAATGAAATTAGTCAGATCCTATTGTCTGTCGCAAGCTTACATTTACTTATCTGTGATTTTATAGCAGCAACTGCAAGAATATTGACTATATTCTCATTACTCACTTCTTTGTTTTCATTTGCTTGCTAATAATTGTAGTTCCTATTTAGATAATTATTTTAATTTGATTGTGACATTTGAATTTCATATTGCTCTATGAAAATTCAGATGATTTCTGATATCTGTTGCACTCTTCCAATATTAAAAACATGTTAAAATGTTTATAAAATGGTTACATTTTTCTGAGTCTAGGAGAGCTAACCAGCAAATATGCCAAGTGTTTTTAAGCTTTGGGGTAGTTTTGAAACTGATACTTCCAGAATTTTACCATGGCCTCTGTTTGCAATGGTTTCTTTTTATAGTCAGCTTCTATTACATGGTGTTTCAAACATGCTGTATCTTTTAAAAATTAGAGAATGAATAAAACTTGCTCAGTATAGCATAACCTACAAGAATATCTAAAAATTATAATATGGTTCAATTTAACATCTAAAGTAGCCTTCTTCTTCTACAATTCCATCAGCAGTTTAAAATTAGCCATAAAGCAATCATAAGCCCTTCTAGCAATTAGTAGGTACACTCAAAGACATTAAAAATACACATGGAAATACTTATCATAAACCATATTCTTTTTGCTAGCCCTGACCATGAGTTTCATCTGTCTGCTATGCTCTTAAAAAAAAACACATTGGACAGGCCATGTTACCAAAGGGAGGGGTTTGAATTTGAAACGTAACTTGTGACAAATGAAGTTCTGAGTTGCGAACTGGTGATCCTTAAACTTTCTGGTTGGATAATGTTCTACCCCTCTCACCAGGTGTAGGTTAATCTTTTCTCTGCACTACATACTGAAGATCTAATACCAAGGTAATGTGTGCATGTGGTAGAATAAATTAAAACACTGCTTATACATGTTTCTGTGGGAGTATCAAGCAGGGCTGAGGAGTGAAAGGGTGGATTACCCAAATGGTTTTGCATTTTCTTTCTTGCGTAGTATGTTGTATCAGAATGACACCAATCAAAACAATGGAAAGACCTAAGTCCCCATCAAACATTCACATTTTCAGCAAAATCTCAATGACAGGCTTATTTTTAATGTCTTTGACTGTACAGTAAACAGTAAGCATCTCGATTGCTCCATTTAATGATTATGCCTCTATAGCTCACTGCATGTGTTACCCTGATAACAAAGCAGCGCTGGGGCAGGTTTTCTCCGGGTACTCCGGTTTCCCCTGCCATCGCATTCCACCGGTGCTCCATCATCATTCATGTATCACCAGTGTCACTGCCTGCGGTGCCATAAGTAGTTAAAGCGGGCGTTAAACACTACAAAAAAAAAAAAAAAAAAAAAAAAAAAAAAGTTACCCTGATGTTTTCCTTTAGAGCACATAAAGTGTAATGGTATTTATAAAATATTTAATTTTTAACTTATGAATGAGAATCTTGAGAGTTGAATGCACACCAGAAACACTAGGCATACACTGACATTTTAGACCTTTATCTTGAAAACTGTGTGCTTTTCTAGGTAATTGTTAGTGTGAATATTTTCCTTTATAGTGTTTTAAACAATTATTTGTATGGCTATCTCTTAAAAAGAATCAGGGATGGCTCAGTCAGTTTCGTCTTGTGCTCAGTACAGCATGGCAGGGAAAAAGGATGCCCAAATTGACTATTTCTGTTCCCCAATTTCAGCTAGTTGCTGGAATAAGGATTGCTATTGGTGGTATATCTTATGTGGGACAGGGCCCAAATTTGCCTGTCTGACTGTTGGGATGCTTCAACCTGGAAACTGCAGGGACCCTGTCATTGCTGTTCTGGGCTGCCCAAAGTATCCTTTCACCTCATTCCTCATTTCCAGGAGAACCATAACCTCAGCTTTGGTGCCAATTCTCCTATAACTCTATTCTTTCCTATCCTTTAGAGTAAATGACCCTAAAGCTCATTTACATCTCAAATTACTTTTCTTAACCTTTTTTGAAATAGACTTGGGACTAACTAGAAAATTTGAAAGCTATAATTGCTCTCTTAGCATGAAATTATTTCTCTTATAAAAATTATTTATTTGTTAATTTGCTGTGTTTTATAAAATTGTGTTTTAATTGTTATTAATAGTTACTTTATAGAGAGAGAGGAATTTCTAATAATAAGTGATTGACAAAAGGAACTTTTGTTAAGTATATACTTATGCAGTTATTTTTATCTTTTTCAGACAAAGCAAACGATTGAGAAGCTGCAAAAAATAGTATCCTCTGATGGACGTTTTAGAAATTTACGTGATGCTTTGCACCGCTGTGATCCACCATGCATTCCATATCTTGGCATGTATCTTTCTGATCTTTCATTTATTGAGGAAGGGACACCAAATTTCACAGAAGATGGGCTGTTGAATTTCTCTAAAATGAGAATGGTAAGTCTGAATATTATATAAATTTATGCAGTATTAATCTGTATGCTTAGTAATCACACTATGATTTTTGTGTTATGTATTCTTTTACTGCTTTTTTATTTACTTCCTCTGGTGCTTAATTTTCTATGTCTGTGATGTCTTCAAGAAGTTCTTGCTGGATTATAGTGAACATATTGTAACAAAACATATTTTATTTCAAATGCTGAAGATGACAGGTAACAATTTTGTAACAAATGTCTTTATTCCATTGCTGCAGATCAATTTTATCTCTCATTCTTTTGACTCTCATACACACTTGATGACTGTTTCCTCTTTCTAATCTAACAGCATTGTTGGAGCTGTCTGTTGCACCTGACTTTCTATGGCCCTCCATTTATAGTCCACAATTACACAGCGAAAAATGCTCATAAGCAGCGGTCATGGAGATATGCAAAGCAAACACAACTTCTAGTAATATGTTTCAGATATACTGAAGTATAAAACATAATTATTTAATGTGAAGATGAAAGTGTGCACCGTTCATTAAATATTATTTTTAGAGTGGTTGAATTCTCAAGACAGTTCTTTTGTATATTTTTATTGAAATATTTCATGCTCAATGAAAGTAAGTAAAAATAAATGCAAAAGAAAATAAGTTTTTAACTTAACTGTAACATACTATGCACTATGCAAAAACCAAACAAATGAGTACTTGATAATAATGATCAAATATAGAAATTTAGGTGCTTTTTTTAAGCATTAAAGGAGAAAAAATAAAATATAATGGGAATTGTTATTTAACAATTTAATGGAGTGTATTAAAACAAAATAAAAGTACTTATCAGTCAACTGATTCGCATTGAATTTTAGCCAGGAGCAGAAGTGTTAATTTATGAGATGCACTTGACTGAAATTCTA
Organism: Hymenopus coronatus; assembly: GCA_030762935.1. Lineage (NCBI taxonomy): Eukaryota > Metazoa > Arthropoda > Insecta > Mantodea > Hymenopodidae > Hymenopus > Hymenopus coronatus. The sequence continues at coordinate 131,139,680 of CM060882.1, read as the reverse complement.
ATTAATCACTTGTAAAATAAAAAATTTGATCCAACATATTTTGTTAAGTAATTTATATATTAAGCAAACAGAAGGTGGCTTTGTTCAAATGCTAGCTAAATTTATTGACTTTGAAACCCCATGATGGCTGGACTCTATAGAGATTACTGAGTCCTATAAAATTAAAATTGCAAATATGGTCATAGAAGGAGACATATCTATAAAACTAAATTCATTATAATTTCCAAATGAATGTTCCGAATTCGGCTGATAATTATTCTGAAAGTAAAAGTGTTGCTTCCTGGCAGTGGAATACATTTCTATGACAATGTGCAACTTGTTTAGTTGCGTATTTTTTAATACAGTCAGAAATAACCTGTTCAGTACGTAAATATATAATTTTATAGAGTTTCTAGTAATAATTTCCAGGAATATCTTCTTATATATCTATATATACACTTATATCTTGTGGAAGCAATATAGGCTTTGTGAACTTGATCCAATTGTTGGTCCAAGAATAGAATAGAATATTTATTGTCATATAATATTTACATTGTGAGCCTAAACTCGTAAACTGATGGCTTATCAAAAACTGTACTTGAGTAACTGAAATTCTAATATGTACTTGGTATAAAGATATTATTTTTAAAATTTATTGAACTATTGATTTGTCAATTTACTATAATAATACTATATGTATATTAGCTTAGTGACTCCAATATTGTGTCATTCATAAATTCTTGTATAGAGTAATATGTTTTATTTACTAATATTTCTTTAACTCTTTTTCTGAATGAATTTAAGGTTTTTATACCTTTGACTTTTTGCAGCAGTTTATTATATACTATTATACCTCTGTAGTAGGGTTTTTTTTCATAGAGTTTTAGTTTAGAGATTTATTCAAGTTTATTCCATGGCATGAGAACCATTTGTCCAAATTATTTAATGTTTTATTTATATTGGTTTGCAATTTATGGCACCAATATAAAAGACAAATTTATAAGACTAATAACAATTTTCTTTTGGTACAGGTAGTTTGAACTTTAATAAGTAGCTTTGGATAAATCTATTTTATTTAAACTTTAATAAATGAGACAAACAATTAAACTCTTTTCTTAAATTGAGGAGTGATTAAATGAAATAAAAATTATCAACAATATTGGCAATTATGTTATACTGAAGGCATGAAAGCCATCAATAGACTGGCCAGCTAGGAAGATGTATGTGCATTTATTACTGTCCAGTGTAGACTTCTGCTCCACATCTCTGGTGTTATCAGAAGAACATGTCAGTGCAAAAGTTTCTTAGCTGCAGTTGTGCTGAATGTTGCTTTTGTTGAACCCTTTTGTTTAAGTAGAGAATTTGTGATAATTGATGGTATTAAATCCAGTGCTGCAGTTGTAAATGTAATGGACATCATGGAAAGAAAGTGCTAGAAGAAAAAATTCATCATTGATTGCAGGAGGAGTTCCTCTATTGTTGCTGTGTCAAAAATACTCTTAGATAAAGGCTGAGAAAAGAAAGGCTATTGAAAGAACATGGACTGTATTTAAAAAAATCTGATGTGTTACACTCACATGACAAACTGTTCTACAAACTTCATACATAAGATTCTTCTTCTTTCTGCACCTTGCTTATCATGATATTCATTAGCACAATGTTCTTATTATTTAGTTCCGTGTGAGTAGGAAGAAAATAAGGGAATACGCTAGGCTAAACCAATAGTAAAATGTTTTAAAAGCTGTCGTTATGCGATTATCATTACAAATCGCTTCTTTTCTTGGCCAGGAGTAGAACAAAAGAAAAACGGACACTCCCGTCTGAGAAAAGTATAAGTACTTCACAACTGAAAATAATAACAAGGAATACCTCGAAAACGGTAAGCTCCACGAGAAAAATGTATATGACATAACTTGTGTATTTTAACAATACCTACATTTTTTGTATAGTAAGTTTTTGTCTATCTCTTACGGTTTACTAGTTATGGCAAATTAAGCAAAATTCATTCAGAATAAACAGGTCTTCAGAAGCTATTCCCAGAAAAGTCAAGATATACATTTTATTTGTTAGGTAAATATTTTTAATTTATGATATTTTAATCAAAATCGTTAGAGCCGTTTTTAATAAAATGAAAATTTTCAAAAAAAGTTCCATGTAAAGGGTAGTTTGGGGTGGAGGGATTTTTCTCAAAATCTTTGTGTCACATCCCTGGAAGATACTAAACTTAAATACCAAGTTTGGTATTTTAGCTACTTTTCGTTTTTGAGTTATTGTGTTCACAGACACACACATACACACACACACACACACAAACACACACAGACCTTTTTCTGAAAATATTTTTTTTGGGGTCCTAAAACATGTATTTCCGGTGAAATCTCGGTATTAACTTTTTGGGTGGAATACAATACTTCTCTATCCCTAAGTACATTGTACATATGAGGCTAGAGAAAGTAAAAATTGCCAAATTTAGAAAAAGATATGGATTTCAAAGGTTGTAATACAAGTGTGAAAAGAATCCTCCGTATGAGATTTGTAGTGGACAAAGCAGTGCATGAGGTGGGTTTTCTGCTGGGTTCTCCGGTTTCCCCTGCCATTACATTCCACGGGGTTCCATCCCCTCAAAAAAAAAAAAATCCTCCGTAGGCTACTTCTGAAAAAAACCCAATCCAACAAATGCCTCTGAATAGAAAACCATGATATCAGACATAAAAAGGATTTATTTATATGTAAAAACAATGGTTTATTACTGATCAGAAGAAAAGTTCATAATTTACACAGACAAAACCTATGTAAATACTTCACAAGGTTATTATCAGGATTAGTTTGACTGTTTAGTAGCAGAGATTTCAGTGCATATGTACAGCAACTTCAGTACAGAATAATTGTTGATGCAGGCTGGGATTAGGCTTTGTTAAGGATTGTCTATGTGGAAAGCTCATAATGATGCGAATAGCTTTAAAATCAGTCATACCAGTACAATGAAATAGACCATGCTCCCACCTCTAACTCAAGAAAGCAAAAATGAATTTCTGTCTGGCAGAGACTAACATTCCACATTTTGACTCAATGTAGTGCATGCGCTATATGAGCTCCTCAAGCTTCATAATCCTGCTCACATAACCTATTTCCTGAATGAGCTTGTGCAACTGCTGGGCATTCAGCCCTTGGCGTGCCATGTCATCCTGAATTAAACAGCATCTATTGGTTTAATTGTTTTTTCACACAAGCCATGTGTAGGACAGGAGTTGGATAGGTAGAGTCAGACTGAAAAATTCAATGCCATAGCTGGGATTTGAACCATGGATCTCATGAAACATCAGAGGCAGAGGAACCAGTTAGAGATTGGGAGATCCGTGGTTCAAATCCTGGCTATGGCATTGAATTTTTCAGTCTGACTCTACCTATCCAACTCCTGTCCTACATATGGCTTGTGTGAAAAAAACAATTAAACCATACCAATTGACCATAATAGTTGGCTATACTATGAATCCTGAGACTTAAAGTACTTACAACATTGTAAGTTGCCATTGGGGTTGTCATCTCAAAATAATTTGAGAACACCTATTGGTTTACCGGGAAATATGCGAGTCAGTTGAGAAATTCAATGCTATACTGGCATGTTGTCATGGTAGCTCAGTGGCAGAGCAACCGGCTATAGATCAGGAGATCCATGGTTCAAATCCCAGTTATGGCATTGAATTTTTCAGTCTAAGTCTACCTATCCAGCAACTATCTAGCTGAAATGAAGAACTAAGTAGCTGCTAACAATATCTCATTCAACATGGCAATGCCTTCTCTGTGGTGTGGAGGTAACATGTCTGCCTTACATTCAAGAGGTCCTGATTTCATATCTCAGTTAGGGTAAGTTACCCAGATGAATTTTTTTTTGGGGGGGGAGGGTTTGCCCTTATCCTGGGAAGTTGGAATGTCGAGTATCTTTAAGCCCTGTGAACTCTGAGCTCAATTGAGCATAATTTCACCAATTTCATTGTCCAATATAACCTGGCAAGCATGTAAAAGGGTGTTAAATTATAAACAAAAAATATATACAAAAAAATAAACTCTTAAGCCATGTTTAGCAACAAAACTATATATGTATATAATGTAAATGTATATATTATAATGTATTAATGTAAATGTATATTTTTGACATGAAGTACTGGTTTAACTTCTTTGCATGTACTCTTAGTATCAAAAATTCTCTTTTTATATATTCATATAAAATCCTTAAATATTATACTGTCTGGTATTTATATTTTATAAATACAATACTTCGCTCTATGAGACTTCTCTATCCAAGATAGCCAGTACATTCTTGTAGTTAACTGCCACCTTATACCCAGTAAGGGGAAGTGATAAAACATTCCGAGCTCCCCTCACATTTTCTTAATTGGTCCCAAATCTACCATATACATGCCTGTAGTATCACTTATTTAAGTATTGCAGTATGCTTTGCAATGATGTAACTCCAATGTAAATTACAATTTTATATATAACAAAAATTGCTAAATTGTCCTGAAACAAGGTGCTTAAGAAAGAATATGAAATTAACAAAAATTGTTTATTATTTGTTGTTTTATGACCTATTTAAAAGAATATTTTTTTAATCGCTCTATATTGAATTATGACAGCAAAAAGTACAGAACACTTAATTTTTACTTTCTCTAGCAATGTACCTAGTAGGTAGAGAAGGTGTTGTAGTCCACCCAAAAATTTGATTCCGAGATTTCAATAGAAATACATGCTTAAGGTCTCCTGTATAAAAAAAAGCATTTTTAGAAAAATCAGGTGCGTATGTGTCTGTGTTTTTGGGTTTATGCACATGCTAACTCAAAAACGAAAAGTCAGTAAAATACCAAACTTGAAATTTAAGTTAAGTATCTTTGAAGGATGCAGCACGAAGATTTTAAGGATAATCCCTCCCCCTCAAACTTTATTTACATGGAAAAGTTTCATAATTTTTTATTTTCTCAAAAATGGCTCTAATGATTTTGATTAAAATACTGTACATTAAAGATATTTTAAGGAAAACAAATGTATGCCTTGAATTTTTTGAGAATAGTCTCTGAATGCCTCTGGATGACTTTTGAATAGCTGGTAAACCATAAGAGATAAATAAAAACTTATTACACAAATAAATGTAGAGTTCATTAAAACACACAATTTATGTGAAATAAATTTTTTTCATGGAGTTCACCATTTCTGACAATGGGATATTCCTTGTTAGTGGTTTCAGTTTTAAAATACTTACATTTTTCTCATGCGGGAATTTGTCAATTGCAAAGACACAAATTTCAATCTCATAGCAATCACCTTTTACAAGATTTGACTATCACTTTTGCCTAGTGTATTCCCTTATTTTCCTTCTACTTTTAATGTAGCAAATAATAAGACCATTTCTGCTAATGTTTATCTCTATTAGCATGAAGTAGAAGAAGAGATGTATAGAAAGTCATGTGAATGGAACACATCAGATTTTTTCTATTGAAATAAGCATTCACAGGCTAAAATGATACTAAAATTCTTCATTTATCTATACACCTAAAAGGAGACATATTACCCTTTCCACTGGTATATATTTTCAAAGGAATCTTTATGTTGATTAATTTAAACTTGATTAGATGCAATAAAAAATGATGATAATTTAAGAAGCAACAGGTCATTATTATAATACATGGGATAACTGTGACTTTTATAGACAAGGTTTTAGGTTAAATATTAGTTACAAAGTTCCATGTGTGACGGGGCTGTATTTGTATAACAAGCTACCAAGTTCTATTAAGCAATCTAACACAACACACACTGTTAAGTGTAGGCTTAAGACTATTTAATAAATAAGGCATTGTTTACTCTGGACGAATTATAATGACTGTAAATTGTTTTAATGATAACCATAAATATATAATTAAGTAATTTTTTTATAATATCAGAAACTGTATTGCAGTCTACTGACAGTAAATGGTTTCTCCTCCTCCTCCTCCTCCTCCTCCTCCTCCTCCTTCTTGTTCTTCTTCTACTACCTAATACTTCTTCATCATCATCATTGTCATTGTCATCATCATTTTTATTATTGTTAATTATTATTAATTATTTGTTATTATTATTATTATTATTATTATTATTATTATTATTATTATTATTGTTATTCTTACTGTCATTGTTATTGTCAATGTTATTGTCATTATTATTATTATTATTATTATTATTATTATTATTATTATTATCTGTCTTTCATTCTTGTCTGGCTAAACAAGTTGTTTTATTTTTCAGATTGCACATGTAATCCGGGAGATTCATCTTTATCAGCAAACTCCGTACAAAATAGACCTCATTACCAAAGTAACAAACTATCTATTGGATCCTTCATTGCTTTTAGATGATGATGAATTATACAGAATGTCCTTGGAAATTGAGCCCAGGACTTCACGCCTTAGTTCTTCAGCAATTCAGCAGTTGCCGCTATCTCAGACACCTCCAAGGTCATAAAATAAGTATTATGTGTCAGTATTATAAGAGCTTTAAATTTTCTCACTTATGGTTGCTCATGAGCTATAATCTCTATGTATTTATTATAGACTATAATTTTATAAAGATAACTATAAGGTAAGACTTTGTTATGGAATAAAACACTTTGTACACCAAATTTGCTATGTGATGCTGTGTAAATTTGGTAAATGTGTGGTTTCACTCAAAGCCTGGAAAGTATTACTTCAGATTACTCTCTACCTTCAGTGACCTAAACAGATTAGGTAGAAGTTGTAGGTTTCTGATAAAATAATAATAGTTATTTTATTAATAAAATGGGAATGATAAGCAAAGAAATGGTCACAAATTAAAATGTTTTAGCAAGTTTTAAAGGCCTCATTTTATTTTTAACTCTTGAAAACCCTTAGGAAGCTCTCTCTTCCAGTTATTAATTTTGGCAAGCTGAATAACAAGGAATATTTGCCAAAATCATTTGATTAATAGATGCCTCTGGTGGTAAGGTTCTTGAATGTGTCACCAGAGGATTAAAGTTCTAATGTCTTTGACAAAGAATGAGCAGCTTGTCAAGAGACTTTAGAAACAATAGCATGTGACATCTGTCCATATACTAAAATATATATAAAAATAAAAGTGATTAGTTTTTTTACTGGAATTTTAAAAAGTTACCCAGCGGTTCCGTTTGCATTTAAAGAATTTCTGTAATTTATTCCAGACCAGTTGTGTAAATTAGAGAAAATTTACTTGATTGGTAACTGACATATGTGTATAAAATGCTGGTTAAAATAATAATTTTATATTTTAGAGAAGGTTTGATTAGGAGTAGAAACACTTGCATCACTTACACGTTTTGTTGTCTGACTGGTGCCGAGAGCTATTTGCTCTCAATTTAGAGACCAGCTGGCTCCTAGAAACTAGAGAAGCCAGGGAAAATCTGCGCCGCTTTGACCACCATATATCCCATTTGCGGTTGCTTGGGGTCAAATCTGGGCTGCCTAGGTGAGAGGCAAATGGTCCAACCAGTTGGCCATGGTGGAGTGATATACTTCCATAGCCTATTTGATGGCAGCAATCCAAAATTCATAAAGCAATGTTCAGCATTACCAGCTGATCAACTATTATATTAATTTTACTAACAAGTCATATAAACATGCACTGTTTGATGAATTTGGAATTGCTGCCACTGAATCAACTATGGAAATACATTACTCCACCACTAGATGTTAACAGAAACAACAAACACAACATAACCAACAACAGGAGCCAGTCGGTCTTAGAAGATAAGAGTACATAGTTCTCAAAACTAGTTAGACTACAAAAAGTATAAGAGATATAAGCATTTCTATTCTAACTCAAACTTTCTCTTAAATTCAAATTTTTTTATCACTGTTACTAGCTTATCCAAATATAGGAAATAATGTTATATTTTTGCTCCAAATAACAAATAATTTTAAAAAATTACAAGAAATGTTAGATATGTATTGTTTATTCCCCAAGCTTTTTGAGGGATAGTGTGGGAAAGTATATGAATGTAGGCACATATGCACAGTATCTATCTACAAAATCTCAAAAGTCTGATGTGCTGACGTAATTTAGGAATAGCTTTAATGGCACAATATTTATAGATCATCTGCAGAAATCTGAGAGCATTAATTTTTATAATTGATAGATTGTTTCTTTCATTTCCAAAGCATGTGATTATTTGAAGTTTTGTTTGGTTAAATTGTGTAATATTATGTTTAGATGAGTTTGTACTTGCAAACATAATCAATAGTGAAATATGCATGTAAATATGCACAAAAATGTAAAAAATAGGGATCACAAAATGTAGAAATAGACAGTAAAAATTATTGCAGGTCATAAAGCAATCTATTCTAGTATAAAAACTCTTGTGTGCTGAAAAATACAGAAACAGAAGAGGAATTACCAAACAACATAATGCTATTTTTCACATTAACCTATGACATCATGCAATTTAAAAATAATATTTTCAGTTTGTAAATTATTCTTAATTGATGGCGATATGAGCTTCTTTTAATAAAGTCTTAGGATATCTTTCATATATACACTAACAATTATGAATGAGGTAAAATTTCCCATAAAAGAACAACTTAAAATATATTTTCCCCCTTTAAGATATGCATTTTTTGCACTATACAATACCACTCAAATTGTTTGCAAGGTGAATCATAGATTTAAATCTGTAACTAGAGTGACCAGATCAAACTTTTCAAAGCAGGATATTTGAAGGAAAGAGATAGGAATTTTTTTAAAAAAAAACCTGAAAACAAATTCCTTTTATTCTCAATGTAACAATCAGAACAAAGTAGATGTTGACATATAAGAGAAAGTTCAACTTTAAAGTACATAATATGTTTAGTACTTTTATTATCACCACATTATAACCTATTATCTTGAGACAGCTTAATGACTGCTTCATCACTGCAGCTATGTGTAATAGCCAATCCCTGTTGATACCCCCAACACCCCTTCGTCCCCTCCATCTATCATTCAAGTTGCATCACACTATCTCATTGTATATTGGGTCACTTTTTACAATGATTTTTTGGAACAGGGAATTTCTAGATCACAGTTTGTCATTATGTGCGCATGGTGATGAGGGAAATTGAATTGAGTTTTATTTATGGACACTCTTTAACTGCTGTGGTTCCCATTCTATGTTGTGCATGAAAGACTGCTTAATTTTGCTCAGAGGCCTGTTTATCAGGCTTGACGTTTTTTACATGTCTTAACTCTACATCACAGGATCAAAAGATTTGCTTCCCTTCTGAAGAAAGTCATACTAAGGATTTTTACACCAGAAAAAAATCCATTACTCTTCGCTTGGTTTGAACCCATGATCTTGGGAACCAGAGGCTAGTATGTACCTCTAGACCATGGAGGATGTCAATCAACTTGTCCATAGATGGCACTATAGCATGAAATCATGACTTGCAGATGTGAAACACAGTGAATTTAGTCTAGGAACTTTTTCTCTTATAGTATAAGGATCTTTTACATGCAAATAAACATTACCAGGACCACAGGCTTTACTTTCAACCCAAATCCTTCTAAAGGAAGCCTTGCTAAGGAATTTTTATGTTGGATAAACATCCATCACCCTCTGCTGGATTTGAACCCGCAATTTTTAGTAATAAGACTCTACATCTATAACTTCCAGCATAACATAACGTTTCCATTGTGGAAATTAACTTATTTGGACTTGGATATGGACTTATTTACAAAGCAGACATGTGGTGTTTTAGTTGTATCACAGGACAGGTTATCATACAGATGTTTAAGGTGATGATCCAAAAACATGGCACCTCTTGAAGCCATATTCCATGCATTTTGCTTCCATTTTCACAGAATCTGGAGCAAAGCTTTAAGTATGGATATTAACATCTCATAAATTAATGAATTTGCTTACTTTTTTAACTTCTGTTTTTTGATTATCACTGCCTCCTATCCTCAGCACATTTAAATATGAAACTTTGATTTAACATAAAAGAATAATTATATTTTTCTATAACTTAATAGAACAAATCACACATATGTTGAAACAAATGAGAAACAGAGCTAGAACATGAAGCATAATTCGATCTGAATGTCAGATTCTGTTGCAGTTAATTGAAGATAAGCTCAACACCATCTTTTTACGAACTGCAAAATTTCATAAAAATAGTGTTTTATTTTTTCTACACATACTATGTACATTGAAAGCAAAGAAGATATTGCATTCCACCCAAAAATTTGATATCGAGATTTAACCAGATATATGTTTTAAGGTTCACTGAATCCAGAAAAAGGATTTTATAGAAAAAAGTCAGCCCATGGGTGTGTGTGCGTGTGAAAAAGAGAGAGAGAGAGAGAGAGAGAGAGAGAGAGAGAGAGAGAGAGAATGAGAGAGAATGAGAGAGAATGAGAGAGAATGAGAGAGAATGAGAGAATGAGAGAATGAGAGAGAGAGGGGAGAGAAGGGGCAAGAGAGAGCAGGGGGAGAGGGAGAGAGAGGGAGGTGGTAACACAAAGATTTTCTGGAAAATCCTCCTATTCGAAACCCTTTACATTAAACATTTTTTGAAAAAATGGCTCTAACAATTTTTATTAAAATACCATAAGTTTAAGATACTTTCATGAAAAACAAAATGCATATTTGAATTAGGTGAGAATAGCCCTAAGAAGACCTCTTCATTCTGGTTGATTTTTATATAGCTGGTAAACCATAAGAGACAGACAAAAAATATAGATCCCTACACTTGGCTAAAGTAACAGTCAAATCTTTTAGAAGCTGTTGCTTTGCCATTAAGATTGTCACAGGAAAAATTAAATAAATGTGAAATTGATGAGGATGAAGACCTTCTATTTGAGAAAAGTATTTTAAAATTGAAACCAATAACAGGGAATATCTCTACAAAAAAACTATATATGACATAAATTATCTATTTTAATGAGATCTACATTTATTCTATAGTAAGTTTTTGTCTATCTCTTACTATTTACCAATCATGAAAAAATCATTCAGAATAAAGATAACTTCAGGGGCTATTACCAATAAATTTGGGATATACATTTTATTTACCATGTAAACATCTTCAATAGTATTTTAATTAAAGTCATTAAAGCCATTTTTAGACAGAAAAAAAATTCAAAAAAGTTCCATCAAAAGGGTGGTTTTTGATGAGGGGATTTTCCTCAAGATCTTAGTGTTTCATCCTTGGAAGATAGTAAACTTAAATACTAAGTTTGATTTTTAACCAGCTTTTCATTTTTGTGTTACGCTTTCCACAAACACACACACACACAAATACATACAAACACACACCAAAGTACATTTTTCTAAAAAATGCTTTTTTGGGGTCCAGGCATTCTCAAAACATTTATTTCCTGTGAAATCTCGGAATCACATTTTTGGGAGGAATACAATACCTTCTCTATCTACATTTTACATTGTATATGTGTGCTAGAGAAAGTAATAAAAGTCAAAAAAGAAAGAGAATATTTATGCTTGACATTTTCACTCTGGTAGAAACAGTAGCAAAATGCATGGTATGTGACTCCTTTGTATCTGTGGCTTCAAGAGTTGCAATGGCTATGGATTGCATATTATGTGATTTAGTAATTTAAAAGTTTATCTTCCTCTTGTTGGTGAACATCTTACTTCATACTAACTTTTTTTTTCTCTTTGAATAAAAGGAGTTTATCTATTGTGCTTTTTATTAAAACAATAGGCTTTTGAAACTTTTCATCTGGTCCTCCTACATAATAACAAATACTGCTAAAATTCTGATAGCTGCTCTTATTAAATAATAGTTTGACCAAGTGATCCCTGACCTTTCTGAATTTTCATTCCTTTAGTTTATAAAAAGTTTCCCAAAAATGAAAAAGAGAAAACAAAAACTAATTTATGCACAAAGTAGTGGACAGGTTAAGTACATAATAATTCTAAGAGTCTGAGGCTTTCATAGCTCTTTTGCAATTAAACCATTATTGTTATTAAAATTGTAGAATAACTGGTGCCAAGTTACGAACTTGCTATGAAATCATTAAAGTTAAAATATTGTTCCTTCAATTTGACATAAATTTACTACCTCTACAACACTAAGAACTAATGTATATCCCCTGAGCTCAAATATTTGAAAAAAAATTTGTCTTAAACTGCCAAAGACTGTATATAATGCTCAAAAATAGTTAGTTGAAATATATATGCTGAGCAACCTTTCATATCTGAAATTCCATAGTTGAGCATTCCAATATCTTATAAATTCCTCTATTCAGTCGCAACAAATATTGAGTATTTATGTTCAAAATAATAAATGAAGAAAAATAACACAAATCTACTTGTGCTAATTCAGATGGTCAGTTCTTCTTTATTAATTTATTAATCATTTATTACTTTTATATTTATTAATTTAAGTTTCCTTGCATAAATTATTAATCCTGTTTTACATTGTATATATGTATGAAGAAGCACAAAGCATAAATAGTTCACAATGTAAAGCAGTGTGTAAGTGGGCTGGAACATGTTGAAGAAAGATGTTTAGAATACTATCTACAGAACACTAAAACTAATTTTGGAAACTATAATGATAAGAGAAAGAAAAACTTTATTGAAAAAAATCTTATTAGTTTTCCAATAAACATGAAACAAAATATGTAGAGATAACAGTAGTTTCTGTAAATATATATTTCATTTGAGGGCAATTATCACGCTATCTTTTGGTTGTTTGTGCTAATGGAGTTTATTAAAATTGCAAGCAATTAGAGATAATTTTTAAACATTTATTTTTATTGTTAGAGTAGAGTAAATGTGATAAAAATAATTCACATTCTGAAGTCTGGCATGCTTCATTGCTTCTAACTATTTTGAGCATGTTTCATTGCTTATAGCTATTTGGAACACACACTTATACGTATGCATTTTTATGACTATCAGTATTACTCTACAATAGGTAGTGATTAATCTATAGTTATAAGCAAGAGGTTAGGAAAGGTGGTATTAAAAATTATGCATCTTTGATAAAGATATTATTTAATTTTGCAATGTTGTTCTTAGCCTGTGAATGTTCCAAAATTTTAAGATATTGTTATCATATAGGTAATCACAGAAGATCCGCTTTGAAATTGAGGTCCATGACATTCTTTTGGAAGTATGTGTGGGTGTGTGATTAACTGAGGAATTGACAATAAAGTCATTCTCCTCTTAGCTTCCCAGTATTTGGCGACAATGTTTGAATACATTTTCAAAGTTTGGCATGATTCTATATGTTCCATACTCATAATTTCTTTTTTGGAACATTGGGTAGTTTGGTGAGATTGAAAGATAGAGATGGTTATTTAGACACTCATGTCCAGTTATGAAAAAAAAGTTGGCAACAGCTGATTTCCTTGGTAATTTTGGAATTAAATTAGGACGTTGTACAATTTGTAGGCACTTTGAATTGTTATTTTCTTGTGTTATTTTATTTATATAATTTGTATTGATTTTTCTTTTTATAATGCATCTCATTGATTCATAACCAAATTTTATAATAATAATTTGTTTAATTTGGTTTCCTTTCTTTGCCAAAAAATCTGCTTTTTCATTATCATCTACTCCACAATGAAATGGAATCCATTGTAATACAACTTCTTTCCCCAGTTTATTAATTTGCAAATCATATTTTGGATTTCTTTAATTTTTTCCATTTTAGGGAGTCTTACTATTGCTTGTATTAGCAGCGTGTGAGTCTGAAAGACTCACTATATTTTTGCATTGATGCAGCCAGGGAAATAAATTTTGTAGTGTTATATAAACAACTTCTATTTTTCCATCAAAATTTGTGGTATGTTTTCCATTTCTATAAAAGGAAAAGAACTGTTATATATTGCCTGCTCCAGCCCCATCATTGTATCAGAGAGGGAACTATCTGTGTACATGTGTCCATTCATGAGTTGGATAATTTAGATTTAAGTTTTCTAGTGTAAGGGCTTTAGCTAAAATAGGACTAACATTTTTTTTTGTTGAGTTCATATTTTAAATTTAGCTGATGTTCAAATTATTGTAATAGTATGAACAATTTTAATGAAAGGGTGGTTTGGAACAATCATACATATGAATAGAATATTTTTGAATTGGTTTGTAACACTTAAGTATCACTTATGTATCATTTTACATAAGTGATACTTAAGTGTTACAAACCAACTCAAAAATATTCTATTGTAATAGTCTTAGCAAGCAATGAGATTTTCTCTTTGAGTTGGTATTTCTAATTTAATGACTTCTTGTATGAATCCAGATTGTGTTTTTAAATTAAATACATTTGAATTTATTATTCCATTTATTGAAATTTGGAGATCTTATCATTTTTTCATACTGTAAAATAGCTTGAGCTTCAAGTTCTAAATTCAGTGGTTTGTTAGAAGTAGCAGTCTGTAGTGCTTCTATTAGGGTTGTTTTAATTGCTCCAGTTATTAATCTAAGTGCTTTTTCTTGTGTGTGTTCTAGTTTTCCTTTATTATATGATGATGTTACTAGTACTTCTTCACAGTATTTTATTAGCAGTTTGTTTTAAGTATTGTAGTTGTATTTATTGTTTCTCATGAACTGCTCCATTTAGAGCCTGCTAATCTTTTCAGCAGTTTAAATTTTTTTGTAGCTTTTTCACATACATAATCTACATGATTTTTCTAGGTTAGTTTGTTATTAAAAACTATTCCAAGACATTGTTTCTTTATCTGTTCTTTATAAAATAGTGTTATCATATTGTAAGTTTAATTTAAATTGTTTTCTGGCTAGTGAGAATAATTAAGGGAGTTCTAAATGTCTTTGTTTAAATAGATGTTGCTGTACCATAGGATGGAGAATCTTTTTATTAAAAATTCAGGGATCCAGCGTAGCATGTTATGTTTTACCCCAATGTTTTGTAAACTTTTAATTACGTTGTATCTTCAAATAGAATCATACCTTGATTTAAAGTCTACGAATATGGCAAAAGTGTCATGTTTTTTAATAAATGCTTCTTTTATCTCCTGACTTAGTAGAATCACTTGTTCATTTGCAGAATGATTTTTTTTTTCAAAGCCAGCTTGAGATGAAGAGAGGAGATTATTGGATTCTAAGTACCAGTTAAGCCTTGTCATTCATTCCATAACTTTTGCTATATGACTGGTAGTGATATGGGTCTATAGTTTATAGTATTTGCAGCATTTTTTCTTGGTTTTAGAATCGAATGATAATCGGGTTTTCCAGTTTGTGGGGACAGAAGTTTTCCAAACATGATTACAGAAATTTAATAAATATTTTTTAGCTTCAGGGCCAAAATGTTGTAAAAATTAAAATGATTGAATTTTATCTGGTTCAGGTCTTTTCCTTGCTTTAAGATGTTGAGTGCTGCATTGAGTTCTGTTAAATTTTGTTGAAAGCTTTAGAGAAGATATCTTTTGTTGATTTTGAAAAAAAATTCAGTTTAATTTGGAAGGTTTATACTTGATTTGTTTTCTTTTTGATTTTTTATAAACATTAGGAACTTTTGATGCTGTATATTGAGTATTAAAAACTGATGCTGTTTTATAATCATTTATGATATTTCATCCCTGTGGATAATGGAATATTTCTTACTATACTCTTTCTATAGTCCTGAAATAATTATATCTGTATGCTTTAGTTATGCCTTCTTTATAATCAAACTGTTCATAAATATTGTAACTCTTTTAATCATGGGTATCAAAATGAGCTTTTCTGCAGGCCTTAAACATCACACTTCTGTCTTATTGCAGTGATCTGATTGACTTTATATAGCTTTTGTCTTAGGTTATCATACACTTAACTTCTCATCCATACTTTTAATTTCACTCTGAAATGATTCTGCTTTAAAATACAAATGTACTGTTTTGTTACATGGTGAAGGTAAGAGAAAAGTAAATGGATATTAATGTAAATAAATCTATAGTATAATATTCAAAGGAGTTCATAAGAGTTAATTATCAACTTCAGAAAAAAGCATGGCAATTGTAGAAATTATTTAATTTTGCATTTTATGGCTAATATTAATTCACTTTAAAGACTATAAGTAGATTTCAACTTCTTGAGGAACAATATACAGTATGACCAATAAAAAAAATCGAAACCGGGCTAGTTCACTGGACTTCTCCTCTTGTAACCCAGACGCAAGCAAAACGTCTGGGAAACAAGAGGATCATGGCCTTCAAGCCCGGTTTTGTTTTCTTTTAGTGTCATAACACCAGTCGTGAAAGCTTTCGAATTTTAATACATAGTATATTTTTTTCATGATTTACTTTAAGTGTTATTTAACTTGTTTACCAATTGTCCATGGTTCCTAAAAAATTAATAATCATGGTCTTGCTTAACTGTTGGTCTTCATATTTAGGACTTGTATTTGATCATTTATCAATGAAACACAAAGTTTTCTTTATTTTTATTTCCTATATCTCAATTATTGAAATACTGTGTGTGATGATTATTTTTCTTTACAGTGCATACAAACCATGAAGGCTCTATGCTTTCTCCACCAGTTCTTGGCATCCTATGTTTTGAATCTTCAACTTTCAAATCAGGCATTTGTTTATCCTCCTCTGAAACCATCCCAAGATATCCATATAAAGCCAACTTATAAAACCATGTTCCTTACATATATTTAATGTGTTCAAGCCCCTTTATTTGCATTCTGCATTTTTATCACAACTACTCTTGGGCTCCTGATGCATTTCCATTTGTTCTTGATTACCTACTCCTAATTCCGAACTAAACATTGTTTCCTTCACATTGTTCTTTTACGTTCTTCATTGTTTATAGTTAATCATAAATCTTTCCAGCATAAGTTACTACACCTCTATGGTTTTCTAATTCTTTTCTTTACTGATGTGCAAAATTTTCAATTCCATGACTTTCACTCATCAAATAGTTATTAAATTGAAGACTAAGCAAACAACTGAATTTCTTGAGAAAGACTGAAATAGTATAAGAGAGAATATAACATTGGTGATCTTTAATACATATCACATCACTATTTATTTAGTCAAAATATAAAGTCAAATATTATCATACATGTATTTGGCCACTGAGCAATAGCCGTTGTCTACTAATGGGTACTTCAATTGTTTGCAAATATTCTTAAATCCTTTTTAGTCTTGATTTGAGTTGGCAGTTTATTGTAAGCCTTTATTTCTGCATAAACTGGACTTTTTTCATAAATGTTAATCTATTCATGGATAGCTTTAAATTAATTTTAGTTCTGATTCCATGACAATATTGATATTGTGACTAGTACAATTTATCAAAAGCCATGAATGTATTTAGTTCATATACCTAGGTATTTTATAATTTTTAATAGATTCACACAGATACTTTAGTTAACCTGTGACATTATGCATATGACTTTTTTCTGGCATTTAAAGGTTGTATCCCACACTGCTGAGTTGCCACTTAGTACTATCCCATATGTTATTAGAGAGTGAAAGTAACTGAAATAGACTGTCTTTCTATTTCAAGGTTGGTAATTTGAGCTACACTGCACTTATTTAACCAAGCGCTGTTTAATTTTCTTTTATGTAATAAATGTGATTATACTGTTTTAGTTTCATATTTATATGCAGTCCTAATATTTTTGCAGTATCTGTCTCATTTATTGGTAGGTATATTGTTTTTATGAGATTTGTCTTGTTGCAGAAACATTAATGCATTTTTTTTTATGGTGTTTAGTTTTAATCCATTACTACTAAACCATTATTTAAATGAGTCAAGGCCTCTATTACCTTATATTACAACTCTTCATCATTACTGCCTTTCAGCAAATTAAATAATTGTGTACAATGCTGCTTTAAAATTTACACAGTTTGGGAGGCCAGAGTTGTTTGTATACATTATATAGTGTAAAGGGCCTAGCACACTCCCTTGAGGAACACCTGTTTTTATTCTTTTCCAGTTTGACTGAACTGCTTCTATAGAATTATTGAAATTACCCTCTGTTTATGGTCTTTGAGATAATTTTCAAAGCATGCTAATGCTGTGTTTCTGATACCCTAGAATTCTAATTTCTTTAATTCAACTTGCACAAATTGCTTTATTGGTAGGACATGATATGTAACTGAGTATATTGCTCTACCATTAATATTTTTTGGTTAATTTCATCTATTTAAATATTTGGTCTGTTCAATCAAGTATTTACTGTGATGCCTTCAATCATGTGATGGAGATTATTAAATAGAAATGAAGGTTTCGTTACATATTTTAGGTCATGAAGGGATAGTTGCCTGTATTAAACTAATGAATAAAAATGAAAAACGAATGGAATTTTATACATAATCCTCACTTTCTTGCTAAAATTAATTCTGGTTCAAATAAAAACATTCCAGTATGAGGAAGAGCTTGTATGTATATAGCTGAAATAGTGTTTATGATGTTGGTAGCCATTGTTGAATGCATTTGTTAAATTTGTGATCATATGTGATTGTAAGCATATATTTATATGACTGTGATGTATTTATCTATGAATCTCAAAATTCCCTTCTGTAATTAAAAGGAATGTGTGATCTTTCTGTAATACCACTTTCAGTGTGGAGATGGAACTATGTCTGTGTACATAAATTGGTAGCAAATAGAATAATGGTAGAAAGTAATTGGACTAAAGGTGATGGTTTTCATTTCCCTTATAATGTTGTATTCCACCCTGTTCCCATTCGCCAATGTTAAAATGATGAGTAATAATAATTATTTTCTGCTGTAGAAAAAAATAGTGTAGACTAAATAATGTATATATCATAAAATGCACAAAATTAGTTGGTGATGAGATTTATGGAACAAATATGAAATGCATGTAAAGAGAGATATGCTATGGTAATAAGTGCACATATTATTGAAACTATTATACTATACCATCAGCATGCTTGTAAATTATTATTACCTACCTAATTGTAGAATGCTTTCATATTTTGATTATTATTTATTGCTAAAGCTGTATTGATAGTTTCTCTATTGTGCAAATGTTTCCTTACTGGAACACTTAGCAGTTTTCATTTTTTTTAAAGCAAATTTCAAAGAATGTCAGAAGTAGCATAATCCTTTCATTTTGGAGCACTTCCATGTTGTAAAATAATCAATGCTGTCTTTGTAACCTTTGTGTTAAATTTTAGCTTTAATGCCCAGAGGAAGGATGCCTTGTGTTTACTATGGTAAAATCAATGCAGGTTAAAACTACAATTTTGATTTTGATGTTAGTATCAGTAATGCAAACTTTCTTGAATTTTTGTGTTACTAACTTCGCTTACTTGCCAAACATGTTGAGGATTACCTTATCTTCAACTTATACTAATGGCAGGAATAACTTCAGTGTCTTCCTGCACATGAATGAATGAATGAATGAATGAATCTGTTTAATTCACATATTTAATACCAGAATATTGAAATAAATGAGTTTGTTTGGGTATTTATTTTATAAAAATATTTGTTATTGCTAATTGGAAAGGTTTTAAAGCATTTTTCACACAGTTACTAAAAAAGACAGTTGTTACTTTTGGTCTTGTTTCAGTTTTATATTCTTAAAATGTTTTTGATCCTTTTTTCTGATCTCCCCTTCCCATTTTCCATACATATAATCTACTTCTAATATTGATGGAATTGAACTTATTATCTGTTCATTCCATTATATACAATGGATTTAATAGCTAGTTTAATAGAGTAATTCGAAGTTGGTAACTCCCTTTAATTTCTTAATTCCTGCTCACCTTAGCTTACATTTCCTCCTGTTTTTAGTATTTAGCTAGCCATAACCATTTTTCTTTTATTTCACTTAATTTTTTGCCTATTTTCTTCATTCTTATTTCCCCTTTTATATGTAAAATTTTCACAAGTATTATATTCTTGTCCAAGTTGTCCCATATCTTATCCTATATTTCTTTTCAGTTTTATTACATTCTAATAAAAAATGTTCTATAATTGCTTGTTCTTTGACATAACATTCCCCTTTTGTAGTCTACATCTATTGCTTTTAAGAATAGGTTTCAGCTCTGAATCATGTTAACCCTTTCCTCTCAATTTATTGTGTATTTTTAAATACCTATCCTACTCCATTCTCCTTATACAGTCACAGTGATTTCTTTCCTTTCATACCTTCCCAAATTATTTGTCTTTGTATATGATTATTCTATCCTTGATTATCTTCCAAAATACTCTAACATTCTTATTTTCATTTAACCATATGTTTCTCAACCCTATATTTCTTGCAATTATTTTCTTACATCCATTCACCAACTGTTTTTACTTTTACTCCTTGGATTAGTTCATCATTACAATCATAATTATTTCAAATATGACATCCTTGTTAGCTGCTCTTCGTAGTTCAATTTGTGCTATCCCTCTTGGTGCTAATTTAGTTAATCCTAATATTTCTCTGCAAGATAAGCTGTTTGTTTCTTATGCTTTATTCACTATATCTGCTACTCCCCAAATTTCTACTGTTTATAACACTCTTGATTCTACTATTGATTCATATATTCTCTCTAATCATCCTGTATTCATTTGAATTAGTTTATGCTTACAAATTCTTACATCTTCCTTTAGCAATGATTTTCATATCATGTGCCCCCAACCTACTCAAGATGTAACATATAGTAGACACTAGATATTTATGGTGCAACATTTGTTTCTTTAAAGATACAAGCAACTAGTTTCTGAAGTTGTACTTATCACATAAGCCTAACATATCCTAAGCATGTAAGTGAAATTATTATCATGAAAATCAAGTTTTTATTAATATAGGTCATTCTGTATGATTTGAATTGATGTTAAATAGGAACAAAAAGAGTACTTAATAAGTCAGTGACTATTAATGAGAATGATTGTCCTGAAGGTGAAGAATATCATCTGGTGCCTCATAACTATATTTGTAAAACAGATATTTTATGCTAATAGTGACTCAAATAGTATAAAATTTCAATATCATCACAGGGAGTAAATTAAATAGCCTAAAACTGATATACTATGCAGTCAAAATAATGTAATATGAAACTTACCACAATTTCAGCTTTGAACTTTTCATAAAAAGTAACTATTTTGAAATATTTAATCACCTGAACTGGCACATAAAATGTTAAACACTGTAATTGTTTTTATAGATAGCTTTAATTAAGCCAGCTTCAGTTATTCAGCTCCATTCACCAATATTTTCTTTGTATTCGTCCTCTGCAGACCATTTCCATTATATAAATGGAATGCTGTGATGCAAGACCATTTCTATTAGGACTGCAACCTATGGTAAGATTTTGATATTGTTGTAATTACAGTAATATATTGTACCTACTTTCTGTGTCATTAATAGCATGGAATCTATGTAGTTGTAGAATAAAGACCAATACTTTAAAAAATCCTTTAAATCAAATGTGGGCAAATTCTATTATTTCAGCCTTTGTTTCTGTTTACTTAACCAACCCCATCAGAAACTAATCCAGCAGTTCCTAATCAATAATATCCCGTTGACTGATAATGTTGCAAATGGAAGCACATTTAATACAATCAACTGTTCTGTACAAGGAAAGCATGTCAAAACTAATTAATTGTAAATAAATAAAACAAATAATGCCTCAACATTTTTTGATATTTGCATCATTAGTATAAATAAATGAGTAAATTACAAAAGTTTCTATAAAGATGTTCACTCTCAAGTATCTACCAAATCCTGACTGTATCAGTATATAAATGCAATGCAAAACTCCATAATGCAGCCATGTTTTGCATAGTAAAAATGCTGTACTCCTTTTAATCTGATCACCAATTACTTTTGAAAGCATTATCATGCATTAGTATTTTGCATGCAATTATTTTTGTAATACCTTTAGCTGTACTCTCTTCAAGGATTAAATACTTCTTCCTTCAGTGTACAAAATAAACATATCAAAAAATAAAGCATACATGTAAAAGAGCAAATAGTTATCATACAGATAAATCTATGAAAGAGTATACTGGCGTATAATTTTAGTGTAAGTATCTGCTTTTGCAGATTTAGGAAGTGGTACAATTGCTGCTAATGGCAGCAGAGAAATATTATTTATTGACTTCAGTAGTAATACATTTTTTTTGGTCTAAAATTTAAAATTTCTGGTTATCATTTCTAAGCTAAGAGTGAAAGAATTTGTTGGATATATAATCATCCAGGTATTTTTGAATGATTTCATTGTACCATTTTTTGGGTCACATTGTTGGGAATCAGTATTGTTGTGTATAGAACCTTCAGAAAACTATCCCTTTAAATAACACTACAGAAATTTTCATGTAATGAGTAGGCTAGTCAATTTATATTTAGATATACTATGACTACAATGTGACTGATTAGCCAACTTGTACAATAGAAGTACTGTGTAAGTTTACTTTTATTTAAAAATAAAATAAAGCTGCTACTGCTATGCATATAAGGTCTTTCAGATTTTTGAGATACTTGGAATTATATTCAGTTTTATTATTCTTTCCACTTTAAAATGCATGCAAAATGAACATTTGCTATTTATGTAACTGAAATCAATATGCAATATAAATGATCATTCACAATGAAGGCTAACATATTCACAGAAACATGAGATAGCTTACTTAAGCATAAAAGGTATGGTTTGGTAGGTAATGTCAGAATTATATCAGCTAAGAACTTTTCAAATAAAATTTTATTTCTTTTATTTTTTAAATGTTTGTATAAAATTTGTTTTTTCAACTTCTAAGATGAATTGAAAACCATTATTTTTATTCAGCTCATTTCACTTTATTCTGAGATGTGTAACAAGAAATTACTGCTTATTTGCCCTCACAGTACCAACAATATTAATTATTGACTACTTCCATGGTCAAATGGTCAGAGAGCTGATTTCTCACCTGGAGGTCCTGGGTTCGATTCTGGCTGAGGCAGGGAATTTTTCTTTGATCAGAATACGAGCTGTTTCACAAGTCAAAGCCCCTGTTATGACCATTGAAGATAAAGGGAGCTGTACAAATGAAAGGATTAAAAGAAAAAAAAAATTAACTATTCTGTTCATTAGCCTTCTAAAGCAATATGGAGATTCTATTTGCCTCACAGTTGAATTTCATTGTGCGTCTGTATAAAATTGTAAGCATTCTTGCATTTGGAGTCTTCTGTTTTGAGGGAAAAGTAAGTTTTCTGACATATTACCTGCAGAAATGAAATTTTAATCACTCTAGCTTTGCTTCTATGTCAAAATTTACTGGAACATGTTTTGGTAGATATTGTTTCTATCAGACTAGGCTTCTGTCAATTTTCTTTTTGTGGCTTATATATGGGACTTCTGTTAATGACGCTCATCATTAAACTGAAGATTTAAATGTACTGAAAATCTCCATTCTTGAAGTCTGGGAGGGACTTATCCAACAAGAATTGGCGATGTAATCTCCTAATATGACTGAAACATAAACTAACACAAGTAATGCTTATTGATGTTATTAAACTTATCAGTGGTAGGTATTTCTATTGCTTCAAGCCATCATAAGACTGTTCTTATAATGCAGCTGTAAAGTTTACAACAGTTTTACAAGAGTATTGTTTTCACAATAAAGCATATAACTATTAAACAGGTGGAAATACTGTCTTATATTGTAACAATATAATATAAAATCATACTCTAGCTATGCAAATATGATATTTGATATTATCGTCATCACACTGTCAATATATAAGAAGATAAAGCTTTAATTTTTAGGCTATCAAAAAATCAAAATAAATTTTCATATTATTTAATAAAACTCAAAGCTTTTTGATTATATGACACTTCACTTATGTTAAATCTCATTGTGAATGGTTATTGCCAGAGCACGTTTTCTAAAGATACACATATGTGGCTTAACTTATTTGCAATCTTGTATTATTGCTCTTGCTATATTCAACATACTTTGGTACAGCTCTCAATGACAATAATGTCCAGTATTTTACATTATTACATCTCATTGTTACTTATTTCATAATAATGCTGTTTGGTATATTTCAATAAACAGTTACAGAGTAGATCCCTTTGGTATTTTTTATATCTAGATGTGTCGTTAGTTTTAATCATTTCTGTCATTTTTGTTTTTTGGGTGACATGTATATTCTGAAAACGCTTCTTAGCTGTAATATCTTACCACTGAAAATATGTGATCTTATTTTAGAGCTTGAACTAAAATGGAAATGTTTCTGACAATCAACTATATTTAATAATGGATTTATTGACTCACAAATGCTACAGGTAGAAACAAATCACATTTTTGTAAGAACATAAAGTGAAATAATACTTTTATTTAAATGAAAACTGGAAAAGTTGCAAAGAAAAAAACAAGTAATTAACATTTCTATACAATTTATTTCAAATTTGATTTGTCTCTTTCAGCAATTGAGAATGTATGCACCTTCTTGAGAGGAAAGTTTCTTGTGAAAATACAGTTTTACACTATTCTTTATGCTGTTATTTTATTACGATGTTCACATAGATAATGTAGTGGCAGTCAGTGGAATTATGGAAAGGAGTGACTGATAAGACTTTAGCAGCCAGTGCGCTTATAAAAAGGAATGACACAACGTTTTGAATACTTATAGAACTGTGTAGCTTCATTGCCATCCTGCTGAATTATGAGTGCCTCTTTTGCTCTCCTAGCTTTGAGAATTGATCTTATTCTTTTTAAATCAGTAAGCAAATGCCTTCTTCTGGGACAGTGGTAGAAATTCTTCTGATATATTTAATATTCATAACTTGTACAATCTCAGATCCTAGTAATGGATTGCTAAGATATGGACTCCTGAGCAGGAGGTCTGTGATTCTCTACCAGGACTGTTCTCCCTAACTGATTTTTTTCCAAGTTTACCTCAGTTTTCAGAACTATCAAATGAAATATCAATGTTGGTGAAGTAAGACTTTTGTTGATTCAAATTATTGTATTAAACCAATACATACAATATTATTAAATATGAGAGCAATGTTTTTAATGTGAAACACTGAACAAGTTGGGGAGTAGAAACTTTAAATAATTTTTTTTTTGGTAGTGTTTAATGCCTGCTTTAATTACTTATGGCACTGCAGTATTAAGTAATTAGAATGCATGAAATGAAGCAAAAACAAATCTGTAGGCTATAAGCACAAAATTTGCATCTTTCCCAGGAAATCTGAGGTTGTTGTTTATTTCTTATTTTTATAGTGTGCCACAATCTGTCCTTAGTTGGAGAGATACCCCAGACTTAGCCCTGGAATGTTTCCTTAGCTCACCAAATGAAGTGACTTTTCTTTTTTATATACTGTTTATTGCCCACATTTACATTCCTGTCTGTGCCTGGACCCTTTGATATTTCCCACATCTGCATTTTATTTAAACTTTGCTGAGTTATTTAACAAAAGATTTCAGATAGGGTATTGTGTGAATTAATAATACAAGATACAAATATGTAATTTTGAATTATAATTTAAATTAAATTCAATAATTTAAATAATTCAGTCACTTCATCAGTCATGCTGAGGTCAAATGATTAAACCACTCCCCTCTCATCTATGTGGCCTGGGTTCGATCCAAGAGGCCGCATGTGAGATTTGTGGTGGACAAAATGTTGCAGGAGTTGGTTTTATCTGGGTTCCCCAGTTTCCCCTGCCATTGCATTCCACCAGTGCCCCATTTTCATTCCATGTATCATCAGTGTCATCTCCATACAGATACAGGCCTTGATCTGTTGTCGTAAACTATCAAACTGTGACATGCAGTATTTTTTTTTTTTTTTTTTCTTTTGGAGTCTGACGTTTCATTCATATTCATCCTATAATCAGTTTCTAGTGTAATATGATGTTGCAGAAGATTTTATTACATAACTTAGCTTTATAATTGCCCATTTGCTGATGACATAAACCTTTAGATTTAGAAAAATTATCTTTTCAGTTCTGAAACCTTTTCCTTGTACTTCATATATTTTGAGAGTTTTGAAGTTGTAGCAAATTTCATTTCCCAATTATTATTTTATTTCTTACATGATCAGTGTCGCCAGCTGTGTTGCGTATGAAGTAACTGGCAGTAAGCCATAAAAAGAAGAAACAAAGAAAAACATCATAAAATATTTTCTGTATGCCATGCAGAATATAGATACATTTTACTCCACAAACAAATTTCCTGTAAAAGCATCCCAAACCTTCAGTCATTCATGGTAGTCAAATGTAGCTTTCATTTAGCACTAAAAATAAAGCAAATTAAACCAACAAAAATATTATCTCTGTGTTTTGTATTCACATCCAAACTGTTTCCTAAATTCACCAGAAATGGTAATCATACATCTTATAACTTTTATAGTGCAGAAAAATAATAATAGAAAAGCAATATAATTCTTCAAAGGTTAACCCTATCGATGTTTGGGAAATAAAGAACTTTTCAGAAATATTATATTTTGTTTCACAAAAGATTTTAGTTCTCTATGTAATTTATGTATCTTAGGTGTTTCCTCAACTCTGTGCTATGTAAATGTTATAGATTTATCGTTTCACTTTTATTGTAGTTTATGAGCAAAATTATAAAATTGATAAGTGCTTCATGGATTGTTAGCAATGTTAATTCAGTGACATTAGTCAGGATGAAGAAGACCATGAAGCAAGAATGTCTGAAAGTTGAACATTTTTCATTGAATTAATACAACTGATAACCTGACAAGCACTTATAAATAACCTCTACCATGAAAGCTTAAAGTCCTGCAGTGTTACAATAATTAATCAACCATTACACCAAATATACCAAATGTTCTAATGGTTTAAAGAATGATTCAGTGTGTTGCCCTCCATGGTGTAATAGTTACCATGCTAACTTCATATACCCAAGATCACGAATTCAAACCTGGTGGAGGACGATGGATTTTTTTGGGTGTAAAAATCCTTAGCATGGCTTCCTTCAGAAGGGAGGTAAAGCCATTGGTCCCATGTTGTAGGTTTACGGCATGTAAAAGAACCTCAAGCCTGATAGAGGGGCCTCTGAACAAAATGAAGCAGTCTTTCATGCCCAATTTAGAATGGGAAGCTGAGAACCACAATAGTAAAATAGTGTCCATAAATAACAAGCCATTTAAATTTATTTTTTATTTTTATTTTTAATGATTCAGTGCACTGATTAATTTTTATTAAACTTTACCAGTTTTCATCTGATTGACTTGTGCAATGCTTAAAGAAACTAAAATCAACATCTCTAGTTATTACATGTTGTCTTCAATTGACTGAATTTTATATATACTACATATAACATTGTTACCTTAAAAACACATTTGGGAGGTAGAACATGTAAACAAATTTCACAATAATACAACATTATTAAAATTAACATTGTTGACTGTTGATATATTGAAAATGTTACTATATAAATTGTGTTTATTTATAAACCAGTCTTTAATTTTACAATGCTTGACAAGCCACAAAATAGTGTTAAAACTGTGGGTATAAAACAATACATATAATTAGACATAATTAAGTTGGCTAGCATGAAGAATACTTAATATATTGGTAATGCAGTTGTAATCCTCAACAAAGACTTTCTTATATTAGCACAGCTGAAATTTATTTCATACAAGCCAACTCTCTTAAGTAATGCTGTCTATTCAGATATGGAAAAATTTACTGTTTGTTATTCTAGAAAATAATAATTGATATATGATAAAAATCTATGCTGGCTGGTTGCCTAAGATGTTTGAATTGTACAAAATGCTGTGTTATCTTCTAGTAAGGAATCTCTTATAGTTCTATATATTAAACAAAAGACTGTTCTTATATTTGAGTTGGTGATGAAATCTTATTGTAAATAATAAGACTAAAAGTTGGTTAAGTTTTCTCAAAATGTAAAATTAAATGTAAAAAGTGATGTACATTAAATATATATTGATGTATAAATGTGAACTGCATAAAGACAGGGAATATAAATATTCTGTAAAACAATGTTTATGCTTGCTAGATAATTTAAACTGAAATACTATCATGCATTAGTCATATTTTTCTCTGTAAACAACTTTGGAAGAACTTATCTGATTATAAAGTTGTAGCTGCTGAATAATTAATGGAACATACTTTAGTTAATAACACCAGGTTCATATTAGAATTTTCACACTCTTGAACAATCATTGTTACTTAATATTAGAGGACAAAATTTGTAGATATTTACAAAATGTAGAGGTCTTTTAAAACTAGTTGCTGAAGATGGAAGATTAAAGCATTTAAGTTGTTCTTCATGCATCATTTCCAACATTATCAAAACCACCATTACTTTATCCAGTATTTTTCATCTTGGGTACTGCACTTTCTGATTTTTTTTTTGCAGGTCCTAGATAATGATTATACATAGGAAAGTAGCAGAGCAAACAGCAGAAAAATAATGTGTGA
Organism: Hymenopus coronatus; assembly: GCA_030762935.1. NCBI lineage: Eukaryota > Metazoa > Arthropoda > Insecta > Mantodea > Hymenopodidae > Hymenopus > Hymenopus coronatus. The sequence goes on along the minus strand of CM060882.1, from coordinate 131,111,369 downwards.
CTTGCAAGAAGGATACATATTTATGGGATAGGAATGAAGGGGAAGTTTGTCTTTGAACAGTTGAAAATAATGTCCAGCTACCATTAGTTTATGTGAGCAGAATAGTTACCCAGGAAGCCATTAAGTATGAGTAGAAACTACATAGTACATATGTCTCTCAGGTGTATTCTCTTTGTATCTACTGGAGAAACTACTCTACAATAATCTATGACAGCAGGAAATACATAGAGGGGGATATAGCCTGACTTTAGAAAGGTGCAAATATATTTTGAAATACACCTTACCAATGAGCAAAATAAAATCAGGAATAGGAAAATTTTATTTCCAAATTTTTGATCCTCATATATATATATATATTTTTTTTTTTTTGGAAGTTATTTAATTGTAAATGTAAAGCATATTTGATCTGGCCTATCTGATTTTTTTTCTTTCATTGTTCTTAATCTAGTGGAACATTTTTTGAGATATAGTTCATCACTGTGGTAAATTATTAGAACAAATAGATACTCATCTGGTTTCATTAAATAAAACAGAAATAAAAGCAAGTTTTGATTTTTCAGAAATAAAGGACCACCATAACCTTAAGTATACAGATTCTTTGAGAGGGAGTTAAGCCCCTCTTCCCCTTTCTGAGTTCTCTTATGAGTAGAAGGGAAATGAAATGAGAGTGCTTAGTGAAACCAGAAAATGAACTAATCACTGTCATATGAATGTGTTCCATTCATATGACTTTCTGTACAGCTCTGTTACAAACTATTATTAAAAAGCTTATTCTTCTATCTACTTCATGCTAATCAAGATAAACATTAGTAGAAATTGCCTTATGACTTGCTTTCTTGTAAGCAGAAGGGAAATGAGGGATTGCACTAGGCTAAAACGATAGTTAAATATTTTAAAAGTTAGTTGCTGTGTGATTGAAATTCCTTTGTTGGTATGGCCAGGAGTAAAACATTCCCAAATGAGAAAAATATCAGTATATTGCCATGGTAGCTCAGTGGGAGAGCAACTGGCTAGAGATCAGGATATCCATGGTTCAAATCCTGGCTATGGCAGTCTGACTCTACCTATCCAACTCCTGTCCTACACATGGCTTGTGTGAAAAAAACAATTAATCCAACACCAATTAATCAATCCAATACCAATATTTACAATACTGTAAGTTGCCTTTGGGGTTGTCATCTCAAAATAATTTGAGAACACCTTGTGCTTTACTGGGAAACATGTGTCAGTTGAGAAATTCAATGCTATGCCAGGACGTTGCCATGTTAGCTCAGTGGCAGAGCAACCGGCTAGAGACGGGGAGATCCGTGATTCAAATCCTGCTTATGGCATTGAATTTTTCAGTCTGACTCTACCTATCCAAAGTATCAGTATTTTAAAGCTGAAACTAATAACACTGAATATCTCAGAAATAGTTAGCTCTACAAGCAAATGCATATGACAAGTATGTGTTTTAACGAGATCTATATTGTTTGTGTAGTAAATTTTTGTCTATCTCTTATGATTTGCCAGTTATGCAAAATTCGGCAAAACTCATCCAGAATGAAGAAATCTTTGGAGGCTATTTCTAGAAAAGTCAAAGTATACATTTTATTTTATTATACATATTATTATTACACTTAATATGTGATATATTAATCAAAATCGTTGCTACCATTTTTGAGAAAATCAACATGTTTGAACATTTTTCCATGTAAAGGGTAGTTGGTAGTGGGGAAGGTTTTCTTGAACATCCTTGGGAGATACTTAACTTAAATACCAAGTTAGGTATTAACCAAACTTTTAGTTTTTAAACTTTGCTGTCCTCAGCTACAGCACACACATACAGATTTCTTTCTAAGAAGGCTATTTTTGGATTTAGGGGGTCTCAAAACATGTATTTCTGGGGAAATCTCGGTTTTCAAAGTTTTGGGTGCAATACAATACCTTCTCTATACACTATTATGTGCAGAGAAAGTAAAAATAAGTATTGCAGAAAACAGATTGAATTTCATTTTTGTATATTTCCCAGACTTAAAATAATATTTGTAGGAGAAATAATGGGGTTCCCATTTTTCAGTAGTAATTTTTCTGCCAATGCCTGACTGTAAAATATTTGAAAGCTGAAATTATTGTATTAAACCAAAAGACATATTTTTAAAATGATTAAACTATCTTTGCATAATCAGTATACTGCAGTCCTTGAAACACTTTTTGGTTTGTGAGAGAGATGATGAAATAAAACTAAATAAAGGCCAACCTTTTTAATCATCTATAAATTACAGAACAATAAATCTCACTGTGATTATAAGTATATAAATATAATGTATAAGAAGCTCTAAGAAAGGAAATTAAGGTAAGAAATGATATATTTACATTCAGGCAACTATTCTATTTAATAAACCAATTTACCCTAACAATTTAAGATGGTAGAGCTGCTATATCACACAAGGAAAGTAAACCACGAGAGCAATTTTTTTAAGGGATTTTTTTTTGTTAACGGGCAGTGTTTGCAATGCGACGAGAAGTGAAAGACCATCCACCTGACTTGGATTTTGTGCTGACATGGAAAAATCTATCCAACAATTTCCAGTTAAATCCTTAAGGAAACGTGCTGCAGATTTAGGCGTATTGGAATCAACCATGAGGAAACACATTAAAGTGGATCTGTTGGCGTCCATTGAATGTGAATGAATTATCAAATGCTGATTTGGAGGCACGTGTTAATGCTTGTGGTCGGATGCTGCAGCAATTCCAAAGAATTTCTGAGAAGGCAAAAGTCATGTTCCCAGACAAATGTGCGATTTATCGCAGTCCCCGTAACTGGAATGTTTATTTCTGGGGAAAAGAAAATCCAATTTTTTTCGAAGAAATCGAGCGCAACCCAGCACATGTCATGGTCTGGGCCGAAATGACACAAACATATCTGTTTGGCCCATATTTTGTTGATGGTCCTGTTAACAGAACACTTATCTCCAGATGATTGATGACTGACTCCTCCCACAGGAGTCTTAAACACTGTTTGGTTTCAACATGATGGGCGCCAGCTCACTTGGCAGTGTCTGTTCGACAACGTCTAAACGCAGTCTTTGGAAATCGTTGGATCGGTAGAAGATTAGACCATCTCACAGATTAGATTAGATTAGAAAGCATTCTGTAGGTTCGTTTAGGCCAGAAAGCCACCAAACATAGAACTCGTCAAGGCATATACATGTATACATATGTTTATATACTATATACTATGAAAAAAAATGTATAAAGCTCTAGTGCTAAAAGCATAGGTTACAAAAACAACAGAATCCTTTGTTTTTATGTGCATGCAAAAAAAAAAAAAAAAAAAGAGTATCAAAATATAGTGTTAAAATGTATAAATAAATATAATTTCATTATATGTAAAACTAATGTTATGTCAGATGATAGTTTTCAAATTATTGATATAATAGTTACTAGTAGCAATCATATAAATTAAAACATGATTATTGTATTATGTACTCTTCATAAATGTCAACAAATTATAATACATATTTACAAATATGTTATACAATTTCCAATGCAAAGATTTACAATTATGTACTAGAGTGTAAAATATCAAAATATCAGGCTTTACAGACCTTATGTCATTGCTAAATACTAAAAAAATTCATTTGACACATTCGTGCAAGTCAAAGTATAAATCAGTTTAATTTTAATATAAAACACACACACACACTAATATGCACAAAATGCAATGCATTGTAATATTTATAAATACAATAATTATTAACGGTATTGCCAGACAGATTTGTCACTTAAATATTCATCTACAGAGTAAAATGATTTATTGCAAAGGTACTCCTTAAGAGAGGCCTTAAAAGCCCTGAAATTCCCAACATTTTCTTTGAGATTACTGGGGAGAGCATTAAATATCTTGATTGTTTCATAATATACACCTTTCTGAAAGCAACGAAGATTGGCATTGGGACGTTGAATCAATCCCTTTTGTCTAGTATTAATGTTATGAATTTCCATGTTTGTTATAAAACTATGTCGATTAACTGCATAGAATTTTAAAATGGATAATATATAAACACAAGGTAAGGTGAGGATGGCCAATTTTTGAAATAGTTCTTTGCATGACTGTCTGCTATAAGCATTACAGATTATTCGTATAGCTTTCTTCTGTATCCGGAATATGCATTTACTATCTACTGAATTACCCCAGAATATTATTCCATACTCGATGATGGAGTTAAAGTAGGCAAAATACACCAACTTAAGTGTATCGATTGAGTGAAATTTAACCAGTGCACGGAGAGCATAACATGCTGAGCTAAGTTTAGGTGTGATGTAGCTAATATGTGACTTCCAGTCCAAATGCTTATCTACCTGAAGGCCAAGAAATTTGACTTCATTTAGCTGTTCTAACAATGTATCATTAATTCCTATTTCTATGTGCGTTTGTGGTGAGCGAGTAGTTATAAATTTAATTGTTTTTGTTTTTTCAAGGTTTACTGAGAGTTTGTTTGCTTTGAACCAATTTGACATACAATTTAGAACATAGTTTAATTTAACTACACATTCATTGAAATCTTTACTTGTTACTAGAACACTAGTGTCATCTGCGAATAAATAAATACTTGCAAAGCTGTTAATGTATAATGGGAGGTCATTTATGTAAACCAAGAACAAAAGAGGCCCTAAGATTGATCCCTGGGGAACACCATGTTTTACTGATTTCCATTCTGAGGCACTATTTTGATACCCATTGGAGTTATTAATTTCGACCCTTTGTTTTCTCTTCGCTAGGTATGAAATGAACCAATCTAATATGTTATTCTTTATTCTATATAAATTTAGTTTAGCTATCAGAATCTCATGATTCACACAGTCAAAAGCCTTCGCTAGGTCACAAAAGATTCCACCGACATGTTCCTTTTCATTTAATGCTGTTAACACTTTATGTGTGAGCTTGTAGGTTGCATTATCTGTCGCTACTCCTTTTCTAAAGCCAAACTGTTCTTTGGCAAATAAGTTGTTCTTTTCCAAGTAATTAAAGAGCCTATTGAACATTACTTTCTCAAATACTTTTGAGAAAATAGACAAGAGAGATATAGGTCTATAATTTGATATATTATCTTGTTTTCCTTTTTTAAAAAGTGGTTTAACAATAGAGTACTTCATTCTGTCAGGAAATATTCCACTCTTTAGTGATTCATTACATAAATAGCTAAGGAGAATGCATATTAGGTCAGAACATGCTTTTAGGAATTTACTTGATATTTCATCATATCCAGAGGAATTTTTGGTCTTGAGCAAATTTATTATATTTTTTATTTCAAATGGTGTAGTCATTTTTACTTTAAATTCAGGGACTTTGTTTACAAAAGAAGTTTTCAAAAAATTTATTGCTGATTCTTTACATCCATAGTTTATTTTTAATTTGTCTGTTACATTAAAAAAGAAATTGTTGAAAATATCTGCAACCTTTTGAGGATCATCAATTTTTTAATTACCGGAATTCAGTGCAATTGAGAGGCTTTCTTGAGAGCTCTTACCTGTTTCCCTTTTTATTATATTCCAGATAGATTTTATTTTATTACTAGAATTGGATATCTCTTTATTAAAATGCAATATTTTAGCAGCTTTTATTGTTTCTCTTAGAATTTTACAGTACTTTTTGTAGTGACATTCTAAGTATGGGGACTTATTATGTTTCAATTTTTGGTACAATTTTCGCTTAGGTTTGCAAGAAGTTTTAATGTCTCTTGTAATCCAGGTGTTATTTTCCTTCTGATTATGTATTTTACAATATTTGACTGGAAAGGATGCTACAAAATGAGAGTTGAAATGTTGTAGGAAATGATTGAACTTGTCATTTACTCCATTTATTTCATAGATTTCAGTCCATGATTCTTGTTGAAGGGCATACTTAAACAATGTGAGGGAGCTTTCATCTACTTTTCGTGTTCTACAATATTTATAGATTGGTTTTAAATTTAAGTTTATCTCTTTAATGAGAAGCATTTGCAAATGGTAAGGTTATTGAAGTTTTAATTCTATCTATATTAATGAATATGTTATCTATTGCTGAAAAGGAGCTACCCTGAATTCTTGTAGGAAAATGTACTGTGTGTGACATGTTGTATGTAAAAAATATAGAATTGAGTTGGTCCTTTTGGAGACTAGGTATAAGATAATCAATATTTATGTCACCACAAATTATCATTTCTCGTTTCGGTTTCAATATAAACTTTAAGGAATCATCTGTTTTTTGAATAGCTCATAGTTACCTAGTGGGGACCGATATAGAGCTATTATTGCAAAATTTACTTGATTTATGTTTAGCTGAACTGCGCACATCTCTATGTCTAGCTCAAAGCAAAACTTGTTTAGATTAATGACTTTATAGGGTACATCATGTCTTACAAATATGCAAACACCTCCTTTTTTTAGATTTTTCCTTGAATATGCTGTTCCTATAGAGTACCCATGCAGTGAAATTGGCAAGAATTCCTGTTCTGTTAAGTGATGATAAGATAAGCATAAAACGTGAGGCTGTAATTTTTCAGGAGCAAGACTAAGAGAAAGTTCATCAACTTTGTTTCTTAAACCCCTATATTTTGGTGAAATATACACAACGAGCTACTGCTATTATTTATCTTAATAGAATTATTGATATTTTCTGTATTCCTAAAATTCTTTGTTGGTGAATTTTTATTTATTTCAATTGACTTTAGAATTCTTTCAAGACTATTTTGGGGGATTTCCTTTAACCTAAAAAAGCCCTATCAGATATCATAACAGGAATTCTACCTATAATTCTGTCGGTAATTAGCTGCGAAAGCTGCCTTTTGCCTCTAGAATTGAGGTGTAGACCATGAGATGTGTAACCATCTCGGCCTATACCGCTAACATGTGTCATATTAATGTGAGAGGCAGCAGGGCTCAACAAGGCACGCTCACATGGCCTCCAAGGAGCCCTGATCTAACAACTCCAGATAACGCACTCTGGGGTTACATCACAGAGAAGGTGCGGAAGCAGCGATACGCTACAACTGGTGAACTGCAAAATGCGGTGCGAGTAGCTTTCCAGATTGTAACTCTAATGATGTTGAGTAAAATGAACACGAGAACATGGCGGCGTATTCGGCTGTGTAGAGACAATGGGCAGACAAATACCGATGTTTTGGAGTCCTAAGATGTAAGGAGAAACATTTAAATTAATTACAACTACATAAATTATTGGAAAGTTATACTTTTATTTCACGTCAGTTTGAATTTAATAAAGGGGTATACGGACTTTGTGCATACACTGTACAAGGAAGCAAATAATAACAATAATTTCTGGTAATGTTCATTTCGATTAGAATGAAGTTGACAGAAGAATAAGCATTTTAACAATGATTTGTTACAGAGATGTAAAAATAGATGGGATTAGACAGCGAAGGAACAACGGTTGTCATATGCCAGTAAACAGCCTCAGAACGTGTGAACCTCAGAACAAAAGCCACATACTACGTTTTCCATTACTAAGACGATCTATGCCGCGCCGGCATGTCTATCAAACCACGCCTACACCACTCGACTGAGATCTTCGCTACCAACCGGCATCTCTCTTGGAGTGGGCCAGGCACGTGCTATTTGGTTATGTACGACTGCCTAATCCATGGTGATTGTATGGCGGTTTTTGTATGTGCCGAATTTAGAGCTGAAAATTATATTCACGTATCACGTATAGTATGACCAACAAGGTCCACATTTTCGTTTGGTGTCGTTTTGAAACACTCTGTATTAACCTCTTTTGTTTCCGATTTGTTTATTTGATGGAAAATACAGTAACACAACAGGACGGTGCACTTTAACATAAGAAAATGACGTATAGAAGTTGGAAAACGGAATGTACATCGTAGCCGGAGAAAATATGGGTGAGGAAAATGGGCTCTTGTAGTAATTGTATATCGATCATGGCCTCATAAATGGAATCCAATTCCATGGAAATATATAGGCTGATTCAAAAATACGTTACAAAGATCAGGGAATGCTTCCTTACACCAATACAAGAAAAAATGTCCATATAAGCATATGTCCCAAAAGCCTTCGTTTTCGATTTATTGGGGTTCAAAATGTTACTAATCAAAACAGTTTAAAGCAACACATTATTCTATTTTTCACGTCAGCTTGTTAGGAGTTGTTCAACACAGACACCATTAAGAGCAAATGCTCAAAATATTCTCCTCTTGCGTCTAGACACGCATACACTCATTGAAGCATAGACTGTCAAATACTCCCTGTCGATGTCGTATGGTTTCACAGGCTTCCATAAGGCGTGGTTTAAGAGTTTCTTCAACCGGGATGTCTGCTGCATAAACTATTACTTTCTCTATAGGCGCTATATACATAGTGTATAGAGAATGTATTGCACTCCACCAAAAATTTTGATACTGAGATTTCACCGGAAATATATGTTTTAGGGTCTCCTTTATCTAAAAAAAAAAAAAGCATTTTCGCAAAAAGGTCCGTGTGTCTCAAATGACAAGTAAGTAAAATACCAAGCTTGGTATTTAAGTTTAGTATCTTCCAGGGATGCGACACGAAGCTTTTGAGAAAAATCCCCCCACCCCCAACCACCCTTTACATGGAACTTTTTTCGAAAATTTTGATTTTCTCAAAAATGGCTCTAACGATTTTGATTAAAATTTCGTATATTAAAGATATTTACCTGACAAATAAAATGTATATCTTGACTTTTCTGGGAATATCCTCTGAAGAGTAGTTTATTCTGGATGAATTTTACTAAATTTTGAATAACTGCTAAACCGTAAGAGATGGAAAAAAACTTACTGCACAAAAAATATAGAGCATGTTAAAATTGTTATGTTATATACATTTGTTTCGTGGAGTTCGTCGTTTTTGTGGCATTCCTTATTTTTGGTTTCTGCTATGAAAAGCTTATACATTTCTCATACAGGAATTTGTCAACTGCTGTCCATACAAACAAAGGAACTTCAGTGACATAGCAACCAGATTTTGATTATCACTTTAACCTATGGTTCTCCCTTATTTCACCTCTACTTACAAGGAAGCAAGTAATATGGCTATTTCTGCTAATGTTTTACTGATTATCATGAAGTTAATTGAAGTATAAGTTTTTTAAGAATAATTTATTGCAGGGATATGGAGAAAGTCATGTGAATGGTACACATCAGATTTTTTTTTTTATTTTCCCCAAAGATAGCAACCAGAGAATTGAGGTCGGGGGAACGCGCAGGCCACGGGACTGGTCCTCTAGCTATCCATCTGTCATGGTAGGTAACAGCCAGAGCATCTCCCAGCACATCTTCTGGGAGAATGTTCTGAATGAAGTCCCTGTAGACAGCACCTATAAGGCGTGTTGGGAGAATGACAAGTTGACAAGTGACATGTAAACAAACAGCCGTGGCAACACAAGACTATCTCTGTAAGTTACAATAGGTCAAAGCCTTTCATGAATGAGTGCATAGATAAATGAAGTTGTTAGGTTGGACCCGGAAAGCCATTGAACGTAAGATTTCATTAGTAAATTGATAACGCAAAAACTAAGGGGCTTAGTGCATATGTTTATATTAACCTATAACTGAAAACAAATTACAGGAATATCAGTTTATTTACACACTAACTCTAAAGCTAACAGCGCATGTAGCTTCGCTAACATCAATAAGGTTGCCTTATAGCATGCTTTGGTGAAACCAATCGAAATTACTAAAAACAAATTGTACGAAAATTAGTTTATCTATGCACACAAACTCACATACACACAACACACACACATAACCAACCTAGAACTAACAGACCTCATGCTCGCTTCGTTCACATGCTTTGGTGAAACCAGTGGAAGTTACTAAAAACAAATTTCACGAAAATCAGATTATTTTTACTTACATTATTTTCTTAACCAAACAGTGCTAGTCCTTTCCTTTTTATTCCTTTCTAAAGAAGGCTGTTGGCACTTACGGTGTGTATATGCCTTCATATGTGGGTTCGTAAAATTCTCTGCCGTAGACAAGACATTCACCGATACCCACTCCCGCCTTACGTGTTTCTTTAGATCACAATACAAAAACATGCCTCTTGAAATTATACTGGGGTGATGTTCGAAAGCAAATAGTTTAATTAATAGACATCTGAATTAATATTAGAAATCGTCGGAATAAAAATGTGCATGAAGGGGCCAGAAAAATACATCACGGGCGCCATGGTGCTCTGAGGTGCCGCGTTGGACTACTGCTATAGGTGATACGTTTCCGACTTCGAGTTCAGCTGTTTAAAGGAAGACTAAACGCCCTATACCACCATTGTTAAATTTGCTAATTTAATGATCCTTTATCTTAGAAACTATTTAAGCTATAACGAAGAAAAATTGTATTACATAAATACATATGTTATAAGTTTACTGAACCAGGATTTTCCACAATCTTTTTTTTTTTTTTTTTTTTTTTTTTTAATTTATTTATTTAAAGTCGCTTTAACTGCAATGGTTATGTCGCGACTTCTCATTAGGGTTACATACATAGTTGAATACATTCACATTGCAAATTTAAAGAAACATATAAAAGGTATACATAAAAAAGTAAACTCAATGCAGTATTTTACAAGAGAAAATTTATTTTATGTTTGTTGTGAACTATGATAATTAACATTTAACATTTTTAAATATACAGATCGAAAGAAGAACTTTTGATTGAATTTTATGATACAATTGGACTACTTGTAAGAATTTCAAGACTTTGTTGGAGAATTGTAGTTGGTCCAGGGCTGTCGGGAGTTCGTTTGGCACGTTATATGTGGTTTGTTGTTCCTCATAGAGACTGCAGTTGGTAATAATATGTTTCACTGTTAGCTGGCAGTTGCAAATATTACACATCGGTGGGTTTTCACGAGACAGAAGGTATGAATGTGTGAGTGATGTACGTCCAATACGCAGACGAGTCAGTACAGTCTGGTTTATTTGTATGAGTAGCTAGAATCAGCGAAAGTGTGTACCTCATGCAAGTTGCTGTTGGACAGGGTAGACCATTCTTGTTTCACATTTTGGATAATGACACCTTGAACAAAGTTGCTGTAGTCTCGGTGGGGAGTCTTGAAATCTGGTAGGCTACACGGATGTCTGATAGCTTCTATGGCCGCTTCATCTGCCCTTTCGTTTCTCGGTATACCTACATGCAGCGGGAGCCAAAAGAGCAAGATTGTTTTACCAGAAGACAGTATTTTGCTATGTACTGTTTGGATCTCCAGGAGCAGTGGATGCGTAGGGTGCTTCTGCTGAAGAGCAACTAAGAGCACTCATGGATTCACTGAAGATGATGTAGGAGCGGTGCTCATTGGTTCGAAGAATATAATATAATCTTCCACAATCTTGTTTCTTAAGTGAGATGTAATTTTTACTTTCTCTATACGGACAATGTACATAGTGTATAGAGAAGGTATTGTAATGTACCCAAAAATTCGATACTGAGATTTCACCGGAAATACATGTTTTGGGCCCCACTGAATCCAAAAAAAGAATTTTTAGAAAAATGTTCTTGTGTGTGTCTGTATGTGCGTATGTGTGTGTCTGTGGGCTGCATAGCCCAAAAACGAAAAGATCGTTAAATACCAAACTTGGTATTTAAGCTTGATATCTTCCAAGGATGCGACACGACGATTTAAAAAAAAAATCCCCCCATTACAAACTACACTTTACATGGAAAAAAATTAGAAAACTTTGATTTTCTTTAAAATGGCTCTATTTTATTTTTTATTTTATATTTTATTAAAATCCCGCATATTAAAGCTATTACATCCAAAATAAAATGTATATCTCGAATATTCTGGGAATTGCCTCTGAAGACCTCTTTATTCTGGATGCATTTTGCCAAATTTTGCTTAACTGCTAAACCGTAAGAGATAGACAAAAACTCACTACACAAAAAATGTACGTCACGTCAAAACACACAATTTATGTCCTTTACGTTTTTGTTGTGGAGGTATTCCTTGTTTTTGGTTTCAATTGTGAAGTAGGTACTTACACTTTTCACAGACAGGAAGTGTCCGTTTTCTTTTGTTCTACTCCTGGCCAAGCAAAGAAGCGATTTGCAATGACAATCGCATAACGACAACTTTTAAAACATTTGACTACCACTTTAGCCTACTGCATTACCTTAGTTCTCTTCTACTTATAAGAAACTAAATAATTAGAGCATTCTGCTAGTATTTATTTCGATTAAAATTGTGTAGAAAGAAGAATACTCTTTTGTTGGAAGTTTGTAGAGCAGCTAGAGAAAGTCATGTGAGTGTAACACATCAGATTTTTTCTTGATGATGGGAAACATTTTTGTAAAATTTTCGGTAATTCTTTTTTACTTTCTCTACACGTACTATGTACATAGTAGATAGATACCCAAAAATTCGATACACCTGAAATACATGTTTTGGGACTCCCTGAATCCAAAAATAGCATTTTTGGAAAAAGGTCTGTGTGTGCGTGTGTGTGTGTATGAATCTGTGTGTATATGTGTGCGAGTGTGTGTGTGGACAGCATAACTCAAAAACGGAAAGTCCGTTAAATACCAAACTTGGGATTTAAGTTTAATATCTTCCAGGGATGATTTTGAAGAAACCCCCCCCAGCTACCCTATACAGAGAACTTTTTTCGAAAATTTTTATTTTCTCAAAAATGACTTTGACGATTTTGATTAAAATATCGTATATTAAAGATATTTACCTGACAAGTAATATGTATATCTTGAATTTTGTGGCAATATCCTCTGAAGACTACTTTATTCTGGATGAATTTTACGGAATTTTGTATAACTGCTAAACCGTAAGAGATAGACAAAAACTTACGCACAAAACATTTAAGCACATTAAAACACAAGTTATATTATATACATTTTTTCGTGAAGTTGATAGTTTTTGAAATATTCCTTGTTTTTTTGTTTCAGCTTTGAAAACCTTATCCTTTTCTCATTCAGGAATTTGTCAACTCGTGTCCATACAAACAAAGTCACTTCTGTCACATAGCAACATGCTTTTGACTATCACTTTAACCTATGGTACTTCTTTATTTCGCTTCGCTTCTACTTACAAGGAAGCAGGTAATAAGACTATTTCTGCTAATTTTTTTCTCGATTAGCATTAATCAAATAGAAGCATTAGCTTTTTAACAATAATTTGTTGCGGAGATGTAGAGAAAGTCATGTGAATGGAACACATCAGATTTTTTTTAAAATTAACTAACCATCTTATTAACATAGTCCTAGTTCCATAGTAGTATCAATGTATTGCTTTTATTATCTTCAAATTTCATTGCGCCGGCTAAAGCCGTTTTTGAGAAAGTTGGTCATTTATATTGAAATATATTAATTCAAGAAAATGCAGTTTAAGTAAAAATTTAGAAAAAAAACTAGAATCAACCTGATCCTTCTCAGCTTCCTCCTGTTGAAACCTGGCTCTACTCTTCGCAAATCTGGCCTGTTTAGTAATATTTTGCATGGCCAATTTTGCTTTTGTCAACCTCAGCTGATCGAGTTCTCTTAGAATGATAACTATTTCTACCCATCCTCAGTGTAAATGACCCGTATTCCCAGCAACTATATTCTCTATATTATCAATGACATTTTATGGTAATTAAAACAATACATGGTACTACAGTGGAACTAGGATTATATTAATAATATAATAAATAAATACTTTTTAAAAAAAAGAATTACAAAAAAAAAAAAAAAAAATTCAAGTTGCTTTGTCTATCATCAAGAAAAAAATTATGACTTCCTTAAGAAAGAAAATTATGAAATAATCCTAAGTCAGTAAATTTAAAGCGTATGTATCTATGTTAGATAAAATTTACATCATGGTAGCTTAAACAGTTTCGGAGATAAAGAGTGATTAAGATAGTTTAATTGTTTTCTCACAGAAACCGTGTATAGGACAGAAGTTGGATAAGTAAAGTCAGACTGAAAAATTCAATGCCATAGCCGCGGATCTCTCGGTCTCTAGCCGGTTCTCAATTGCTCGCATGTTTCCCGGGAAACTACAAGGTGGTCTCAAATTATTTTGAGATGGCAAACCTCAATGTCGACTTACAATGTCACAAGTATTTCAAGACCCAGGATTTATTTTCAGACTGTCTCTACCAATCTAACTTCTGTCATACACGCGGTTTCGTGAGAAAAGAATTAAACTATCGCTATTATCCATAATAGTTTGCTATACTATGAATTTTATGGCATTGGATTTTTCTGTCGGACGCTACCTATCCAATGGGTAATTAAGTTACCAAATTTAACATTTGGCACCTGCAAGCTAATTTTGAAAAACTATTTGAAATACAAGGAATTAGCATACAACTATGATCTATATATAAAATTAAAGAAGAAATTCCAAATTATAACACAGCATAAAGAACTAAGTAAGTTGTTTTTTGGCGGATTTTACCATTTAGTCTTTCCTTAAAGACAAACATGCCACGCACAAACTTTTTCATGAAAGTTCTCTTTAGTTGCAAAGGGTGGGGGAAAGCTGTTTCAGCGCACATCAAACCGTGCGTTTCTGGTGAAATCTCGATAACGACTTTTCCTGTACCTACCATAGATGAGCGATGGGAGAATTGAAATGTCGTGGACAACCGCAGCTTGCGAATTACCAGTCCTCTGAGGGTGTTTATATCCGGATTCGAACCGAGGATCTGAGTTCAGGTTGTTGTTGTTATTATTGGCGTTAACACACGTGACGAGGTGCATGAAATGCTGGCTATAGTTGACCGCAGTGCTGGAATTGCTATTGATCCAGTTTGTCCGTCACAACCTGCAATAATGAAGACAGGCTCAGCCAACTTTTCTCACGATCGTGAGGAGCATCATGGAATGCCTAACGCTTAGAGGGCAATGCATACCTTCTTTATAACATATTAAGTAAAGCATTGTATTCTATAAAAATCTTGTGTGTTCCATTCACATGACTTTCTCTATATCTCTGTAACAAATTATTGTTAGAAAGCTTATTATTTTCTCTGCAACAACTTGGTATTTAAGTTTACTATCTTCCAGAGATGCAATACGAAGATTTTGTAAAAACATTTAGAAAATTCTGAACTTCTCAAAAATAGCTCTAACGATTTTGATTAAAATATCGTATATTAAAAA
Source organism: Hymenopus coronatus (assembly GCA_030762935.1). Taxonomy (NCBI): domain Eukaryota; kingdom Metazoa; phylum Arthropoda; class Insecta; order Mantodea; family Hymenopodidae; genus Hymenopus; species Hymenopus coronatus. The sequence goes on along the minus strand of CM060882.1, from coordinate 131,096,253 downwards.
TACTTACCTGACAAATAAAATGTATATCTATCCATTTTCTGATAATAGCCTCTGAAGATTACTTTATTCTGGATGAATTTTGTATAACTAGCAAACCGTAAGAGATAGCCAAAAATTACTGAACGGAAAATGTAGAGCTCGTTAAAACACACAATTTATGTTATATACATTTTTTCATGGAGTGGATAATTTTTGAGATATTCCTTGTTATTGGTTTCAGCTTTAAAAACATACTTTCCTTATATGGAATTTGTCAACTCCTGTCCATAGAAACAAAGGAACTTCAGTCACATAGCAACCAGCTTTTGGCTTTCATTTTAACCTATGCTACTCCCTTATTTCCCTTCTACTTGCCCAATAAGACTATTTCTGCTAATTTTTACTTTCTCTACACGTACTATGTACATAGTGTATAGAGAAGATATTGTAATGCACCCAAAATTTTGATACCGAGATTTTACCGGAAAGAATATTTTCGGTCCCCCTGAATCCAGAAAAAGCATTCTTGGAAAAAGGTATGTCTGTGCATGTGTGTGTGTGTGTGTGTGTGTGTGTGTGTGGACAGCATAACTCAAACTTGGTATTTAAGTTTGGTATCTCGCAAGGATGTGACACGAAGATTTTCAAGAAACTCCCCCCACCCCTAACTACCCTTTACGTAGAACTTTTTTCGAAAATGTTGATTTTCTCAAAAATGGCTCTAACGATTTTAATATCGTATGTTAAATACATTTACGTGACAATTGACATGTATGTACATCTTAAATTTTCCGGGAATAGCCTCTGAAGACTACTTTATTCTGGATGAATTTATGGAATTTTGCATAAGAGATTGGCAAAAACCTACCACACAAAAAAGTAGAGCATATTAAAACACACAATTTATGTTATATATACATTTTTTTCTCATTGAGTTGGTCGTTTTTGAGATATTTCTTGTTTTAGTTTCAGCTTTGAAAAACTTATCTCATACAGGAATTAGTCAACTCCTGTCTATAAAAACAAAGGACTTCAGTCACATAGCAACCAGCTTTTGACTATCACTTTAACCTATGGTACCCCTTATTTCGCTTCTACTTACAAAGAAGCAGGTAATACGACTATTTCTGCTAATTTTTTCTCGATTAGCATGAAGTAAATAGAAGCATAAGCTTTTTACCAATAATTTGTTGCAGAGATGTAGAGAAAGTCATGTGAATAAACACATCAGATTTTTAGAAGTTTGTTCCATGTGTGTATGTGTGTGTGTGTGTGTGTGAGTGTGTGTCCCTGGGTCCGTGTGTCTGTGAGCACTATAACTCAAAAACGAAAAGTCGGTAAAGTAACAAACTTGATACATAGGTTTAGTACCTTCCAAGAACGCGTTACGAAGATTTTTTAGGTAAACCGCCCCACCCCAAACTACCCTTTATATGTAAAGAATTGCGAACATTTTGATTTTCTCTAAATTGTCTATAACAATTTAGATTAAAACTTTTTAAAACTTTTCCAATTTTTTTTTAATTCAGTGGGTGCTAAAACATGTATTTCCGGTGAAATCTAGGTATGGCATTTTTGGCTGGAATACAATAGGTCCTCTATTCACTATGTACACAATACTTGTAGAGAAAGTAATTACTCGAAATGCCATGAGTAAATAATAATTATATAGAACAGAATGCTGAATAACAATTATATATAGTAATTATTTGTTTCTAACGGACAGGACATTATTTAAACTCCGTATTACCGACTGACTGATGTTTCTTTTTATTGCTGGCATATTCACTTTTATTATTTACACTGAGTGACATTTTTTAATTAAATACTTACAACATAAATGTTGAAGGTTCTAATGTTCTCAATTCTCTAACCACATAAGCATATTTCAACAATGCTATTATAAACAGCATTGACCTCTAAACTTTGGTTATTAAGAGAGATTCAAGTATTCTCTTGGTTAAGGCTTTTTAAAAACTTATTTGATAACATTGACAAGTTAATAATATATTGAAATATGGAGGCTACATAAAATGAATGCAGACTCAAGTACTGAAAGACCTCGATGATGTAAATGATCAATGTATGTGTCAATGATTTCAATTCCTTTTTCTTCTCTAAACAAATCAACATACCTTTCACTATTCATTCATTGCAAATACTATTGATCTATAAAGTTGTAACACAACAACATACATTTCTGAGCTATTGGATGTACGACAGTCTTCTAAATAATGAGGTGACTATTCGTAAGAAGTCGTTAGTTATTTGAGTATTAAAAATGGAAATATTGGGTTTTTATTTTACGTAGAAATCATAATTACATTTGCATCCAGGTACGCAGCACTTCTTGGTATCTAACATATATTTAAAGTGTTTTTGAAACATATCTTTGGAGGTGGGTTTAAATTTGAGGTTAGGTTATGTTTTCAAAAACTAAGAAATATTTACTGTTAATAACAGACACCCCAAACCGTTGAATCATAACATAATCAGTTAATTTACTTTATTTAACACAAATACAATTTAATTATTTGATGTGTACCTACTCACTGATACAATTTCAAACAGAAACACATGTATTTGCTTGTAATTGCAACTTAGCCTCCCTACATGTTGTCAGCTCTACAAACATCATAGCTTGTAGATCACAAAGGGCATTGACATATTCATTATAGAGAGGATATTGTATTCATCAAAAAATTGACTCCGAGACTGCACTGTAAATAGACGTTTTTGGGACCCTTGAATAAAAAATGCATTATTAGACAAAGGTCCGCGCGCGCCTGTGTGTCCATGTGTCTTGAAATTTAAGTTCAGCATCTTCCGAGAATACATGAAAATTTTCAATAAAATCCACCCAGCTCTAGCTACCCTTTACATGGAAAATATTACGCAAAATGTGATTTTCTAAAAAAGGCCTCTAACGATTTTGATGAAAATGCTGTATATAAAATATATTTGCATGACAAATAAAATATATAGGTATCTTGAATTTTCTGGGAACGGCCTCCAAGTCCTCTTCATTCTGAATGACTTTTGCACAACTGTAAATCGTAGAATATATATATATATATATAGCTATCATCAAAACTCATGTACCAGTTTCTATGTGAAATTGATTTGAGTCCAATTCCATCTGAATACGATCCCGTTTCACATGTTTAATTCAATACGAATTGAGATCGTTTTGAATACGCAAGCTTGGGAAATAAATGTATTCAACGTTTTATGTCGGTCAACTTGGAATTGCGTTGAATGGAAATGGAGTTTTATTTATGGACGCTCTTTAACTGCTGTGATTCTCAGCGTCCCATTCTATACTAGGCGCGAAAGACCGCTTAGTTTTGCTCAGAGGCGTCTTTATCAGGTTTAAGTTCTTTTACGTGCCGTAAATCTACGACACGGGACCAACGGCTTTACTTCCCTTCCGAAGGAAGCCATGCTAAGGATTTTTACTAAGGATTCCTCCGCCGGGTTTGAACCCACGACCTTGGGTAACCATTACACCACGGAGGGTGACCAGGGACTTGCGTTGGCGAACCTGTTAAACATATTATTTGTTACTCCGTTTATCATAAGCAGATTTTGAAGTTAAATAATTATATTCGATAACACATTGGAAATTTTAGAAACCATAAAAGTGGTTCCCTTATAATCTACCACAGAGTAACATATGACTACAGCGTGCAACGAGTATAGCAGAAGAAGAGTTTTTATTACCGTATCCAAATGAAACATATTTCGATCCGATCTCATTCCGATCTCACCGAGGATCGGACCCAAGATTCAATACGATTTAAATCCGCGTTTCGTGCAGTATTTAATACGGCAAATGTACTAAAATCGATTTCAATTCCCCATGGAAACGTGGCAATAATTTAGTCAAGTACATTTCTGTTGTGGAGCAAACCATTTCTGAAAAATGCCTTGTTATAGTTTTAACTTTTCCAGCAGACATACTTTTTACAAATGGGAAGTTATTATTCATCTCTTTGTACAAGGGAATAATATCGTAATAAAACCATTTATGCTAGTGGTTTTCTTCATAAGCGTGAAGCAGATAGCTTTTGTAAGAATAGTTTTCTGCCGCTTAGGCAAATCAGATTTTTAGTTTAAAAAAATCTGATGTGTTACACTCACATGACTTTCTCTAGCTATTCTACAAACTTCTTACATAAGATTATTCTTCTTTCTGCATCTTGCTAATCGAGATAATCATTAGGAGAATGTTCTTACTACTTAGTTCCTTATAATGTAGGAAGAAAATGAGGGAATACATTAGGCTAAACCCATAGGCAAATGTTTTAAAAGCTGTCGTTATTCGATTGTCATTACATTTTGCTTCTTTTCTTGGCGAGGAGTAGAACAAAAGAAAAACGGACACTCCCATCTGAGAAAAGTGTAAGTACTTCACAACTGAAACTAATACCAATGAATGCCACGAAAATGGTAAGCAGCATAACTTGTTTATTTTAACAATACCTACATTTTTTAATAGTAAGTTTTTGTCTATCTCTTACGGTTTACTAGTTATGCCAAATTAAGCAAAATTCATCCATAATAAGCGGGTCTTTAGAGGCTATTCCCAGAAAATTCAAGATATACATTTTATTTGTCAGGTAAATATCTTTAATATACGGCATTTTAATCAAACTCGTTAGAGCCATTTTTAAGAACATAAAAATTTTCGAAAAAAGTTCCATGTAAAGGGTAGTTTGGGGTGGGGGATTTTTCTCAAAATCTTCATGTCGCATCCCTGGAAGATACTTAACTTAAATACCAAGTTTGGTATTTTAGCTACTTTTTGTTTTTGAGTTATCGTGTTCACAGACACACGTACACACACACACGGACCGTTTTCTGAAAATGCTTTTTTTGGATACAGGGGATCCTAAAACATATATTTCCGGTGAAATCTCGGAATCGAATTTTTGGTTGGAATACAATACTTCTCTATCCCTATGTACATTGTATATAAGTAAAATTGACCTAATGTGCAACAAAATAGTATTATAAAATTAATCTACAATATTAAAACGGAAACTAGAATTATTTTGCACACTTTGAGATATATAGCTTAAAATATCTTAAAGCCGAAGAGTTCATTGGATTGAAGCAGCTAACAAAGATCGAGCCTCGTTCCCTTTCAGGAGATTGCATCAGGTGCTGCATAGTGTAGATAAAGGAATTAGCATAATCTGTTCCTATAATACCAGAACATTTGTGCCTATTCGAAACGGCTCTATGATAGCAAGCGAAACAACAACCAAATCTAACGTAAGGAAAACAAGCACAGAGGGAAGTGATCTCGCGATTGGTATATCAACTGTTCTTGACATCAAGTCTCTGGAAGCTTTAGTAGAGCTTGACACTGTTGCCTTTCTGTCCATATGCATTTCCTCACAGATGATGTTATTGACACTTCCTCCTTTACCTCGACCGAAATTGCAAAATTTATTTTTACTTTATCTAGCCCTCATTACAATGTACATAGTGGTTAGAGAAGGTATTGTATTCCACCCATAAATCCTATTTCGAGATTTCACGATAGTATATGTTTCGGGACCCCTGAATCCGAAGAAAACATTTTTAATTTCTCTACATGTACTATGTACTTGGTATATAGAGAAGGTATTGCACTCCACCCAAAAATTCGATACCGAGATTTCACCAGAAATACACGTATTGGGGACGCCTGTATCCAAAAAAGCATTTTTGGAAAGAGACCCATGTGTGTGCGTGTATGTATGACTGTGGACAGCATAGCTCAAAAACGAAAAGATCGTTAAATACAAAATTTGGTATTTATATTTGGTATAATTTTCAAGAACATTTCCCCACCCCCGACTACCCTTTACATGGAAAAAATTTCCAAAAGTTTGATTTTCTCAACAATGGCTCTAACGATTTTGATTAAAATATTGTATATTAAAGATATTTAAATGACATATAAAATATATATCTTGAATTTTCTGGAATAACCTGTGAAAACATCTTTATTCTGGATGTTTTTATTGAAGTTTGCATAACCGGTAAACCTTAAGAGAAAGACAAAAACTTATTACACAAAAAATATAGATATGGATAAAACACACAACTTATATCACATACATTTTTTTTCGTGGAGTTGGCCGTTTTTGAAATATTCCTTGTCAGTGATTTTCAGTTTTAAAACACTTAAAAGTTTTCTCATATGGGAACTTGTCAACGCCTGGCCACGCAAAGGAACAGATTTCAATCCCATAGCAACCACATTTTCAAACATATGACTGTTGGTTTAGCCTAGTGTATTCTCTTATTTCCCTTCTACTTATAAAGGAACTAAGTAATAAGACCGTTTCTGCTAATATTTTAGCATTAAAAGATAGAAGAATAAGTTTACTAACAATAATTTGTTACAGAGGTGTAGAGAAAGTCATGTGAATGGAACACATCAGATTTTCTTTTTCCTCCAATGGTTGTTAAAATTACCTAATATTTGCCCTCGGCTAACCGTTATGCTTCTTTATCTTTCTAATCTTAATTTCTAACTCATAATTGCCATAAAGTTGTTGCAGATTGAGTGAAAATAAATGAAATAAAAATACTCTTGTGTTGAGTTTCTCTCCCAAAGAGTGCCTGTTCAACGAAAAATAAATAAATAAATATATAAATACAACTTTTAGTTGTAACGGCTGACTTTAAGTCTGTCTTCTATCCAACGATCAGCTGCAAGACATTGATAATGAACTTTGTTCGCACTAAGACTACGAGTATTTCCATGTAAGAGCGCACTAAAGATAACTTACAGACAAGAGTTCATAATTTCGCCTGCGGTTGCAGTTTGTTCCCCTCGGTGAATGGAGACACCCAAAAAAGAAATGAAAGGTTATACAAATTTCTCCTTTTTTTAATTCTCGCATTCATTACTTTTTAAACGTCGATATATGCAAGGAATTAAATATTATTAATGCATCATTCTAATTTATAAATAACTCTTTTACTTTCTCTTCGCGTTCTATGTACATGGTAGGTAGTGAAGATAATGCATTCTACCAAAAAAAAAAAAAAAAAAAGCTCGATGTCAAGATTTCAGTGGGAAAACATGCTTTGAGATCTTCTGGGGCCAAAAAAGCATTTTTAGAAAAAAAATGTCTGTGAACTACATAACTAGAAAATGAAAAGTGAAATACCAAGTAGTGACACGAAGCTTTTCAAAGAAATTCTCCCTCCTCAAACTTCTATTTACATTGAAAAGTTTTAGAAGTTTCAGAAGACTGATTTTCTCAAAGATAGCTCTAAAGATTTTGATTAAAATATCGTACATTATAATAATCACATGACAAATAAAATGTTTATCCTGATTTTAGGGGAATAACCTCTGAAGATCTCTTAATTCGGGATGACTTTTGCAAAACTGGGAAACCGTAAGAGACAGACCAAAACTTACTATACAAAAAATGTAGATCGCTTTAAAACACACAATTTATGACATATATATTTATGTGTGGAATTAACCATTTCCAAGATATTTCTTGTTATTGGTTTCAGTTTTAAAATATTCATAAAAGGTTTCCAAAAGAAAATTTGACATTCGTATTTATGTTGGTTTACTCCTAGATATTCAAAGAGAGCCGACTTAAATCACATAGCAAACAGCTTTTAAAATATTTTACTATTGTTTTAACTTAGGTTTTTCCCTTACTGCCCTTTTACTTATAAGGAACGCAGTATAAAGTCATTTTTGTTAATGTTTTTCTTTATTAGCATGAAATAGACAGAAGAATAAAGTTTAGTAAGACTTTTTTTTTAATAAGCGAGATTCAAATTCGCGACCTCCTGAATGTAAGAATAGTCTGTTACAGAATAGGCAGAGAAAGTCATGTGAATGGAATACATCAGACTTCACCTGTCTAACTAAATATATATATATATATAAGTAAAAGTTTATCGAAAATAAAAATACCCGTGTCTCGGCTTTCTCACCCATTAACACATGTTACACAGGAAAAAGTTTGATGTGTTCCATTCACACGATTTTCTCTACCTATTCTGTAACAAACTATTCTTACTCATATTCAAGAAGTCGCGAGTTTGAATCTCGCTTATTTTTTTCTAAAAAAATCTTACTAAACCATATTCTTCCGTCTATTTCACGCTAATATTTCAAGATAACATTAGCAGAAATGACTTAATATATATTACAGCTCAGCTTGATCTATAACCCCTTATCAGTAAACGAGAGGCAATTAACGAATAACTTCCTATAATTTTAAAATTATATGCCTCTGAAGATGTCCCTCACAGACAGGGACGAAACGCTAGATAGAAATATTTTAACTAAACATATTTTAACCTGCAGACCACGGAAAAATAGCCCGAAAATTTTAAATTTTAAAACTATGGACACCAGCCGTGAAAGCTTACGCATATATTTAACTTCCTATAATCCTGGAACAATCTGTAGAATGACACAATTCGCTCTATTTAACATTTCTGGACTTTGAAAGAGCATTTGACTCTGTCAGCAGACGTGTCCTTCACGGGGTATGGTATTTTACGTAGATCAGTTAACGTATTAAGGGCATTTATCACGGTTCCAAGCCACATGAAGGTAATCTCTCAAAAACAATAGAAACAAATAATGTTTATCATCTGCCGACATAATGACTACCCAAAAAAGCACAGCGCCTACACGAAACAGTCTTTCTTAAAACAAATCTGATGTGCTCTATTCACATGACTTTCTCTACATCTCTGTTACAAATTGTTGTTAAAAAGCTTATTCTTCTACCTACATCATGTTGATGTAAACATTGGCAGAAATTGTCCTTAATGCTTAGTTCCTTGTAAGTAGAAGAGTAAAATTCTAATGTGTCCCATTCACATTCCTCTAGCTGTTCCACAAACAAACATTTTATTCAAAACATTAATCTTTTATCTACATCATGCTAATCAAGATAAATATAAGCAGAATTAGTCTTATTATTAGTTTCCTTGTAAATAGAAGGGAAATAAGAAAATCACAGGCTATGGCGATAGTCTCGTCCTTTAAAAGCTGGTCGCTATGTGAAACAAATGAAATTACAATCTTTTTGCTTACAAGAACTAAATGAACGAGAAACAAGAAAAAGATGTCTTCCCGTTTGAGAAAGGTTTAAGTGGCTAAAATTGAAACCGATGACCCGGAATATCTAAAAAATGGTTAAATCTCAAAAAAAAAAAAAAAAAAAAATAGTGTATGACATATTATGTGTTTTAATGAAATCTACATTTTTTGTGTAATAAGTTTTTGTATATGTTTGCGAGCTATACAAAGGTCATCCAGATTTAAAAGGTCTTCAGAGACTATTCCTAGAAAATTTAACATATACATTTCGTTTGTCATAAAAATATCTTAATCATACGGTATTTTAATCAAAATTGTTAGAGCTATTTTTGAGAAAATCAAAATTTTCTGATTTTTTTTCCATATAAAGGGTTGTTGGGGGTTGCAGTATTTTCTTGAAAATCGTATGTCACATCCTTGGAAGATACCATGTTTGGTATTTAATCGACTTTTTTTTTAGCTATGCTGCCCCCCCCCACACACACACATAGGACCTCTTCTCTAAAGTGCTTTTTGGGGAATCAGGGGGGTATTTCTGGTGAAATCTCGGTGTCAATTTTTTTGGTACAATACGGTATCTTCTCTATACACTGTACATACACGTATAGAAAAAATAAGTATTGTTCTGTTTTCTCTTATTAACTGTTTACAAAGCTTTCTAGACACGGAACTTCATCAGAGTGCTCTGTGATCTATAATGGTCCCCCCCACCTCTCCTATCAATCGATCCGGGTGGTTTATTTGTTTAGGCGATGGTCTTCTGATGCCTAGATCATGGGTTCACACCTGACCCAGAGCAATGGGTTTTAAGTATGCTTAAAAGTGACACTCCATGTCCGTAGATTTACCCACACGTAAAAAACTTCTGCGGAGCGAAATTGCGGGGATATGATCCTGTTAATTCGCAGCGCTTTAAAAAAAAACAATTATTTATTTATTCATTTATCTCTCTCACTCGCAGAACGTAAGATTTTCAACATTTTCCCATTACGGTTATTTGGAAAGAGTTGACCAGTTGAATAACTAATTCAGTATACGTCAGCCATTTGCTTATACAGGGTGATTTATATAGAGCTGACACATTTATTTCATTAATTGTTTCAAAACGTGTTATGCTGGCAACAACTTATTATACCTAAGTTGTAGAGGAATTTTGGGAGCTTATTTAGCTTAGCAAATGTTGAAAATGTCCTCCATCCTGCATAAGGCACAACTCAACACGTCGTTCCATGTTACTGGCCACTCGTTGGAAGATTCTGTTGTCAAAAGCTTGAATCTCCTTTGTGATGTTGTGCTTCAGATCGTCCAATGTGGACGTGTAGCCTAAACCCTATCTTTTAAGTAACCCCATAGATAGAAGTCCGCGTTGTCAAATCCGGAGATCTCGGTGGCCACAGGTTTCCAGAAATTGTCCGGTCGTCAAAGAAACTTGCAATATGGTTCATGAATTCATTTGATGTATGGCATGTAACGCCATCTTGCTGAAAATATCCTTGACTCGACTCTACATCATAGTGCATTTTCACGTTGACTACAAGAACAAAATGTCGAAACAGCTACCAACAATGCAATTAGGAATAAAGCATAATCTGCGCATCTAGTGACAAGGAATCAAAACTCCAGAACCATTCTGCTTAATTTGGTGCTAAAATTTGGTCATTTAATGAATTTCCATCGGAATTATTAAAGAAATAAATGTGTCAGTTCTACATAAATCACTCAGTATAATCACTAAGAACAAGTGATGCACAAGCAAAGAATATTTTGAGAGGTTAGAAAAGGACAAAAAGGCATTGCACCATGCTATAGCTGGTGATATGGCATCTCTTGACCACATTATAAGTACCTTGATAGCGTTGGCGCAAAAACCAAACAAAACAAAAGGTCTGATGTGCTACACACACTTGACTTTCTCTAGTTGCTCTACAAATAAACTTTTTACAAAAGATTCTTCTTCTTTCTTCATAATGCTAATCGAGATAAACATTAGCAGAATGTTCTTATTACTTAGTTCCTTATAAGTAGAAGGGAACTAAAGGAATGCGCTAAGCTAAAGTGATAGTCAAATGTTTTAAAAGCTGTCGTTATGGGATTGTCATTGCAAATCGTTTCTTTGCTTGGCCAGAAGTAGAACAAAAGAAAAATGGACACTTCCTGTCTCAGAAAAATATAAGTACTTCACAACTGAAACTAATAATAAGGAATATCTCGAAAACAGTAAACTCCACTAAAAAAGATGTATGTGACATAAATTGTGTACTTTGACTAAATCTACTTTTTGTGTACTAAGTTTTTGTCTATCTCTTACGCTTTACTAGTTATGCAGAATAAAGAAGTCTTCAGAAGCTATTCCCAGAAAATTCAAGATATTCATTTTATTTGTGATGGAAATGGCTTTAATATGAGGTATTTTAATCAAAATCATTATAGCCATATTTAAAGAAAACAAAATTTTCGACCATTTTTCCATGTAAAGAATAATTGGGGGTGGAAGGATTTTCTTGTAAATTTACCAAGTTTGGTATTCAACCGTCTTTTCGTTTTTGAGCTAAGCTGTCCACAAACACAGACACACACAGGGGTCTTTTTCTGAAAATGCTTTCTTTTTTTAATTCAGGAGGTCCCAAAATGTGCATTTTTGGTGAAATCTCATATAGAATTTTTGGGTGGAATAAAACACCTTCTCAATCCACTATGTACATTGTACATACGGGGCTAGAGAGAGTAAAAATTCTACCCATAACCAAGAGACGAAATTCCATGCAAAGCAGCCGGGCGCCTTCCTCCTCTATGGTTGAAGCTGACTTGCTGTAGAGTAATGCTCGTTGCTGTAAGCTAAATGGCATACAAGTAAGGGGCGCAAGATACTATACCATTCTGTGGCGTCATTCTTGTACAAGAGATGTCTCCGTCTATACAGGGCTTAAGCTTAAATACTGGTAAATGTGTATTGCCTAGCACAGCATTAATAATGTTCTTTATATTTTACATATTGGAGAGTAGGGATAATTTCATAATAATCAATTTGCGCCGTGGCCGAGTGATTAGACCATTCGCCTCTCACCTGGACGGTCCGGATTCGATCCCAAGCGACGGAATGTGAGATTTGTGGTGGACAAAGCGGCGCAGGGGCGGGTTTTCTCCGGGTTCTCCGGTTTCCCCCGCCATCGCATTCCACCGGTGCTCCAACCTCATTCCATGCATCACCAGTGTCATCACCTGCGGTGCCATAAGTGATAAAAGCGGGCGTTAATCGCTACCAAAAAAAAAATACCAATGTATATACAAGGAGGCGGCGCCATGGGTGGCTGATTAGACCGCTTGCCTCCCATTTAGGCAACCCGGGTTCGTTCCCAAGCGCCTGCATGTGGGATTCGTAGTGGACGGGTTTTCTCCGGTTCCTCCGGTTCCTCCGGTTTCCCCCTCCACTCATTCCACCAATTGTTCCATCATCTTTCCTTTCTTCAATTTCCTAACATTTCATAACATCCACTTCCTCATGTTCACGCCTGGATATGGGCCGACCCCCCATAACATGTTCTCCATTCTATGATTTCGTGCCGTAGGCTCCCAGACAGTCTTCTGACCCTAGGCATTGACTTGTAAGTCCTAGGGGGCTGTCAGTTCTTCAAGTATGGGGAGCGTAAGTCAATTAAGAATTATAATTTACATATTGGAAATTATTCCTTCCATTATGAGTTGAAGCATTTGTTATTTGAGGTTACTACCCCCTCAGTGTTATATTAGTGACGTTTTGTTATTCAATGATCTTCTAAACTATCTATGTGAGAATTTCCTTTAGCTTCCCGGGATTCAAACCTCCTATAGCGTAACCTTGGTCTTAATGAAATGAGATAGGATTAAATTTATGATACCATGCCAGTTTCTTTCATATAAATGCTAGTACTGTATAACAATCTATCGCTATAAGATTTTACAAAACGTTAAAGGTATTTACTATAGAAAATATAAACTTTTCAAAATATTTACAGATTGTATAAGTAAGTTTACTAAACAAAATTGTTAGTATCATATATTCTCATTGCACAATTCCTATATCGTAGCTTTAATCTCAAACAAATACATAAGCGTGTCCAAACAGATTTAAGTAACATGTAATATTACAAAACCAAAAGAATGCAATATTTTGTATTAATAATTATGATAAATTCCATGGCAATATATTTCAATTAATGCATTCTGCTGGTGGTTTGCTCACCAGCTATTCCACAGCCCACAGTTAATTTCTCTACACGTTCTATGTACATGGTGTATAGAGTAGGTATTGCATTCCACCCAAAATTCGATATCGAGATTTCCCAGGAAATACACATTTTAAGGCCCCCCGAATAAATGAAAAACAGCCTTTGTAGAAAAATTCCGTGCACTTGTGTGTGTGTGTATGTGTGAACAGGATAACCCAAAAAGGAAAAGTCGTTACATAAGCTGGTATTGGTATTTAAGTTTAGTATCTTCCAGAGATGCGACACAAAAATTTTGAGAAAAATCCCCCGATCCCAAATTACCCTTTACATGGAAAAAAGTTTGAACATTTTGTTTTTCTCAAAAATGCCTCTAACGATTTTGATTAAAAACCGCATATTAAAGATATTTAAATGACAAATAAAATGATATCTAGAATTTTCTGGGAATAGAGTCTAAAGACCTCTTTATTCGAGTGAATTTTTCTGAATTTTGCGTAACTGGTAAACCGTAAGAGATAGACAAAAACTTACTACACAAAAAATGTAGATCACATTAAAACACATACTTTAGGTTACATACGTGTTTTTCGTGGAATTGACCATTTCTGAGATATTCCATGTTATCTGTTTGAGATTTTAAATACTTAAAACTTTTCTCACACGGAAAGCTGTAAACTCTTGAGCCTGTACAGAAACGGATTTCAACCACGTGGCAACCAGCTTTTAAAAGATTTGACTGTCGTCCCTTATTTTCCTTCTACTTACAAGGAAGCAAGTAATTAAAACAATTTCTGCTAATGTTTATCTCGATTATCATTAAGAAGATAGAAGAATATAGCTTTTAACAATAATTGTTTATACCAAAGTACTTTTGATTTCCAATCAAAAAGTCTATAATATTTAGAATAAATAATTCAAATTTTAGCTTTTATATCCTTAATCGTAATAGCAATCTCCTTTATTATCATAATATTAACTAATTTACTATAAAAATCTGATGTGTTCCATTCACATGACTTTCTCTACAAATCTGCAATAAATTATTGTTAAAAAGCTTATGCTTCTATTTACTTCCTGCTAATCGAGAAAAAAATTAGCAAAAATAGTCTTATTACTTGCTTCCTTGTAAGGAAGCGAAATAAGGGAGTATCATAGGTAAAGTGACAGTCAAAAGCTGGTTCTTATGTGACTGAAGTTCCTTTGTTTGTATGGACACGAGTTCACAAAGTCCTATATGAGAAAAGTGTTTTTATAGCTGAAACCAAAAGCAAGGAATATCTAAATACAACTCCACGAAAAAAACGTATATAACATAAATTGTGTGTTTTAAAGGTTTCTACATTTGTTGTGTGGTACGTTTTTGTCCACTCTTACGGTTTAGCAGTTATGCAAAATTCCGTAAAATTTACCGAGATTAAAGTAGTCTTCAGAGGCTATTTCCAGAAAATCCAGTATATAAATTTTATTTGTCAGGTAAATATCTTTAATATACGATATTTTAATCAAAATCTTTGGAGCCATTTTTTAGAAAATCAAAATTTTCGTAAAAAGTTCCATGTAAAGGGTAGTTTGAGGTGGGGGGATTTTTCTCAAAATCTTCGTGTCGCATCCCTGGAAGATACAGAACTTAAATACCAAGTTTGGTATTTTACCGACTTTTCGTTTTTGAGTTATTGTGTTCATAGACACACGTACACACGGACACACACACAGACCTTTTTCTGAAAATACTTTTTTTGGATACAAGGGACCGTAAAACATATATTTCCGGTGAAATCTCGGTATCGAATTTTTTGGTGGAGTGCAAAACCTTCTCTATACACTATATACATAGTAAGTATAGAGAAAGTGAAAAATGATTGAAGACCGTGAAAAAATTCTCCTTTTGAATGTGGATCAAATTGGCGATGTAGATAAAGTCATGTGAATGGAACACATGAGATTTTTTTAGTGCGCGCGCTCGAAGTTATTCGGATATAAGCTAAAACGTGGTCTGGCCGCTGGACAGAAAAAGGGGAGCACGGAAAGGTTTGAACAACAAAGGCTGAAAAACGTTGAGAGGGAAGGCAATTATATAAAAAGCAGACACCCACAAACTCACGCTCTTTTAGAAACCGAAAGCTAAATCTGTGAGGGGCCGAGCGAAAGAAGACAAAGTCAAAGAGACATGAACGCATAGAAGCACGCATTTAGTTGGGAGATACAAGAGAGGAACATTTTAAAGCTATAAAGGCCACCATCCCTCTTTCTAAATAAATTATGTAATTGCTAAACGGAGCAAATGGGCTTTGAGGAAGATTGCCGTATATTTTGAGATGCAACTTCTTTTGATAACTATTTTAGCTTAAAAAAATCTGATGTGTTCCATTCAGATGATTTTCTTTATATCTCTGTAATAAATTATTGTTAATTAGCTTATTCTTCTATCTGCTACATGCTAATCGAGATAAACATGAACAGAAATGGCTTTACTTTTTGGTTTATTATAGGTAGAAGGGAAATAAGGGGATACACTAGACTAAACCGACAGTCAAATGCTTTAAAATGTGGCTGCTATGGGATAGAGATCCGATTCTTTGCATGGTCAGGTGTTGACAAGTTCCAGTATGAGAAAAGTATTATTTTAAAACTAAAATCAATAACCATGAATATTTTAAAAATTGTCAACTACACGAAAAAATGCATATAACATACATTGTGTGTTTTAACGAGCTCTACATCGTTTGTGAAGCACGTTTTTGTCCATCTCTTACGGCTTATCAGTTATGCAAAATTCCTCAAAATCCATTCAGAATAAAGATGTCTTCAGGTGATATTCTTAGAAAATTCAAGATATACATATTATTTGTCATGTAAGTATCATTAATATACGATATTTTAATCAAAATCCTTAGAGCTATTTTTGAGAAAATCAACATTTTCGAAAATTTTTCTATGTAAAGGGTAGTTGGGGGTGGGGGGATTTTCTTGAAAATCTTCGTGTCGGATCCTTGGAAGCTACAGAATATAAAGTTTGGTATTTGACGGACTTTTCGTTTTTGAGCTATGCTGTGCACACACACACACACACACACACACACACTTTTTCTAGAAATGCTTTTTTTTTCTTGTATTCAGGAGGTCTCAAAACATGTATTTTCAGTGAAATCTCGGTGTGGAATTTTAGGGTGCAATACAATGCCTTCTGTACATACTATGTATATAGTACGTGCAGAGAAAGAAAAAACGACGGAGAAAGCATAATACTTGATTCAATTTAGTAATTGGTAGAAACGTACCTGTACATACTTAGCCTGTTAAAGGCGCAAAGTCACTTTTGTTTCAACGTTTACTGTTGTGTTTAAATAATATCTTTGAGAATGGCTGGCGAAAATGCATTCCTTCGCCCAGAAACAGGCAAGTTGTATTATTCTATCTTGCAGCATGTAATAGAATTTTCAGATTTATTTGGCCTTTGCCGCCATTCGTTTGTCCGACATGACGTCAATACTATGCAGCGAGTTTATCACACATTGCTTCTTGCATAGGACTAGTGAACAATGAGTAGAAGCGGTAGATGTGAGTTTCGAGGTCACCTTTGTGAAATAGGACTTGTATCGTACCTTTTCAATATTTACCTACACCTGAAACATTCACTTGCGTCTTGTAAACCCGCAATCTCAGTATTATGCTGATAGGTAACTCAAATAATTGGTAGTAATTGATGGCACAAGTTTCTCATTACAATAAACCTTGTTCATGCTTTTTATAGCAGTATATGAAAACTGGCCTACTGGCCTACTCAGGATAAATTAAGAAACCGCAATCACCAAAGACGTACAAATGTCCTGGCGAAAAACATTTTTTTTTTCGAGTCGAGTGGAAAAACCCTATCTACAGGCGACAGAGGGGATAACTCTGCCAAGTGTGGGGGTCGCCCTAAACTGGCAATACCCACTAAAAAACCACTCCACCGGAGAGAATTCAGGTGTAGGAATGCAGCATAGCGCTTGTTGCACCTGCGGATTCAAGGAGCGGGTGTTATGGCTGGCCAAAGGCCTTAGCCAAGAGAGAGTGAGATCCAGGAGGCAAACATGACCGGAGCCCTGATTGCGCCCTTGGAAGATTTGTGGTGAGGAATAGATACATACTGCACGTGTATATATCTGCAACCCTGTAACAAAAGGAACATAGCCCGACCCGTTGAAGATCCTTATATTTTAACAGGACAAATTCTAACCATTTTATACTTTCTTTACTATATTTTAAATCCCTTATTTATTAAAATATGAGATAATACTCTTTATCAATAATATTCAGTTATAAACTTAATGAATAAGCTTAGTCAGTATAACATTTGCTGCCTTTTCGGGTAAGGTCGTTGGTGTATTTCGTTGTGTCTGCAGTCCTGTAATATAAAGTCATTTAAGATATTTCATTTGATATATATTCTTAGCTAGTTATATATTTACAACTATTGCTGCCCTGTCTGGCGAAGTCATTAGTTATTAGTTGTGTTCAGCCCTGTAAGAGAAAGGACGTGATCATTTAGTAGAGACTTCATTGGTTTCTTGTGGCCTATCTGAGTGGTCACCCATCCAAGTGATGGCCACGCCCAATGCCGCTTTACCTGTAATAAAACCTTATTCTAATCATTTATTAGCTACATTCTATTAGTTATATACCAGAGAAGGTCCGTTAATGGTCTGCCAGGTCACTGTAGTGTGGGGGTCCATCAAACCCCCGGGTCCGCCTTGACTCAGAAAGCAAGGACTTCAAGGGCCACCAAACTAATGTCGTAAACACATTCATGGGTAATTTTATTATGGCATTCTTACTAGCGATTCTAATTATTCTTGTACATTAAAATCGGGTTCCCCCAGGCCGAGGGTTCTGTCAATTAGAGACAGCGGTCTCTTGTGTTTGTTATTTTCTGCTTCATATGTGCCTAGTTCTTGAATTAGTTCATTATAGTTCCTGACTTTACGCTTGTACAGGTTGTAACTTTGGCTTTTTATGAACTGCTCAATTGAGTGCTGTTTTAGCTCCTCATGAAGGAGATAAGCCGGCGCTACTGGGGGTTGTTTGGCAATTATTCTAATTATGCTATTCTGGAGTGTTTGTAGTTTATGTATGTGCGTTTCTGCAGCGTAGCCCCATACAGGGGATGCGTACGTAATGATCGTTCTTAATAGTGTTTTATATAGGGTAATTCCCATGTTTAATTTTAATTGGTTATTGAGATTGATGATGGGATATAGTCTATTTAGTTGACCATTAGCCTTGGCTCTGATCTTAGCTATATGCCTACTCTAGGTTAGGCCTTGATCCATGACGAGACCTAAGTAGGTCACTTGATCTTTCCACTCGATAATTTCGCCTTGGTAGTTAAGCGGTTGCAGCATGTTTCTGCCTTTGCGGTGCTGTATTCTTTTAGTGAAGACTATAGCCTGTGTCCTCCTCGCATTTACTTTAATTCTCCACTTCTTGAACCATGGTTCAAGTGAGTCTAAAGCATTTTGTAGGCGTAAGTGTATTATTCGTGGCTGAGTGGATTGTGTGGTTATAGCAGTGTCATCTGCGTATATGTACTTGTTGGTTCTTACCAATTCTGGCATGTCGTTTATGTATAAATTGAACAATGTTGGTCCCACTATACTTCCTTGTGGAACTCCTGCTCGGATTTGTTTGGAGCTTGAGACTGCATCCTCTACTGAGGTGTGAAACCGTCGGTCATAGAGGTAGTCGCTAATTAGGGCTATCGCAGTGTCAGGAAATTCGTAGACTTTCAGTATTCTGAGTAGCCCTGCATGCCATACTTTATCGAAGGCACGTTCAATATCTAAATAGAGGGCACCTGTCGATTTGTTTGTGTTGAAACCTTTGGTGATTTGCTCTGTCATTCTTAACAGTTGTAGTGTAGTAGAATGATGTGCTCGAAATCCGGACTGTTCAGGTATAAGTATATTTTATCTGTGCATGTGTGAATTTATTCGCTTCAGTATCACTTTTTCTAATACCTTGCTCATGGTATTTAATAGGCTGATCGGCCTGTAGTTAATCGGTAGTGCTAGATTTTTGTTTGCTTTTGGGAAAAGTAGGATTTTTGCCTCTTTCCATGCAGGTGGAAACCTGCCGTGCTCGAGCGTGTAGTTGTATATTTTAGCAAGCAATGTTACTGCCCTTTTGGGTAAATTCTTTAGTACCACATTTGGTATCTTGTCTGGGCCTGGTGCTTTTCTAGCTGGCAGGTGTTTTATAATCCAGCTTATTTCTCCTGCATTTGTCTTTCGCAATTTGTTGTGTGTTCTTCTCTGACCTAAGATTTGGGGTTCATCTTCGACTTCTTGAATGAAATCGTCTTGCCCATTCGCTGGATTGGGGGAAAATACCTCCTCTAAGGTGACCGCAAACGCTTCGGCCTTAACCTAGGGGGTCTCTGCTACGGTGTTATTAATTTGTAGTAATGTTCTACACCATTCCTGAACTAATGATGACGTCATTAATTCAAATCAACTGGAGCTAAAGGTCGAATAAATATGAAGACCCAGTATACCCGACGTGTTAATCATGTTGATAGGCGATTTCCTTTACTTTCAATGGGGTCATTGCCTACTTAGATTTTTTCTCAGCACATTGCACTTCTTTTTATAACAGTTCGGTTAAACTCCACTCATTATAGTAGGCATTTTACTACATGTTTTTAAGTGTTTAATTTAGGAGATTTGTGGTTGGTTAGAAAGCTATCAACATTTTTATGATTATAAACGAATAACGATTGTTGCACCTATTTCTATTGTTCCTATTAAAGGGCTAGGTAATCTTAGGATTAACTTTGCATGCTGTCGTCTTTGTCTACCAGAAGTTGGTTAGTTGACTAGCACGTACTAAAGTACTAGTACGTACTTTTTTGTTTGTTTTTTTTTGCGCCGGCAGCAGCAGTTGGGTTCTTAACAGCTAATGTAGCTCTCTCAGGTGCGGTATAACAACTATAAAAGGTACGTAATAGGAAGGTAAACAGAATAAGGAACTTCATTATTGATGAGGCTGTACAATAAAATATATATTTCCAGATAATTTATAATACTGGAGTTCAACTTGTTGGTGACACTAGTCTCCTAAGCAACTCTCGCAAAACTTTCACACTCACACAAGCCACAACATATTCTTGCTCTTTGAATTTCATTTAACGCACACTTTCTGAATATACTTAACATAGACTTGTCAGCACAAAGTTACTTTACTCTTTTGTTACATTTTGCGCACACTTTTGTGGATTTACGTAGTATGAAACCAGAAGCACAAGTGACGCTAGCAGGCTTTTCTACATCTTATATAGTATTTGTCTTTGGATCTTGCGCCATCATGTCATTGGCTTATTTTAAGTTGGTGAGTGGGAAAACCACGTGAGATTATTGAGTGACACTTTTGTTACATAATCACGTGATAGAGAATTACAATGAAAAATGTCCTGGTTGTAAATACATAGGGGTTTCCCTGGAAAAGTGTACATATGTCCTTATACCATGTAGCATATGGGTCAAATATAAAGGATTCGAAAGTGGAACAGTAGTCCTTTAACAAAGGATCACTTGGCCTTGCTATTACATCCTCAGAAAAAAAACTTTTGTTACCCTTTCTAAGCTAAAATGTATTCCCTTCCAACATTTCATACAAAATATAACATTTAAATTACGTATATTATATTAAACTAAAATTCCTATATATATATATATATAGGACAATAATTACTTTCTCAACTTATTGTTATATTAGAGTATACTTTTATTTACAAAACGAGTTCTGAGAACAAAATAAACACTGCAGTTAATTATGAGTTGATAAGCAGGCAGCTGCAACAGAGATGAATATAAACCAATAATAAAGTAATTATTGTAGGACAACCATCATTTGTACTAATTTAAGAGTGTTAATACCTTGGGCAGGAAAACTCCTAAATTCAATGTAATGTTTTAAAATAAAAATTATACAATAGTTTTTAAAAAATAAGAACCAAGTTTTAACATCCTTACTTCAATAACAAATTCTAAATTGAGAATTGTCAGTGGAAGAGAGATACCTATGCTATTTTGTTGTAAGTATTATATAAATCAGAATTTTATTTACGACTAGATGAGGCCCAAAGACGTTGCCGCGTTAACATTTAACAATTGACCTACCAAGTCAAGTCGTTTTGTGTTCATTTATTACTGTATCTAATGCAACTCTAAGTGGTTACTCGTGACGATAATCTCAAAAAATAAACGCTTCTATTTAAATGCATTTTAGTAACCAACTTACTAATAAGTAGAAGTTGTTAAGGCAGTGTTAAGGCAGTTTTATTGTACTCTGGTGGGGGGTTACGGAAACAGTATGGCTACGTGACAGATGAATACAGGTTGTCGTGTCTTTTTTTTTTTTTTTTAAGCTTAACGCCCTTCCTTTAACCTGGTTGGCCATATCGGACGATGAATGAAATTGGTGAAATGTTGTTCAAATGATCTCGAGGTCCATGGAGCTTAAAGCTACTCGAATTCGTCTTCTCAGGATAAAGGAAAACCCCCCAAAAAACCTTTTCCGGGTAACTCACCCTAAGCGAGATTCGAACTCACGACCTGCTGGATGTGAGCCAGACACAACACAGGTTTTGAGATTTCGTCGAGGTTAGGCTACGTTAGGTTAGGTGTATGTAAATGAACTGGATCGAAATAAGGGGTAAAAATGGACTTTCTGGAAGTCGGTTCAGCTTTCCAATGCGAAATGTACATATACAATCTTCCGTTCGTTCTGTCTGCTTGCGCATGGTCAATCAACCAATGGTAGAGTCAAATCTAAAAACTGCACTAGAATCTGCAATGTCGCCTCATGGGTAAGCTTTAAAAAAACAAAGTTTAAAGCGCACCATTGCACATGTCCGGAGTATACTATTATTTCGACATCAGCTCAACAATTTATAGTTTAATATTCAGGACTGTCTAAAATACCTCCTATACAATACTTTTTAAAGTTATTTTATTCCGCTCATAGGATTGCTACTCTCGGCTTTCAACTTCGTTCGTAAACATTCCAATTCGTAAAATAAGACTACATTTTTAACGTATTTTAGCTCTACAAGGGGAGACAATGGACACCACCAGCTGGGACCTCCATCTCTGACGTGGGTCTGTCATCGCTTGGTGGAACGAGGTAACCTCGAAGGTTTTATTCTAAGTATTTAACCCCCCCTTTTACTAGATATGGCACCCCAGGCGATCACATTGATGATACATGGACTGAAGATGAAGCACCAGTGGAATGCGATGGTGGGGGAGAACCTGGAGAAAATCCGCCCCTTGCGCATCTTTGTCCAGTAGAAATCCCACAGGCGGTCACATGGTATCGAATGCAGGCCTCTTTGGTGAGAGGTGCGCCTCCAACCATTTGGTCACGGCGCGGCCCTAACCTGGAAGGTCTGTTACCATATGGGAAAAGTTGGAAAACAACGTTTATAGTTGGTAATGCTTCTCAACTGAAAATGAATTTATTAAAAAAAAAATGATGTGCTACATTCACATAAATTTCTCTAACCTCTTTTGTTAATTAGTGGATACACAAACTATTATTGCCTGTTCCAACTCCGGTTCTATGTACATACGGTTTGTGTGGGAAAACAATAAATCAACACAATTATTACGAAAGTTTATTGCTACACTTGCCTCGTTCACTTCAATTGAGATAAGGCTTTGTAGAAGTAGCTGCATTAGCTGCATCACAATTTCATTGTAGATTCAAAGAGAATAGTAGTAGTGAAATCTATAATAAAAGAAACTAATATGCTGGCATTAAAAGTCCGCAGCGTTCTTATACAATCGCAACAAAACAGAATATCAAAGGACTTTCAAATAATTACAAAGCATTGAAGAAATGAACCTTTAATAATATATTTAAGTAAAAATCACTTATTAATGTGTCTGTATCTGTTATTTTAATACTGTGAATCTTAATACAGCAGCCTTATTAAGTATTTATTTCCTTCTATTTTAAAGCACTATCAAGGCATTCGACATCGTTTGACATACAATTGTATGATTACATACTTTATCAATTCAAATTACATATTTAATTTACAGGTCTTAAAATCTAAAAATTCTTGTATGGAATATAAAGGATTTGCAACCAAATTTTCTTATCTATAAATGTAATATGTTCTGGCAGCTTATTGTATAATTTGATACCGAAGTACATATAACTATTTTGAGTTTTATTCTTGTACTATAATTATATACATCTCTTCTTAATGTTTGACTTTCAGAAAATTTGTGTACATAAACTAAGACATCTAAAATATAAAGGTTGTAAATAGTTAAAAGTGATCTACATGGAGTTGTATAGCAACATTTTTAATTGTCCTTATTTTATTCTGTAAAAGGAAAATTTCAAATATTTTATAACTGCCTCCTCAAAAAATTAAACCATATCTTATTACTGACTCAAAAATGAGAAATACATACCTCTAACATATTCGGGAGGAATACACTCTCTCATATTTCTTATTAAAAATAATATACTGGACAATTTTTTTTTTCAGATATTCAGTATGAGAAGTCCAATTTCGTTGGCTATTAATATGAACTCCTAAAAATTTAATATGTCTGATAGAAATTAACTGTATCAGCCTGTAGCTGAAGAAAAACATTTTCAAGACATTCTTTCATAAATAAATATTACATCCTGTAAGAGGAGGCAAGCTTTCGTGTCTTTTGCTATCTATCGATCAAATCTTTAAGTCTATTGCGAAAAAAAAATGTGTGTATATATTCTTTATGAATAACCGTATTAGCGTTTGATAGAATGGAACGTTGAGTGCGTGTGCTGTTGTTAAAACTCGTGCGATGCCTTCAATTTGTTTGTCATATTCTGATGAAGTGTTCTATTTCGGGACAGATGAGGTGTAGATCATTCTATAGAAACAGTCAGTCAAGCAAGAGGGCAGTTGATTTTTTAGAAGGAAGAAAAGAGAGAGCAAAAAGGTCGGTGAATCATGCATGGCGTGCTACACGATTCAACATGCGATTGTTCAATCACCCGAGTATCAAAGAAATATGGCGTCAGATTGGAATTATCACGCGCCTTTGAGCTCTGAAAACATGGTGTGTATGTGGGGCGGAGATAGAGGGCAAAGAAGGAACATTCCCGCTCTTTTCCATGTTTGTTTTCACATGCCAGCTCTACGTCAATATATGTGCAGCTCACATTTGAAGTGGGAATTGGATTTCAAGATGTCTGGTAGCTTTGCAGTGAACCGGCGGCGGTGTCATGTAAAACCATTACATTTTCCATCTGAATATGATATTTCAAAGGGTGAAACAAACAAAATCAGGCGATACCATTGCGGGATATCACCGACACAGGTCGACTGATAAACGAGCCTCATTCCCCATTGGGGCTTTTTTAAACACGGGTTTATCTCTTCATTATCTCTGATTAAATACTTTCAAGTCCTTAAATCATAATTTTAGCATCCCATTAAACACATTTACGTTAAAAATACCTTTACTCAAATTTAATTTTAAATACTAATATTATGGTGCATTAACTTGAGATTATTTATAACAATAAATTATATTTCTAATTTCAGTAAAAAAAATAATATGTGTTCTATTCACATTTCCCTAAACCTCTGCAACAAATTATTGTTAAAAAGCTTATGTTACTATTTACTTCATACTAATCAAGAAAGGGGAAAAAAACTAGCAGAAATCGTCTTATTACTTGTTTCCTTGTAGGCAGAAGCGAAATAAGGGAGTACCATAGGTTAAAGTGATAGTCTGGTTGCTATGTGACTGAAGTTCCTTTGTATGGACAGAAAGTGACAAATTCCTATATGAGAAAAGTATAAGTTTATTAAAACTAAAACTAATAACAAGGAATATATAAAAAAACAATCAACTCCACGAAAAAAATATATCATAAATTGTGTGTTTTAAGGGGCTCTACATTTTTTGTTAAGTTGGCTTTTGTCTATCTCTTACGGTTTACCAGTTATGCAAAATACCGTAAAATTCATCCAGAACAATGTAGTCTTCAGAGGCTATTCCCAGAAAGTTCAAGATATACATTTTATTTTCTCTTTAATATATGATATTTTAATGAAAATCGTTAGAGCCATTTTTGAGAAAATCAAAATTTTCGAAATTTTTTCCACGTAAAGGGTAGTTTGTGATGGGGGGATTTTCTTAAAAATCTTTGTGTCGCATCCTTGGAAGATAGTATACCTAAATACCAAATACCAGGAGACACCAAAACATATATTTCCGGTGAAATCTCGACATGGAATTTTTGGGTGGAATACAATACCTTCTCTGTCCGCTATGTACATTGAACATGTGGGCTAGAGAAAGTACAAAAGTTGGTCTTATTCAATATCGCCTATAATTAAATAGTCGCCCTACGTGGTGTAATGGTTACCATGCTGGCTTCATATACCCAAGGTCGTGGATTCAAACCCGGCGGAGGACTATGGATTTTTTCTGGCGTAAAAATCCTTAGCATGGCCTCCTTCGGAAGGGAAGTAAAGCCGTTGGTCCCGTGTCGTATATTTGCGGCTCGTAAAAGAACCTCAAGCCTGATTGAGAGGCCTCTGAGCAAAATTAAGCGGTCTTTCACGCCCAATTTAGAATGGGACGCTGAGAACCACAGCAGTTAAAGTAGCGTCCGTAAATAACATGTCATTTTTTTATAATTAAATCATTGTGGTACGCATGACAATAATTGCAATGTCATATTTTCTTAGCACGGTTGAAGCGCAGCTGCTTACCAAGCGGGAGACTTGGGTTCGATTCCCAGTACCGCCTTGGGGATTTTCCCCCACTGGGAGACCTGGACCAGGGTGTACTCAGCCTCGTGAGGTCCCTGGGGGGGGGCTAACTGTGGAGCTACTAGATGGAGAAGTAGCGGCTCCAGGTCATGAGGACCACATTAACCGGCCAGGAGGGATTCTAGGCGCTGACCACGTCTCGCCCTCCAATACTGCACCCCATCCATGACGTCAGTCATGGACCGAGATGGGGGACGCAGCGGCCGGGCGGTAGGCCAAGGTTCCTTGTGAGCTGTCGTGCCTTGGTGTTAATACTATTTCCTATAGCAGTGACGTAATACCGTTATTCCAAGAGGATTCTGTGTATTCCTACAAAAGTATAGTTTTTTTATGAATTTTCATTCTTACGGTTTGCGTGGCTTATGCTGAAACATGGAATTAGAGAGACGGCAGCATTTCTCCGTTGTTGACTCCTAATCCCAAGTGGGATGCATGCGATTTTCTGAGTGACTCCCTATTGCTGTTTTTTACTTTCACTGCACATAGATAGTAGATAGAGAAGCTATTGTATTCCATCCAAAAAATTTAATACTGAGTTTTATAAGAAATTTATGTTTTGAAACCCCCTAGATAAAAAGAAACATTTTTAGAAAAATATCCGCGTATGGCTGTGTGTTTGTCTGTGTCTGTGTTTGTGTGGGCAGCATAGCTCAAAAACGAAAAGCCCGTTAAATACCAAACATGGTATTATGCCCAGTATCTTCCAAGGATACGACACGAAGATTTTCATGAAAATCCCCCATCCCCAAAAATCCTTTACATGTTTTTCTCGAAAATGGCTCAAACGATTTTAATTAAACTATCATATGTTTAAGTTAAATTCAATGCCATAACCGGGATTTGAACCACGGATCTCTCGGCCATTTTACCGCTGAGTTAACATGGCAACATATTCAAAATAATTTGAGATCACCTAGTGGTTTACCGGGAAACATACGAGTTTGTTGAGAAATTTAATTCTGTGCCAGCATGTTGACATGGTAGCGCAGTGGTAGTGCAAAGGCTTGAAACTGAGCAATCCGTGGTTCAATCCCAGCTAGGGAATTAATTTTTTCAGTCTGTCTATATCCATCCAATTCCTGTCCTATACACAGCTTGTGTGAGAAAACAATAAAATTATCACATTTTGGAAATGTTTTATTGTCTTAATGCATGTTTTGGACGCCTTTTAAATCGTTACATTGTATGTCACATTTATATGCATTTTTTTTTTTTTTGTTATTTTCCCACATTCAAAATCTATCTTCTTCCACAAAAACAGCTCGAGGTCAGAAAATCTTTCCCAAAGTACTGCAAAATGTATGTATGAAACGTCTGGGTGGATTTTGAATATTGATCTTTTATTGGTTTTAAAAAGTAATTATGTAGTCATGCTCGCTTTTTTGCATCGTTTTCCACTTAGCAATAAAAAATAACGTTTTGAAAGAATTTTATTCAGTATAGGAAAATTTCAAACACACCATTTGTTGTAAAGGTATTAAGAAATTATATTTTAAAATATAGTACATGTAGATGAATAGGTGTAGGAAAAGATATTGGAGTAATTTAATTCATATATCCTGATGAAATCCTCTTAATTTTAGTAAAACAAAATGCAAATTTTGGGTACCAAAGCATTATAAAGAAAACACATATTTGAATGAAAATTTGAGGAGTACACTCTAATACTCCATGCTTCTTTCGGCTATCTAGTTTATTGACACCCTTTTCATCTGCGGAAGGAGTAAAAGGCCTCCCAAATTGGTGCACCTGAAAGAGAGAGCAAGACCAGTTTTGCACGTCCCCGCTGTAACTTAGTTACGAATGTTGATCAAATCAAAACCGAAGGAGCTATGTAAACTAGCAAATGTTATGCAAATTATACTGTCGGTTCTCTTGACCAAAGTTGGGCAGCAACAGAAAATGTTGTTACTGCGTTCTCTCTCCCTTCTTTCGGATTTCCCCGGGTGGCAACCGCATAATCACGAAACCAAATGCACTCGCGGAGAGGATGTAGGTGGACGTCAACAGATGCCTTTAGCAAACCCAACTTACCTTTGAAGTCTGTATCTGGTTGTGGAAAAGCTATCACGTATAGGAGGAGGGGATGTAACCTAGTTATATCCCGTCAATGGGTCGAGTAATGGGCAACCAATGGCGTGGGGAAACACACACAATTTCCAATTTCCGCCTCGACCTCGCTCACCTTCCCGAACCACCAACGTCATCAATCTTTGACGTAATCACCCCAAGCAGATTTTCATAATTAGCTACGAGTTAATTTTGGTGCTTAAACTGGTCTTCTCTTCTTCAGATATCTAGTGAAAACCTCAATCTAACATTAGCTAAACCAACATCGATATATCACATGTACAGAATCACACTAACGATTATTAAGTTGCTTCGGGAATATTTGTATTTTGAAGCCCACTAGCGTTAATAGTTTGCTATTTTAGAGTTAAATATTATAAATGGAGCTCAGATCGGGGTCACGAAATTGCCGGATTGAGGTTCTGTGCACACAGAGTATATGTATGACGTGATGGAGTAGGCGTGGTTTCTAGAGCCCGTTTCGAGTTGTGTGTTGCACTGACGAGTTGATCACTGCATGGCCTCGTTCAGTTCCTGCTAGTACATAAACCGTAAATACTAAAGAAGAGTGCGGATTGAAAAATTTCAAAAAAGAATACGCCTCCGACAATGAACAGACTTGTGGATGATTCTAACGTATTTTGAGTGACAAGAGGAGCACCTTTTCTTTCAATACAGTACATTTATTTTGTAATTCGGTGATTTTGAGTGAATTTGGTAGATTTATATTCATTTTCTTTTCAAAGCTCTGCATATTAAATCCTGAATTTTTGTACCAAGTTTTATGCTTTTATTTGTAATAGTTCAAAGGTTTTTGTTTATTAATCATATTATGAAATCATTGTAAATTCTAATTTTAATAAAGTTATTACTAAATGCTTACGCATGAAAGAAAATACTCATAAACTACAAAAAATATAAAAATAAAATATTATTAACATTAAATGGTTTAATAGTTTAAAAATAAAGCATTGGTCTTGTATTGTGTTATTTTATGAATTATAACGATGCATATAGTGTCAATAGATGTAATGAGCTACTTTTTGAACAGATTATATCTCAGAGTATGCATGTTTACGCTACAAACCCCTTCTCACCACGGTCTCTTTATATCGCTGACTGTGTGGTCGTAATGTGTGCGCTTCGGAACCCATAACCAAGTTTCTTATAAGTTATGGCATAGAACTTAGGAAGGAAGGGTCAAGTGAAAGAAGGCCTCCACAGGCCTTATCTAAGTAAATAAGTCAGAATTGAATTATAATCTCTACAAATGACTATAGCTTTTAGGGTGGGGATAGATTGTAAGAATCTTTAAATGTTACAGGAACAGCCTTCGAGATCTGATTTAAAATGCTGGACAAGGTACTATACTTTCTCTACCTGCAGTATACAAATGCTTGAAAAACAGATATATTGTGTTACCTAATGCATATAATTTATATACCAACATTTATACCGGCGGGTTTAGAATACTTTAGGATAGCTGAGAGGATGTTCCGCAATTTTAAAGTTGCAGTGTTCAAATTTTGTATGCTGCCAATAATATTCTCAATAAAACCCTGTAAAAATTTGTTTGAATGATAGTTGAGATATTGAAATTTACATTTTCATGGATTGCAATTCGTGCAAATTTTGAAATATTCCATACGGCTTAAACAATTTTCAGGGTTGTTACTCCTGAATATGGTTATTTTATATATTTAGGGATTATATAGAATGCTTTTTAAAATCTATAGTTTTAAATAAGAATTTTAAAAAATAATAGTATTGCATGCTTTAAAGCAGCGGCCGTCATTACGAGGCGGAATGGCATTCGGGCAGGCGTTGACTGTGCGGGCAACACGGGCAGGGCGGAGAGGGAGCCAGTACCTATCTTTAGGAGTACTATAGCGGCAATAATGCAGGTGCAGTTGTCATTTGTTTAGTGGCGTTTCATGTATTTTAGAGCATAATACGAGGAATGATTGAAGAACTCAACTCCAAATTTAAAGAGATGATAGACCTGGAACCTGATATTCAGTTATTTGCTACATCTTTCTCTGTTGCAATTGATACTATTTGTAAACTGCAACTAGAAGTAACCGATTTGCAGAATGACACAGAACTCAGGGACAAATTCCAGAATAGAAAGGACAACAATGTTTCTCGATCACGCTTTCCAGACTTCATTCATTTTGCTACCCGGTATCTTAGCACTTTTGCATTTACATATTTACGTGAGCAGTTGTTTTCACTGATGAAGTCCAATAAACCACGTCACAGAAACCAGCTATCAGACCATAACTTAAAATGCATTCTTCGTCTGTGTGTGAGTCAGAGCACAGTGCCTAATGTTGAAAAACTGTTGCAGGATAAAAAAATAAAAATATCTCAACGAAATAGTATAGGCTCACAGAAATTTATATTCTGGTTGCATCAACAGTGTATGTATTGTAAAAGAGTAACCCATTTTCACAAGAACAAAGGAATGATTTGTTTAAATACCGTTATCAGAATTTAATAATTTATAAGACATAATAGAAAATGTTATTCTGTAAAGAGTGTTCAGTGCTCTGTATGTGCAATTTTGTTACGCAATAAGTAGTAGTATATTGTTTCTTGTGCAATAATGTGTATTTCTGTTTACATTTATTTTCTATCAAATTAATAATATTGAACACCCTATAGCTATCACCAATAAGATTTAATAGTCATAACTCACGATCTATTATGAAGAATATATCGCTTAAGCAGATGCATCCCACTATTGTACATTCTATCGTCAGTCATGCTGAGTAAACAGTGCCCGCGCTAGACTTGTTTCCGGGCGAACTCGCTCTGAGTGAATCTCACAGGCAAGTTAGTGTTGGTGACCGCTTTAAAGATACATTTTTATGACATTTTAAGGTTAGTTAATTCACTATGCCACTGATTTTTAAAATAAAACAAAATGGATCCTTAAAATCATTTGAAAAATTATTGAAAATATTTTTACAAATTTTCTTACAGATTGGATGAAACATAAGCCGCATTCAAATTTTACAGGCGGAAAACTGTAGTTTTGAGAAAACGCAGATTTTAATAAAGAAACATGCATCATATTATTTTTACAGAGAATTTGTCTTCTGTAGTGTCTGTAACAACTTCCATACTTTCTTCTGAAATCTCTCTTCAAGGCTGGTTTTCTTGCTGTTTCTCCACCTGTGATGCATACTTTTATCTCTTGAAATGCCGAGCACTCCATCCTTTGCTCAGTAATGTCATTAGCAACTGCAACTTTCAATCTTTTATTAGAAAAAGAAGTTTCTTTAGGCAAGTTTTCACTATAGCGTAATTGAAGAATCAAACTGGAGTTCTAAGGTATTAATATATATCTACCTTTTCTCACTTATTTTTAAAGTCTTCAATTTACTTTTACTCATCTTACCTATTGGGGTTTTGCTTTGAATTTGCGCCTTTTTCTGAAATCTCACCAACAATTATTGACCATAAACTCTAAGTATAACTATAGATGTGAACAATTGCATGTATCAAACAAAAACTAATAATTTAAGTAGTCACATTATATAAACATAATAGTGCATGAAAAAATAAAGGAAATATTCTTCATACCTCTTTTAAATAAATATATCTGTTTTAATAAAAATATGTTAGCATTTACTTTGAATTATTTTCAGTAATATCACCTAAGATACCCCAAATAGCAGTAATAATCAATTCTGATTGTAAAGAGTACTAATTTGAATTATAATGACTAAGAAATGAGAAGTATTTTTTCTTCTCAGAGCAATAAGAAAAAAAAGGAGGGTTAAGGTATTTAAATGTCTATGTAAGGCTTTCTAAATTGGCTGCCAAACCATTTACATGAATTTTCAAACAAATCATATCTATGGTTTGACTAACATTTTAAAATGTTCTTTCTTAAGAATTGAAAAATCGACAATTTCAATAACTTTGACCTAAAAATCAGCTCCAACTACCCTTAATTTAATGAATCCGTGAAATTTGGAAAATCCGCATAATGTAAGATACCTTATTACAATTTATACCAGGTTATAACATGCATTAAGATTGCATTTTTACCATTCTATTTGAATAAAATTTGCATTGATAAATTCTTGTACTCATAAATATGATAACGGGATGTGACTTTAAATATATTCATAACAAAACTTTACATTTTAGTGGAAATGTATTTGGATTTGTACCCCTATATAGTGTAGAAAGGTATTAATTTTTTCTGTCTCCAAATAATTGATTTCTCAAAATTGAAGTTTTATTTCGAAAAAGTATACAGTAATTTTCTTTGCTGTACTATTAAGAGACGGTAACAAAATTTGAAACATATCATGGAAAAATTGCAATGTGTAGAATATTTGGAATATATATACATTACATACACATATATTGCGCATATAAAATGGAGAAAAACTTTGCGTTTAGACAAGGTTAAGTTTGGGCGAGCATATTAATAGGCATGAGCCTGTCCGTTTATAGCTTTAGTGAAACGGTAGTTTAAGTGGGCCACGTGGAAAAGCGATACCTATATTTGTTCGTAGTGAAAAAGCACATTAATTTTTCACATACGCCTTACTTTAATGTGTATAGTAACTTTTTATTTGAATAATACTCGGAGTAGGTTTGAATTAAACATGTTTGAACATGAATAAAAGATACAAGTACAGACGAACGGAGGCCTCCCTCCAACCGGGAAAGAGTACTGCAAAGACACCCTTTTTGTTTCTAGGGCGACCAAATTCGGATGAAGATGGGCACAAGCATGGACAAGGTCCCTAAAACTTCCAGTCTGAACGCAATCGACACCTCCCGACTTCACACATGAGCCCCTGGTAAGACCCACTCGAAGATCAAATGAGCAATCCCGAACGATGCCTGGGAAGAAAATCTTCAAGTCGCATATACACAACCCAGTTGCAACTCGCCGAACACAATTGTCTGCTCCTAGAATCCTGAGCAGATGACAATAATGGAAGATATAGGTACAGGAAATTGTTGGTAGAAGAGGAACCATCATCGACTATCAATCCGCGAAACTACGAAAAACCCATTGATCAGATTGGGCGGTCGCCGGTTGTTGAACCTGGTGGTTTACGCTCGGGAACTCGAATAAATATACCTCCTCTTTTCTTACTTTTTGTAATTCGTAGGTACAGTAAGAAGAGGATGTACTGGTTGCCTCTACATTCAAGTGGCCAGCGTCCAGCTTCTCAAAATAGAAATCCCTGGTTTGATTCCCGGCTGGTTGGGAGGTCTGGAATTCAGTGGGATTGAATGTGCGTGTGTTTAATATGAGTAAAATAAAACTAACGTTAAGAAACGCTACAGTTCAGCAAGCTAAACACCAGCGATTGCTTTTCAAGTCAATTTCTTATATGACCATATAAGTTAAAGATATAAATTTCAAAAAATCTGACGTGCTCCATTCACATGACTTCTCTATCTGTTCTCAAACTATTCTTACAAAATATTCTTATGTGTGCATAATGCTAATCAAGATAAACATGTCCTTATTTCAGAATTACTTATAAGTAGAAGAGAAACAAGGGAAAATATGAGGTTAAAGCGACGATCAAATTTTTTACAAGCTGTCGCAATGCAATTGTCATTGAAATTCGTTTTCTTTTCATGACCAGGAGCAAAAATTAAGAGAGGTGAAGCGGATGAGGGCGTTCCGTCCGCTATGACCATCCAGGTTAAAGAACAAGAACGTTAAGCTTAAATTAGAGAGAGAGAGAGAGAGAGAGAGAGAGAGAAAAAAGTATTTTAAAGAAGTCAACAGTAGGAATAATCTTAAATGGTTAGCTCTACAAAAACTATATATGGCATAAATTGTGTGTTTTAACGAATCTATGTTTTTGTGCAGTAGGTTTTTATCTAACTCTTACAATTTAACAGTTATGCAAAAGCCATTCAGAATTGAGGGGACTTCAGAGGATATTCCTAAGAAATTTATAACATACATTTTATTTGTCATGTAAACTTATTTAATATACAGTATTTTAATCAAAACTGTTAAAGCCATATTTTAGAAACTCGAAAATTTCGAAACATTTTCTATGTAAAGAATAGTTTGGGGTGGGGAGATTTTTCTGAAAAGTTTCGTTTCACATCCTTGGAAGATATTAGACTTGAAGTTACAGGGTAACACTATGAGCTTAGTCCCACTCTAGAGCATCGGGTACCAAACACAAGATTCTGAAGGTTTAACCAACTGCGTTTTTTGAGTTACGCTGTTCACAGACACAGAACTCACACACACATACACACACACGTCGGCCTTTTTCTAAAAAATGCATTGCTTTTGGGCTTCAGGGATTTTCAAAACATGCATTTACGGTGAATTTTGGTGTACATTTTGGTGGGTGGGCAGTGAATTGCAATATCCTTACTATATACATTTACATACCTACGCGTTAGAGAAAGAAAAAAGGAAGTATTACATTTCTTGAAAAATTCTTTAACGATATTTCACCGGAAATACCCATTTAGAGACTCCCCGAAATAATAAATAAAATAAAATAAAATGAAAATATTTTTAGAAACAGGTTCGCACGCGCGCGTGATAGATTTTTTTAAATTTCGATACTCTCAAATAAAGATTGTTACAATTTTGAATGCAATAGGGATAAAATGTATGCCTTGAATTTTCTGAGAATAGCCTGTAAAATACCCCTCATTAGGAAGAAATTGTATATAGTTTTGTATAACTGGTACATGTAAAACGATAGACGAGAGTGTAGTGCACAAGCAATTTAGATCTCTTTAAAACACGCAATTTATTTTAAATAACTTTTTCGCGGCATCATCCATTTCTTATATATCCGTTATTATGATTTGAATTGTTAAAATACTTTGTGGTTTTTGCAAATACCTTTCGATATTCAGTTGTTTTTCGGGATTCCAAGAAAAGAGTATGGAATTTTAAGACAAATATAAACAGCTTCCAGTTGTTAAATGTCTGACTATTACTATTCTTTTTGTACCTATAACAAGTGTGTGCTGTAGCTATTTTTACAAACGTTTATCTCAATTAAAGTGAAGTAGATAGAAATATCAGCTAGCTGAAATCTTAAGAAAATAGAGATGGAATACATATGGAGGAAGAAAGGAGAAAATGAAAAAGGATTATGGCAGTCGAAAAGAAATAGAATAAAAGACAGTGAAACAGGAAATATAGGGTGAAGACTATAAAATGAAATGTGTCTCTGTTTATACCGAAAAAAAAAAGACTGGTCAAGAGAGGGAACAAGCAAACACAAACATATTGCTATATTTTGTTTATTACAATTATATAAACAATTTTCAATGTATAACATTTCGCTCACCACTCTGTATATGTAATTAACAAGAGAGTGAAGGACCAGCTCAGATGAGGACAGGGCCATTACTTTTGTGGAGATGGCAGCAATAAATTAGAACGATGTATTCTGTGCGGTGAGCAAGACACAATTGTTCACTGTTTTAACTGAATGTAAAGAAGTAAGAAATTGGAGGAAAGAAATTTAGGAACACAAATGGGAGAGATGGTATTCATAGAAATGTTGAACGTCAAGGGAAAGAGATTAACTAAAAAAATCTGATGTGTACCATTCACATGACTTTCTTCATATCCCTGCAACAAATAATTCTTAAAAAGCTTATACTTGTATTTACTTTATGCTAATCAGAAAAAATTAGCAGAAATAGTCTTATTACTCGCTTCCTTGTAAGTAGAAGCGAAATAAGGGACAACCGTAGGCTAAAGTGATAGTCAAAAGCTGGTTGCTATGTCAATGAAGTTCCTTTGTTTATATGGATAGGAGTTGACTAGTTCCTGAATGAGAAAAGTATACGTTTTTCATAGCAGAAACCAAAAATAAGGAATATCACAAAAACGACGAACTCCACGAAAAAAATGTATATAACATAAATTGTGTGTTTTAAAGTGCTGTACATTTTTTGTGTAGTAAGTTTTTGTCCATCTCTTACGGTTTAGCAGTTATTCAAAATGTAGTAAAATTCATCCAGAATAAACTACTCTTCAGAGGCTATTCCCAGAAAATTCAAGATATACATTTCATTTGTCAGGTAAATATGTTTAATATCGGAAATTTTAATCAAAATCGTTAGAGCCATTTTTGAGAAAATCAAAATTTTCGAAAAAAGTTCCATGTAAAGGGTAGTTGGGGGTGGGGGGATTTTTCTCAAAATCTTCGTGTCGCATCCCTGGAAGATACTAAACTTAAATACCAAGTTTGGTATTTTACCGACTTTTCGTTTTTGAGTTATCGTGTTCACAGACACACGGACACACACACACACACACACGGACCTTTTTGTGAAAATGCTTTTTTTGGATATTGGGGACCCTAAAACATATATTTCCCGTGAAATCTCGGTATCGATTTTTTGGTGGAGTGCAATACTTTCTCTATACACTATGTACATAGTGCGTATGGAGAAAGTAAAAATATGACAATATTTGAGAAAGGTAAAAGAAAAGTGGTCAAGGAAAAAAATAGGAGGAAAGAACAGCAGAGGAAACACAGAGAATCCAATGGAATAGTTAGCACAAACGAAAGGCTACACTTGCCAACAGCCAGGGAGCTAAGCGGATGTAACGCCTAAGCGGTATTCAAACCTAATTGTAGATTAGAGTAATATGGTTTAAGTAACAGACCATGATTTTGTAAATAATGAAAATGTTACCTATTTTCTATTCACTCTTAGGTTGATCCGCGCCAAAACGGAACCACGTGGCCAGTGCATCGCGGTACAACACAGTAATAGTGAGCGCAAGAATGTAATCCCATGTTTACAATTAAATTACAGAATGAAATTATTCTTAAATACAAATACTTAAGATCTGTACCGCTAAACAGAGCCACAAGTCCCAACATGCTATTCTATGAGTCATCTGATTTTCGCAATATTGTTTACATAGTAACGATTGCTGACGGTTGCCGTGAAATTGCTTTAGCATATTCATAAGCTAATAACTATAACTCCATGGCACGACAGCTCACGGGGAACCTTGGCCTACCGCCCGGCCGCTGCGTCCCCATCTCAGTCCACTACAGACGTCATGGATGGGGTGCAGTATGGAACGTGAGACGTGGTCAGCGCCTCGAGCCCCCCCGGCGAGTTAATGCGGTCCTCATGACCTGGAGCCGCTACTTCTCCATCAAGTAGCTCCTCAATTGGCCCCTTAGGGACCTTAAGAGGCTGAGTGCATCCCGGGCCAGGTCTACCAGCGGGGGAAAAATCCCAACGGCGGTACTGGGGATCAAACCCAGGTCTCCCTTTGGTAAGCAGCTGCGCTGACACCGCGCTAAGGAGACGATCATATTCATAAGTTACATAAAGCATAAGGCTGGTAAACTGTTGACTACAAATAAAAAAGCTAAATGAATGTTTATTGTAAGTTTTGTGAGAAATATCAAACACATCTGTGTTCACCGGTGTTTCAGTTACAAATATAAACACTGCTCACAAAGAAAAATCTTAACGGAAAAAGAGGTTGCACCCGGGAAAAAAGGAAAGCGTGTGAAATATGTGAAATATCAATTTCAAACAATTGATTAGTGCTGCATGTAACAAAGAACATTGTTTTGGGAGATGGATAGTTTAAGTGACACAGTTGTTGATAACATGGTTATAAATCATAACACAAACATCTGAGATGACTATTCTGAATCTGGAGGGAATAGAGCAGCTTCCAGATGAGACAGTAACTCTTCTATATCCGCGTAAACCATCGAAATTATGTAACTAACAATATGTATAAATAATCTCTATTGTGCAACGATCTGTATAACGATATTGATCATCATACTTAATTAAATGGATAGCCTTTGTATATAGTAATGTATTATTAATCATTGTAAGGGGTAATAAGCTTTGCTTTAACCGTTATTTTACTTATGAATATTTGTATTTTGTCAATATTTTTACACGCTAAGGCGACAAGATTTGAAACGTGGTTTTAACTGTAAATGCTCAGTTTTCCGTTAGCAAGACCTTGATGTATTGTGAGTTGAGCTTTTAAAAGGAAACATTCTAAAACGTTATTGCCCTGTCTTTTGTATAACGTTGAGTGCCTTTATGGAATATAGGCACAAGTACATGCAACCAATAGCAAGAAGGGACGCTATGCATACAGAAGGATGTTTAAGTTCAATCGTTTTGAGCAATTCTACGCCAGATTCCATGGGCGACACTATATCGGTCGCTGAAGCAAAATCGCGCCAAATTGCTCACCGCGGCTGAAACAAAGAACTCATGGTTTTGCTTTCCCTAGTATTGTAACCATTACTCACATGTTTGCAGGTGTCACTTGGTTGTAACGGTTAGGGTTTATACCGTGTAATATTATACCATGTAAATTTTCTTCAATAATATTTAAGAACCAGTGATTAGTGTTATTTTTCTTCACTACTTTTTTTTTTTTTTGTATTTCCTTCTGTACCACGCCCTGTTACGAATAATTCATGTTCGCCGATGAGGAGGAACGACCTGAGCTAAAACCGGAGAAGCGAAGACATCAAAAGGAAGGGAAATCTCATTAGGTTCCACCCCAACCGGACCAACTGAACAACACAATAACGCCGACGCAACTTTGTCATTTACTATTTAAGATAATATTCAGGATAAAGTCATAATAGCAGTTGCACAGAGAATGAATAAATATACATGTTATTTATTTTTTGCTCGAAATTTTTACAGTTAATTGTTACACGTGTGCCCATTTATTTTGTTATGACTATCAATATTAACACCATTATACCTAACAGAATATTTAGTCACCGTTAAGGTCAGAATAAGGGCTCTGTTCGTTTTACATTACAATATGCCGCGGTCGTGAAAATATGATAGCATTTCTGGCGCGAATGACGGAAGGCTACATTATAACAGTGCACTGGTCGTCTGGGTTTTGTTTTGGCGAGGATTAACCTAAGGTAGTGTGGCTAGTATGTGGTAGCGAGTCTGCCTCACATTCGCGAGTTTGAATCTTGAAACAAGGTTATGATGGCTGAGAGGTTAAAAAGGCCACGCTTC
Organism: Hymenopus coronatus; assembly: GCA_030762935.1. Lineage (NCBI taxonomy): Eukaryota > Metazoa > Arthropoda > Insecta > Mantodea > Hymenopodidae > Hymenopus > Hymenopus coronatus. The sequence continues at coordinate 131,057,036 of CM060882.1, read as the reverse complement.
CACTCAAAAACTTTTAGATTTGAAACGTGGCCGCGTTCTTTAAACACCTCCCACGCTTCGGTGCTTCGTGGCGAGCAGGATCGTGGGATCGAGTCCCACTTTGGTCATGGGTATTAGTGTGTTTGCTAATGTATATATATATGTATGTATGTATGTATGTGTGTGTGTATGTATGTATGTATGTATGTATGTAAGTATGTATGTATGTATGTATGTATGTATGTATGTATGTATGTATGTATGTATGTATGTATGTATGTATGTATGTATGTATGTATGTATGTATGTATGTATGTATGTATGTATGTATGTATGTATGTATGTATGTATGTATGTATGTATGTATGTATGTATGTATGTATGTATGTATGTATGTATGTATGTATGTATGTATGTATGTATGTATGTATGTATGTATGTATGTATGTATGTATGTATGTATGTATGTATGTATGTATGTATGTATGTATGTATGTATGTATGTATGTATGTATGTATGTATGTATGTATGTATGTATGTATGTATGTATGTATGTATGTATGTATGTATGTATGTATGTATGTATGTATGTATGTATGTATGTATGTATGTATGTATGTATGTATGTATGTATGTATGTATGTATGTATGTATGTATGTATGTATGTATGTATGTATGTATGTATGTATGTATGTATGTATGTATGTATGTATGTATGTATGTATGTATATTTGGAATCGCAAAAGGTAAATCAAATATGTGAACAAAGGAAATGTAGTGAAACTGGATAAAAAGAGGAAAAATGAATACAGCGCCGGAGTCCTGACAAGCCTCCGGAACTGTATTTTTAAATATAAAAAAGGCTGAATAGGGTTTTTTAAAATAATAATATAATACTTGTTGTTATTATTATTATTAACCTTAATAAGAATAGTTTGTATACTCACTAAAAACGATAGGGTACAGAAATTCAAGTGTATGTGACACATCAGATTTGATTTCTACAAAACCCGCGACATCCTTACATTCATTTATTTAATACTGAAATTGTTTATAACAGAAGAAACAAAACGAATGAGCTGAAGAACTAAATGTGGAAAGGAGAAAGGGGGAGAGAGAGAGATTCATAAAAGGGAAAGGGGTATTGCTCTACAGTAAGGATGAGCGGAATCTCAATTCTTGCATTCAAATAAGAAGTTGAACAACATCTGTAGCTACAACACTGGCACGCATTACGTAATATGGATGCTAGAGCAGGGACGAGGCAGTTCCCCTGACAAAGGCGTGGTGTCCTATTCAGTAGAGTAGAGGGATGAAGAGAGATTGCGTGAAGGGAGAGAAAAACCTTCCCTCATTGCAAACACGTACGCTGTAATTCTGGAAGCCGTTAGGGGCGAATTTAACCCTCATAATTAGTATTGACCTCTCCTTTGCTCAAACCGTAATACACGCACACATGCACAAGATTCCGGCTCTATTTATAGCCCACCGTTCAAAACAACTTCGATATTTCACCGGAAGTATATGTTTTCTGTCTTTCTGAATCTAAAAACTGTGCTTAGAAAAATCTATGTTCCATTCACATAACTTTCTCTAGCTGTTCCATACACAAACTACTCTTACAATTATTTTTCTATTTACATCATGCTAATCGAGATAAACATTAGCAGAATTGATCTTATTACTTGCTTCCTTGTAAGTAGAAGGGAAACATGGATAGCATTAAGCTAAAGCAATTATCAAATCTTTTAAAAACTGGCGCTACGAGAAACAATTGAGGTTCGGTTCACTTTCCAAAACCCCGTTTGAGAAAAGTTAGGTAGTTTAAAATTGAAACCCACAACAAGGAAAATCTTGAAAACGGTCACTACAAGAAAATTGTATATGACATAATTTATGTCTTTTAACGAGGTGTACATTTTTCGTCTATCTCTTACGGTTTAACGGTAATGTAAAATTCTGCAAAACTCATCCAGCATAAAGAGGTCTTCGAGGCTATTTCCAGAAACTTAAAACTATACATTTTATTTGTGATGTAAATATCTTTGATATACGGTATTTTAATTAAAATCTTTAGAGCCATTTTTGAGAAAAACAAAATATTGAAACATTTTCCACGTAAAGGATAATTTGCATCGTATTCTTGAAAGACACTAAACATAAATACCAAGTTTGGTATTTAAAATCTTTTCATTTTTGAGCTATGCTGTCCACAGACACACACACACATTCACACACAGGGACCTTTTTGTAAAAATACCTTTTTTCGGACACAGGGAACCTTAGTACATATATTTCCGGTGAAATCTCGACATACATTTGTGTATGGAATACAATACTTTCTCTAGCTACTATGTACACTGTATGAAAAAAAATCTTATAATTAAACAACATTATTCATTTCAGATTACATCGAATTGCACGATAAATAGTTCTAGACGTGCTAGAGAAAGTAAAACATCCTTCTATGTGTGTATTTATGGTAGCGCGGTTGCTTACGAAAGGTAGGTCCGAGATTGATTCCCGTTACCGGCACGGGGATTTTCTCCCATTGGATGACCTAGTCCAGAGTGCACTTATCCTCGTGAGGTCCCTGGGGCAAATAAAGGCGCTACTTAAGGGAAAAGAAGCGGATCCAGGTCACGTGGCCGCATTAACCAGCCGGGTGGGACTCGGGGCACTAACCGCGTCCCTCCTCCAGTATGCATTCCACTCGTGACGCCTTTAATGGATAGAGATGGGGTCGGTCGTAAGCCTTGGCCTAACTTTGTACTGTTGTATTCAGGTAGATGTTATCTATTCTCCTTGTACGTACAAAAAAAAAAGTGTATTATTTATGGACGCTCTTTAAGTACTGTGGTTCTCATTCTAAATTGGGCGTGAAAGACCGCTTACTTTGCTCAGAGGCCTCTCTATCAGGCTTGAGGTTCTTTTACGTGCCATAAATCTACGACACTGGACCAACGGCTTTGCCTCTCTTCCGAAGGAAGCCATGCTAAGGATTTTTACACCCGAAAAAATCCATCGTCCTCCGCCGGGTTTCAACCCGCGACCTTGGATATATGAAGTTAGCATGGTAACCATTACACCACAGAGGGCGACGTACCTACAAAGAAATGTGTAAAAATGATCTCTATTAAAATGAATCAGATAGGAAAAAGTATCTCCTTTCGATATATCAATATTTCCTAAATATGTAAGAATATTTTGCAAGCTATATAAAATATGCATATCCTGTAATTCGTAAGAGAACTGAGTAAAAGAATAATGTGCTGTATTTTATTTTGCAATTTCTTTTACAGTATTATTTGATTAGACCGACACATTATTTATAGTTCAGTGCCACAATAATAAAAATAACTCAATACTATTTTGCAAATGATACAATTAGTTTTTATCTAAATATCAAAGTACAAGTTAAAAAATGGCTTTGCAAACCTTCGAAATTGTTTACGAAATCTTTGAACTATTTCAGTTAATTTCAGGATATGTAAAGGTACACATTGTTGCTTATGAATCACTTTCGCAATGTAGCTGAAAACCAGAATAATACGCCTAGTACTTCTCGAAATGATCACCTAACTTCGTGGAAACGACTTCCCCCCCCCATAACCTATGCAAGTAAGAGCAATATTTAATTTTTAAATAAGGGAACACAGTGGTGAGAGCTGCATCGCAGCCGAGTGGTTAGACCTTTCGCCTCTCACCTAGGCGGCCCGGGTCAATCCCAAGCCACCGCATGTGAGATTTGCGGTGGACGAAACAGCGTAGGGACAGATTTTCTCCTGTTTCCCGTACCATTGCATGCCACCGGTGCTCCATCTTCATTCTATGTGTAATCAATGTCATCGCTTGCGGTGCCAAAAGTAGTAAAAACTCTATAAAAAAAACAGAAAGGGGGGGGGGGACTTACAGCCGGTAATATGACCAGTAAAGATTTTGTTGCTTCAACTATATCCCAAACATTTTTTTTATTTGTTTGAATTTTGAAATTCTTAAGCTTTTTACTTTCACTACGCCGTACCTAGTAGTTAGAGGTATTGCTAATTCTACAGTGGTATTTCACGGGAAATACATATTTAAAGTCCTCTGAGTCCCAAAAAGTGTACAAAATGCAACTTCACTGGATATTCACAGAAAATTCAGGATATGTATTTTATTTTTCATCCCAATTTATTAAATATTTATGGTGTTTTAAACAAAAAGGAGGCATTTCTGACGTAGTAAGCCCCAAAGAAATATTTAATATTTTCTATGTAAAGCATAGTTTGGGATTGGGGGATTTATTTGTAAAACTTCATGTCGCATCCCTAGATATTTTAAACACCAAGTTTGGTATTTAACTGACTTTTCGTTATGCAGTTCTTCCTGATGTTAGGGTAGTGTGTGTGTGTGTGTGTGTGTGGATGTGTGTGCTCGCGTGTGTGTTCCTGATTGAACATTTCCGGAATCGAATTTCCGTTATGATGACTTACTGGATAAGGTTTTCTCCGGGGTTTTCCCTTATCCTGAGACGACGAGTGTTAAGTAGGGATAGAGCATTTTCGGAAGGAATTCAGTATTGATCCAGCGAGGATATTCTACTTACGCCCTAACAAATGCTACCCCCGGGATGGAGGGATGAGTGGGAGAAAACACCGGGTGATCGGAACTAGCACAGGAACGACAACTTTTCTACAGTTTGCAATTTCCGAGGTCTGAAAGGCAGACCGGGAGCCCTCTTTATTTTACACCCCGCAGTGAGTTGCACCGGCTCACTGTCTCCGCTGATAGTATTTTCGCCGGATCTCCAGTGGTGGGTTTTAACTAGAAAACATTCCATTGAGTTCTGCTCTTTGAACGCACCAAGGAATACCTGTACATGCAAAATACGGAGCAGTTGGGCCACCTGGTAAAAAATAAATTCTTTCTAAATATTTCACCTGAGATTTAATTCATGTGTATAATTTTATTTTTTACAAATTATTTAAAAATCGATTTCTATACATATACCTGAATGTGTTCTATTAGAAGTACAGAACAGTTTACGAAAAGGAAGATCCTGCCTAGATTGTATAATTACAGTAGCACAGGTGATTGAAAAGATACAAAAGTACAATTTTTCAATATACAGACCGTTTCAAAACGACACCAAACGAAGATAGCATTCGATTAGCTTACACTTTGACTTGTCCGAAACTTGATGTCGCAAACTCTTCTATTTAAAGTTTTATGTGCGTTTAAAAATAGCACACATTGAGATTAGGCAGCGAAGGAACAACGGTTGTCATACACCACACCCACATGCTACGATTTCCATTACTAAGGTGACCTGTCCCGCGCCGGCGTGTCTATTAAACCACGCCTACACAACGCTACTGAGACCTTCGCTACCAACCGGCATCTCTCTTGGAGTGGGCCAGGCACGTGCCATCTGGTTATGTACCACTGCCTAATCCATGGTGATTTTATGGCAGCTTATGTAGGTGCCGAATTTAGAGCTGAAAATTATATTCGCGTATCACGCACGGGATGACCAACAAGGTCCACCTCTTCGTTTGGTGTCGTTTTGAAACACCCTGTATATAGCCTTTATAGATTACATAAAAGCCTTTCAGAGAGAAGTCATGTGGGAAATATTACAACTAGAGACTTTCTAAAACATATTATTAGAGCTATTCAAATATATGTAAATACTAACATTAAAATAAAGACTGGAAATAACACATCAAATTACGAACTTGTAATAAATCAGGGATTAACAAAGGGTGTCCTTTATCATCCACTCTTTTTATCTTATACATAGACGAAGTTGTAAGGAAATGGCAGCTGACTTTAATATACTAAAATCGCTGTAGATACACTTATATTTGCTGGCAACCAGACTATAATGGCTTCCTCAGAGAATGATTTACGAAGATCTATTTTTAAACTAAGCACGATTGAAAAAGACTACAGCCTAGAAATTTCTTCAACAAAAACAAAAGTTATAGCCCTGCTTGGCAAAGAAATACAAAGAATAACATAGTGCTGAATGAAAGAATACTAGAACAAGTAAAAGGTTTTTATTATCTAGGTGTTTCTTTGAGGTATAATAGAGAAAAATACATAAATAAGAAATTACAAAAATTTCAGTATCTGTGTGGCATCCTAAAAGAACATTAGGAAAGAATGTAAGAAAGGAAATACATCTAAAATTTTATAAATTATTGGCTGTGCCTGCATTATTGTATGGCTCAGAAATATGGGTTCTGAGTAAACAAACACTCAATAGAATAGGAGCTGCAGAAGTTAAATATTTACGATTTGTGGAAGCATATACATCGATGGATAAAAAACGAAGTGAAGATATTCGTAAAGAACTAGACATCTTTAGTCTTTCAGATAAATAGGAGACAATGGTATGAACATGTCTGTAAAATGGATTCCAAAAGAATGCCCTGAAAAAGTTTGTACTATCAACCGAGAAGTGGAAAAATAGACAGGGACGTGCACGGAAACAATGGATATAGCAACTTTAATAATTGGAGCCGAAACAAACCAAATAAAGTTTAATCCTTGAAAGTAGTAGAAGAAGAAGATGTCTACCTATACGTAACACCCCGTAATATTTTACTGGCTATGCTATGATCTCAAGTTACATTGGTGGTTAACTTTGGAAAATTGCTCACCAGCAATTTGGTGTTCATCGTTTTATAGTTGCTTAAATTCAACACTAAATATATAATATATAAACTCAAGGTAATATAAATTTTTCATTATAATATTATAATTTTACAGATTAATGTTATTTAGTGAATTAAAGGTTTATGAAATATATGATAGGTTAAAGTGATCATCAAATTCTAATTATGTTTTATTAGGTGGATAAGGTCCTCTCCTTAGGGCGGTGCCAAGTGGGAGGCATGGGTTCGACTCCCAGTAGCGGCGTGGGGATTTTTTCCCACTGGAAGACCTGGACCGAGGTGCACTCAGCCTCGTGAGGTCCCTGAGGGGCCAATTGAGGAGCTACTTGGTGCAGAAGTAGCGGTTCCAGGTGATGAGGACCGCATTAACCGGCCGGGGGTGTTCGAGGCGCTGACCACGTCTCACCCTCCAAAACTGCACATCATCCATGACGTCTGTCATGGACCAAAATGGGGAACGCAGCGGCCGGGCTACCAAGTTTCATTGTGAGCTGTCGTGCAATGTGGTATTTCCAGATTCTAGGGAGAGTGAGGATTAATCCTGGCTAAAGACAAATTCCCAGTTCAGCAATTCAGTTTTGAAGGGTAGCGCGCTTTCAAACTACGGCGGTATTGGTGAAAGTGAAATTTAACCAACCTTTCTCTATAAACAAAGAGAGTGTCTATTTGCATAAAGATTTCCTTGATGGAAGGGCATTTCTGTTCGGATGTTTACCTTCTCTTTATAACGAAACCAGCATCTCTTGATGCTGTAACGAAGAGGATGCCAGAAGCGTTTCTTATTCCAAAGCCACTTTGGGTGCAACAAGCATTTCTGTTAGCTTGCTAACTAATGTAATTAGCGTTAGGTTTGCGAACGAATCACAACACTATTAATGTTTGCTAACCTGCTATCAACGTTGCGTCGCTGGAATGAAATGACGCAATGTTGCCTAGAGGCATTTGCGCTACTACAGTTCTATTCACTAGTGCGGAAACATTACACTACAGCACTAACACTAAATATACTGCTTTAAAAAAATTCTAATTTTCACATAAAATTCTGCCCTATTTTACTTTCTTTACACGTACTATGTACATAGTGTATAGAGAAGGTATTGTATTGTTCGATACCGAGATTTCACCGGAAATACACATTTTAGGGTCCCCTTAATCCAAAAAAAGCATTGTATAGTCCATGTGTCTGTGATCACGATAACTCAAAAACGAAAGTCAGTAAAATACCAAACTTGGTATTTAAGTTCCAGGGATGTATACGAAGGTTTTGTGAAAAATCCTCCCACAACAAAGTACTCTTTACATGCAAATAATTTCGAACATTTTAATTTTTTTCAAAAATGCCAAAAATGATTACCACATATTAAATATATTTATATGGCAAATAAAATCAAAAGATTGATTTTTATAGGTATAGGGTCTGAAGACCTCTTTATTCTGGATAAATTTTTCTAAATTTTGCATAACTGATAAATCGTAAGAGATAGATAGACAAAAACTTACTACAAAAAATGTAGATCTCGTTAATCAACGATTTATGCCATATACATTTTTTTCGTGGAGTTCACCATTTTAGAGACATTGCTTATTGTTGGTTTCAGTTTTAAAATACTTCTCGTAAGGGAGTTTGTAAATTGCATAGAAACGGATTTCAACCATATGGCAACTAGCCTTTTAAAGATTTGACTATCATTTTAACCCGGTTTTCTTACTTATTTCCCTTCTATTTATAAGGAATCAACTAATAATGTTAATCTCGATTAGCGTGAATTAGATAGAAGAATAAGCTTATAAACTATAATTCGCTACAGAGATGTAGAGAAAGTTATATGAATGGAACACATCAGATTTTTACTTTCTCTATTTAGTTCTAGTACACATGTACAGAAGGTATTGCATTCCATTCGTTACCGGGATTTCATTGGAAATTGATTATTCCAAGATGTAAAGTAGATTAAATACCAAAATTGATATTGAAGTTCGGCAGCTTCCAAGGATGCAACACAAAGATTTTCAGGAAAACCCCCTCATCCAAACTACCTTTTACATAAAAAATTGAGGACATTTTGATTTTCTCAAAAATAGATCTAACGATTTTGATTAAAATACTGTATATTTATGATAGTTATAGGTCAAATAAAATGCATATGTTGAATTATTTGGGAATAGGCTCTGAAGTCCTCTTAATAACGAATTACTTTTACATAACTGAAAAACTGTAAGATTAGGCAAAAACGTCGACCTCGTTAAAACACATATACAGCTTTTTGTGGAGTTAACCATTACCTAGGTATTCCTTGTTATTACTTTCAATTTTAAAATACTTCATCTTTTCTCATACGGGATTTGTCAACTCCTGGTCATACAATTTCAATTGCATAGCAACCAGCTTTTAAAAACTTTAGCCTAATGTATGTCCTATTCCTCTTCTACTTAAAAGGAACTAAGAAATAAGACAATTTCTGCAAATGTTTATCTCGATTAGTATGCAGTAGATAAAAAAATAAACTTTTTAAGAATAATTTGTCACAGCGATGTAGAGAAATTCATGTGAATGGAACACATCAGTTTTTTCAATAACTTATTTTGCTCTCCTGTTAACAGAGGTAAACATTTGCAGAAATGGCTTTATTGCAGTTTTCCTTGTAGGATTAAGTGATATTCTGAAACAGAGGTGACATGCGCCGGTTTAGCAGTATTGTATTTCTTAGGGCAAGTTCTGGATTGGATTCCAGCTGAGGGTTGTATGGGTCTTTAAATATGGTATACTACACGACTAGTTTATTTCTATTCTTCTTGTTTATACCCTTTATTTCCCGTCACCTAGCAGCGTTGATGTATCACACGCATGCATTGCTATTTTAAAAATCTGCAGTGTTCCATTCATATGACTCATTCTGCCTGTTCTGCAAAAAAACAATTCTTACACAATATTATCTCTGAAGACCTCTTCGTTCTGAATGACCTTTGCATAGAGGGGTCAAAACCCGTGCCACTCTCGCTCGTTACTCGTGAGCCACGCCACTTCTCGAGTGTGCAACGAGAATCTCAACTAGTGCTCACGAGCGAGACGACTCGAGTATTCTCGTGACTACAGACGAAGTAGGTTCACGTATGATCCGTAGAATAAACTGATTACGTAATAACTAGGGCACGAATGTTTATGTTTTAACCTATATTTTCCCTTATTAGTAAGTTAAAACGTTTCAAAGTATTTTTATATTTCAAGCCGTTTGGATGCTAGTGCATGAATCTTATTTAACCTAAAAAAAAAAAAAAAAAAAAAAAAAGTATGGAACTTTAAGACTTAAAACTCGCAAAACTTAAGTTTTATTTTATTCAATTTTTTTTAACCTCAGTTGAAAATGTATCAATTTTTTCTTCAATTCATATTAATTACAATTTTTGTTTAATTTGTTTAGTTTTGTCTTGAGTGTACATGTGGGGTTAATTAGGGAAATAATTTTTCACGATTTTTATCCTGGTATAGAAATTGCGTGTATGAGATATAAGTCAGCGACATCTTGCGGCGTTGAAAGATCTTTTTCTGCCTATAGAAATATATTATAAAACAACAGAAAAATTTGCAAATGTTGATAGTTGTGTTCAGCATTACAACTCAAATGTGAAGTTTGTTTTAAATGAGTGTTTTATATTAAAAATAAATACTGAACTTTTAGTTCAAGTGTTCGAGATCGAATATACTGTGTAATAAATTACCTTTAATTATAGTTGAACATATTAATAACAAGCTTCCGTGAAGTAAAATAGTTTTCATATTTTTATTTATATTATTTTACAAAAGGTGTTTGTTGTCAGCTTCGTTAAATAGGTAGGAAAATTCTTTAAACCCCCCCCCCAAAAGAGACTAGAATATTGTTAGAAGCCTAAAAACAAGTAATATCCCAAATTTTCACTCTTGTGATTGAGCGTTGTTTTTACCTTCTCTACACGTTCTATGTACATAGTGTATAGAGAAGGTACTGCAATGCACCCAAAATTCGATACCGGAGCTTTCACCGGAAATATGTTTTTTTTTTTTAGAAAAATGTCCGTGTGTGTCTGGGTTCAAAAACAAAAAGTCAGTTAAATACCAAACTTGATATTTAAGTTTACTATCTTCCAAAGATGCGACACGAAGATTTTTCAAGAAAATGCCCTCACCCCCAACTAACCTTTACATGGAAACTTTTGATTTCCTCAAAGATGGCTCTAATGATTTTGATTAAAATATCGTATATTAAAAATATTTACACGGAAAATAAAATGTATATTTTGAAATTTCTGGGAATTACCTCTGAAAACATCTTTATTGTGGATGCATTTTGCGTAACTGGTAAACCGTGAAGGATAGACAAAAACTTACTTAGCAAAAAACGCCGAGTTTGTCAAAACACACAAATTATATTATACATTTTTTCATAGAGTTGAACATTTTTGAGATATTCCTCGTTATTAGTTTCAGTTTTAAAATACTTAAAAATTTCCAATATGGGAGTCGGTCAACTACTGGCCATAGAAACAAAGCAACTTCAATCATATAGTTATCAACGTTTAAAAGATTTTACTACTACTTATGGTACTCCCTTATTTCCCTTTTATTTACAAGGAAGCAAGCAATAAGAGCATTTCTATTATTTTTTTTTCTAGATTAGCTTGAAGTGAATAGAAGAATAAGTTGTTTAACAGTAATTTGTTGCAGAGATGTAGAGAAAGTAATGTGAACGGAATACATAGGATTGTTTTTTAACATCCCAAGTCGTGAACTGAGAAACTCGAGTTCGTCTGTACGTAGCTTTGAGTCCACACGTGTCCGTGCCCTCTAGAAATACTAGCCCAGGTAACGAGAGGATTTTAATGGACCTCAGATAATTAGAGCACAGGTTTGCTTCTGATGTATGATCAGGTGTCCAGTTCCGCTGCACCCCAGCAATCGGCGTGTTATTACGGGGATTGATTATACGGCCATGTGACACTGCTGTATTTTCTGATAACAACCTCGCTTGCTGGAAGATGCACACGTTCCAGATCTGTTGTCAATGGAACCCATGGGCCTATACAGAAATACTTTTACAACGTTTGGTGCTGGATTCCTCATATCAAAGCAAGAAAATATGTTCATATAAACATGTGCTCTAAAACGCTCCGATTTCTCGTTATCAATTTATTAATGAAAGTCACCTTCAACGGCTTTCCGGGTCCAATCTACACAATCATAGAAGGCGTCCCCAATTTTACCCTACAGAGTTGGCCGTGTTTTGCCATGACTACTTGTTAACATTTTTCATTTATCAGATGTGTAATTAATTACCCCAGCACGCCTTACAAGTGCTGTATATAGATACCTCATTCGGCACACTCTTCCAGACGTATTAGAAAATGTGCCTCTGTGTCGTTTATGTATGGTATTCTAGCACATTTTGGACTCATTGTTCGAGATACACTGGCTGGTATCTAGCATGACAGGTGGATAGGTAGAAGCGGCCAAGTTTCGTGGCCCGCACGTTTCCCCGATCTCAATCCTTTGCATTTTTACTTTCTCTACACGCACTATGTGCATAGTGTATAGAGAAGGTATTGCACTCCACCCAAAAATTCGACACCAAGATTTCACCGGAAATATATGTTTTAGGGTCCCTTATATCCAAAAAAAAAAAAGAATTTTCACAAAAAGGTCCGTGTGTGTGTCCGTGTGTCTGTGAACACGATAACTCAAAAACAAAAAGTCGGTAAAATACCAAACTTGGTAATTAAGTTTAGTATCTTCCAGGGATGCGACACGAAGATTTTGAGAAAAATCCCCCCACCCCAAACTACCTTTTACATAGAAAAAAATTGGAAAATTTTGATTTTCTTAAAAATAGCTGTAACGATTCTGATTAAAGTATCGTATATTAAAGATATTTACCTGAAAAATAAAACGTATATCATGAATTTTCTGGGAATAGCCTCTTAAGACTACTTTATTCTGGATAAATTTTACGGAATTAAGCATAACTGCTAAACCATAAGAGATGGACAAGAACTTACTAGACAAAAAATGTAGAGCACGTTAAAATACAGAATTTATGTAATATGCATTTTTTTCATGGAGTGGATCGATTTTAAGATATTCCTTGTTTTTAGTTTCAGTTTTGAAAATCATACAGGAATTTGTCAACTCCTGTCCATACAAACAAAGGAACTTCAGTCACATAGCAACCTGTTTTGCCTATCACTTTAAGCTATGGTACTCCCTTATTTCAGTTTTACTTAAAAGGAAACAAGTAATAAGACTATTTCGGCTAATTTTTTCTCGATTAGCATGAAGTAAATAGAGGCATAATCTTTTTAACAATGATTTATTGCAGAGACGTAGAAAAAGTTATGTGAATGGAACACATCAGACTTTTATCTTTTGGGTGCATCTTAAATCATTGGTTTATGCAGCAGACATCCTAGATGAAGACCACTCGCCTCTCACCAAGGCGACCGCATGAGAGATTTGTGTTGGACAAAGCGGGTTCTCAGGTTTCTCCCGCCATCACATTCCACCGGCGCTCCATCTTCATTCCATCTAACGTCAGTGTCATCGCCTGCTGTGCCAAAGTAGCAAAAGCGGGCATTAAATACTATCAAATCTTACGGTACCGACTAGGAGTATTTAACATTCCGTGCTTCAATGAGTGCATGCGTGTCTAGACGCAAGAGGAGGGCATCTGGATCATTTTCTACAAGTGGCGTTTGTGTGGAACACCTCGTTACAAGCTGACAACGTCAAAAATGGAATAAAGTACCTATATATTTTATAATGTTTTGATTTATAGCTTTTTGAACCTGAATAAATTGAGAATGAAAGGTTTTCGGACATATATTTATATGAACAGTTGTTTTGTTTTGATTTAAGAAACCTGTCCCCTAATTTTGTAAAAGTATTTTTGAATCAGCCTGTATAGTATGGTAGTACATATAGTTTGAAAGCAATTTTCGAAACCCAATTAATGCTCTGCTATTGTAGCAGCTACGAGATGTGCCGGTTCCGGTGGTCGCGCTCGCTAAAGTGTCTCGCTTTGGCGCTTCGTGGTGCACAGGATCGTGGGTTCGATTCCCGCCTTAGGCATGGGTGTTTCTGTGTTTGTAAAAGTGTCTATGTATGTATATGTAAAAGGAAAACGTTAAGAATGATAAGGTCTATTAAGGAAATATAGGAAACTGGAAAAAATGGAGAAAAAAAGGAATAAAAAAATAGTCAAGGAGCTGTCACTAGCCAAAATAAATCCATATGGCGATCGAGGTGCTACGATTTACTTTCTCTATTGCTTTTCTATAGGAAGTAGAGGAATTATTGCATTCCAAAAAACGTTTTATTCACTGAAAGCACATCTTTTCATGTTCTTGATTTTTATTCATGTGTTCGTGTGTCTATAGGCAGCATAACTAAAACATCTGATGTTACACTAACATGATGTTCTCTAGCTGTTCTATAAACTTTTTACAAAAGACTATCCTTTTTTCTTTCCACATCATGCTAATTGAATAAGCAAAAGCAGAATGTAATGAGAATATTACTTATAAGAAGAAGAAAATTAAGGAACTCACTGTGCTAATGCGATAGTCAAATGTTTTAAAAGCTGTAGCTATGCGATTGTCATTGAGAGTATAACAAAAGAAACACGGGTGACTTCCTGTTTAAGAAAAGTATAAGTATTTTAAAACTATTAGCAAGGAATATCTTGGAAACGGTTACTTTCACAACAAAAATGTGAAGGACATAACGTGTGTTTTGACGAGATTTGCGTTTTTTGTTGGTAAGTTTCTGATTATCTCTTATGGTTTACCAGGTGTGCAAAAGTAATTCACAAGAAGACAATCCAGAGGCTATTCCCAACTTATTCAAGATACACATATTCTTTGTCATGTAATATCTTTAACGTACCGTATTTTTGTTAATAATGATGGTTGAGAAAATCAAACATTTTGAAACATGTGTAAAGTATAGTTTGGATTAGGGAGTTTTCCTAAAATTTTTTGTGTCGCAAGAATAATAATAACAAGTTATTAGATAACAAACTTAATAACAAGTTTGCTATTTAACGCTCTTTTCGTTTTTGATTATGTTGGCCACAAACACACATACACGGACCTTTTACTATACATACTTTTTAGGATTCGGGGTTCTCAAAACATGTGAAATTTGGCATCGAATTTTTGGATGGAATATAATACCTTCTATATCTACTATATACGTAGTACTTGGTAAGCAAAGTAAAAGCTAAACGCTGTTAAATACCAAACTTGGTGTTGAGCTTCAACGTCTTCCAAGTATGCAACACAAAGGCTTGAAAGAAAATCCCCAACCCAAAGTTATCCCTTATATGGACATTTTCATTGCTTTTTATTTTATCGAAAATATCTAATGATTTTGAGATATTTTAATGACAATTGAAAAGTGTACTCTGAATTTTCTAAGAATAACTTCTGATGTTTTTGTTTGTATATTAGGTAAACCTAAGAGAGAGACATAATTTTACTCTACTACCAATATAAATCTCTTTAAAGATCACAGTTTGTGAATATAAATGTATTCGTGCAGTTAACGATATACTCCTTGTTATTAGTACGCATTTTTAGCTTTTCTCAGCTGAAAAGCTGTTATTCATTTGTTTCTTGTGACCATGCAAAGAACAAGAATTTTAAAAGTCAGCTCATAGCGACACACTCTTTAAAAATATGACTATCGCTTTACCTACAGTATTGCACAGCAGATGTGTAAATGTGAGTTGAAATTTTATCTGAAGTAACAAAAGTATAAAAATGAAAGCTATAGCATTGTTGTAATAATAGTTGTAAGTAGAAAGGTTGTGCGAGTGCCACACATTAGATTATATATAATATATATAATATATTAATAATTTACCCACAGGCAAACTGTGGAATAAATACCAACATTATTATTTATGTTTAACATGTTTCAAAGATAGACTCAAAGATTTTCGAAACATCACCCAAAGGCAACTAGCTTTATATGTAAAAATATGTAAAACGATTTTAACGCTTTTGACGGAAATGTCATAACCGTAAGATATCTACAGGAAAAATAAAATTTATATCTTGAATTTTCCGGGAATTCCTTGTGGTGTCCTCTTCATTCGAAAGGGATTTTATACAACAGATACAACTTAAAAGATAGAGATAAACTGTAGAGCTCTTTAAAACACACAATTTAATTCAAGTACTTTTTCGTTACATTAGCCATTTTCGACATATTTGGACGTATTTTTGGTTAGAATTGAACAATACTTTTATCAGGTTTTGAAGTAATGCTGCTCCCAATTACTTCTCGCGAGGTCAAGGAAAGAATAAGACATTTCAAGGCCAAGTTTTAATGATGAGCTTTTAAGCACCCCACCTATCTGTTTCTGTATTCATATAGTATCCACAATTACATGTCTGATGAGAGTATTTCTGAAAATATTTATCTCAATTAGCTTCAATTAGAAAAATAAGCTCTCGTAATAATAGTTTTAGAAACTATATATTAATTAAACAATTGTGGAGTGAAATTCATGTGGATGCACCATAAGATTATTTAAAAACCGTATGCGATATACTCATCAATAAGCTTCCACAGTGTCACATTTTTATGAATGAAATTGGTGAAATGATCTCGTGGGCCATGGGGCGTAAACTTACTCGATATTCGTCTTCTTAGGATAAGGGAAAACTTCGAAAAAAATCTGGGTAAACCACCCTAAGCGATGATATTTAGCAGACCATTCCTTTTCTTTAGGTATGCAGCCCGCAGTCTCTCTCTCTCTCTCTCTCTCACACACACGCACACACATGCTCTCATACATGCACATTTTTCTAAAAATGCTTCTTTTTTAATTCAATAACGATTAAATAGAAAATAAAAACTGCACATAAAATAGGCATTGGCTTAATTGTTCTTCACACAAGCCGTGTGTAGGACAGGAGTTGGATAGGTAGAGTCAGACTGAAAAATTCAATGCCATAGATCTCCTGGTCTTAGCCGGTTGCTCTACCACTGAGCTACAATGGCAACATACCGGCACAACATTGATTTTCTGAACTGACTCGCATGTTCCCCGGTAAAACACAAGGTGATCTCCACTCTTTTTACTTTCTTTACACGCAATATGTACATAGTGCACAGAGAAGGTATTGCATTCCACACAAAAATTGGATACCGAGATTTCACCGGAAATACATGTTTTGGTCCAAAAAGGTCCGTGCGTGTGTGTGTGTGTGTCTGTAGACAGCATAGCTCAAAAACGAAAATACCTTAAATACCAAACTTGGTATTTAAGTTTGGTATTTTCCAAGGATGCGACATGAAGATTTTCAAGAATATCCCTCAACCCCAACTACCCTTTACATGGAACTTTTTTCGAAAATGTTGATTTTTTCAAAAATGGCTCTAACGATTTTGATTAAGTTGTCAAATATTAAAGTTATTCACCTGACAAATAAAATGTATATCTTCAATTTTCTGGAAATAGTCTCTGAATACTACTTTATTCTGGATGAATTTTACGGATTTTGCATAACTGCTAAACCATAAGAGATGAACAAAAACATAGAACACAAAAAATGTAGAGCACATTAAAACACACAATTTATGTAATATACATTATTTTTCGTGGAGTTGGTCGTTTTTGACATATTCCTTGTTTTTGATTTCAGCTTTGAAAAACATACTTTTCTCTTAGAGGAATATGTCATCTCCTGTCCATACAAACAAAGGAACTTCAATCACATAGCAACCAGCTTTTGATTATCAGTTTCGCCTATAGTACTCCGTTATTTCCGTTCTACTTACAAGGAAGCAAGTAATAAGACTATTTCTGTAATTTTTTCTCGATAAAATGAGGTAAATAGAAGCATAAGCTTTTTAACAATAATTTGTTGCAGTGGTGTAGCGAAAGTCATGTGAATGGAACACATCAGATTTTTTGGGGGGGGGGGTTGTCATCTCAAACTTTTTTGTAGTTCACCAGGAAACATGCGAGTCAATTGAGAACTTCAATGCTATGCCCGCATATTGCCATGGTATTTCAGCGGTAGAGCAACCGGCTAGAAACCGGGAGATCTGTGGTTCAAATCCCACCTATGGCATTATATTTTTCAGTCTGACTCTACCTTTGCAAACATAAATAGTTTTACTTTCTCTACACGTACTATGTACATAGTGTATAGAGAAAGTATTGTAATGCACCCAAAAATTCGATACCGATATTTCACCGGAAATACATGTTTTAGGATCCCCTGAATCAAAAAAAAATTAGAAAAATGTGCCTGTTTGTCTCTGTCTGTCTGAGTGTTGCTGGCCAGCATAGCTCGAATGTGAAAAGTTTGTTAAATACCAAATTTGGTATTTAAGTTCAGTATCTTCCAGGGATGCGACATGAAGATTTTGAGAAAAATCCCCCACCCCAAACTACCCTTTACATGGAAATTTTTTCGAAAATTTTAACTTTCTCAAAAATGGCTCAAACGATTTTGATTAAAATATCGTATATTAAAGATATTTTACCTGAAAAATAAAATATATGTCTTGACTTTTCTTCGAATAGCCTCTGAAGACTACTTTATTCTGAATGAATTTTCCTGAATTTTGCGTAACTGATAAACCGAAATAGATAGACAAAAGCTTACGACACAAAAATTGTAGATCACGTTAAAACACACAATTTATGTAATATACGTTTTTTCGAGCAAGTGATAATTTCTGAGATATTCCTTGTTATTTGTTTCGGATCTAAAACAATTAAGCTTTTTTCACAGGGTAAGTTGTAAATTCCTGGCCCTGCATAGAACGGATTTCAAGCGCATGACAATCACCTTTTAAAAAAATTGACTATCGTTTTAGCCTAGTGTATTCCTTTATTTCCCTTCTACGTACAAGGTAGCAGGTAATTAAAATAATTTCTGCTAATGTTTATCTTATCATGAAGTATATAGAAGAATAAGCTTTTTAACACTAATTTGTTATAGAAATGTAGAGAAATTCATGTGATTGTAACGCTTCAGATTGTTTGAGCTATGATGCTAGCAGAAACACAAACACGCGCACACACATGCACACACATACATAGATATTTTTCTAAAAAGGCTTTTCTCTCTATTCAGGCTGTGTCAAAATATATATTTTCAGGAAATCTGGGGATCGAATTTTTGGGTGGAATACAATGCCTTCGCTATCTACTATGAAAATTATAGATACATTCGAGAGAATTATTAAATAAATAAAAAATTAATAAACCTGATGTGTTCCATTCGCATGACTTTCTCTACATCACTACAACAAAGTATTGTTAAAAAGCTTATGCCTCTATTTACTTCAAGCTGATCGAGAAAAAAATTAGCAGAAATATTCCTATCACATACTTCCTTGTAAGTAGAAGCGAAATAATAGAGTACCATAGTTTAAAGTAATAGTCAAAAGCTGGTTGCTATGTGACTGAAGTTCCTTTGTTTCTATGGACAGGAGTTAACAAACTCCCTTATGAGAAAAGTGTACGTTTTTTAAAGGTGAAACCAAAAACAAGGAATATCTAAACAAATAAAGCCATCTCCATGAAAAAAATGTATATAACATAAATTGTGTGTTTTAACGTGCTCTACCTTTTTTTTTTCTGTGGTAAGGTTTTGTCCATCTCTTACCGTTTAGCAGTTATACAAAATTCCGTAAAATTTATCGAGAGTAAAGAGGTCTTCAGAGGCTATTCCAAGAGAATTCAAGATATACATTTTATTTGTCACTTAAATATCTTTAATATACGGTATTTTAATAAAAATCGTTAGAGCCATTTTTAAGAAAATAAAAAAAAATTCAAAAAAGTTCCATGTAAAGGGTTGTTTGGGGTGGGGGGATTTTTCTAAAGATCTTCGTGCCGCATCCCTAGAAGATACAAAACTTAAATTCCAAGTATGGTATTTTAGCGACATTTCGTTTTTGAGTTATCGTGTTCACAGGCAGACGGACACACGGACACACGTATACACACACACGGACCTTTTTCCGAAAATGCTTTTTTTGGATAAAGGGGACCCTAAAACATATATTTCCGGTGAAATCTCGGTATCGAATTTTTGGGTGGAGTGGAATACCTTATCTATACACTATGTACATAGTACGTGTTGAGAAAATAAAAATAAAAATAAAATAGTTTTTTTTATTACAATATGAAAGAACAGTCAATTTTAGCTGGAGATATTGGTACCAAAGAGTTATGTTTGTGATTTCTTTTATATGTAGAATTTGGAATAACTGCTACTTTAATGTACTAGAAGATGGGATTTTCGTTTCCACAAAGTTTTGTAACAGAGAGAAAACACAGCAGAGACCATTTCATTCTAGGGGATGCATCGAAGGCTGTTAGGAGTGATATATACTTGGTCGAGGTAGCGAGGAACATTGACAGGATCCGCTGTGCTCTAAAACGGAGCCAACAGAATAGGAGGAAAGGGGCGCGTTAATTTCCCAAGGCCCTCTTCCTTGAGCCTTTCCCTTCATTGCAGAGAAGTGTTCTCAAACCGAGCAAGGATAAAGTGTGTACTGGCCATTCGTCACCATTACTGTAACGGATAATTATTGCAGCAGAATGAGTTGAGATGCCCTTGTGCACAAAAGGGGGAAAACAGCACAAACCTAATAGCTGGAAAACCACTAAAGTAACTGAACGAGATTTGGCGCATCTAAGGAAAAAGAATCGGTTTTACAGCTAACGTTAATATATTTTCGTTACCGTTAAGTTAATTTGCACCAATTTATGATTTGTTAATAGGTAGACAAATTGGTAATAGAAGTCTTAGCTCTTCTGTAGTAAATACCTTACATGACTTTCTTTACATCTCTGCAACAAATTATTGTAAAAAGCTAATGCTTTTTTTTTTTTTTTTTTTTTTTTTACTTCATGCTAATCGAGCAGAAATTAGCAAAAATAGTCTTATTACTTGCTTCCATGTAAGTAGAAGGGAAATATGGATGTAACATAGGCTAGAGTATTAGCCAAAAGCTGGTTGCCATGTGATTAAAGTACCTTTGTTTGTATGAACAGGAGTTGACAAATTCCCGTGTGAGAAAAGTATGCTTTTTACTTTCTCTAGCCCGGTATGTACAATGTACATACGGATAGAGAAGTATTGTATTCCACCCAAAAATTCGATACCGAGATTTCACCGGAAATGCATGTTTTAGGATCCCCTGTATCCAAGAAAAGCATTTTGAGAAAAAGGTCCATGTGTGTGTGTGTCCGTGTGTCTGTGAACACGATAAACGAAAGTAGCTAAAATACCAAACTTCGTATTTAAGTTTAGTATCTTCCAGGGATGCGACACGAAGATTTTGAGAAAAATCTCTCCACCCCAAACTACTCTTTACATGGAACTTTTTTCGAAAATTTTGTTTTTCTTAAAAATGGCTCTAACGATTTTGATTAAAATATCGTATATTAAAGATAATTACCTGACAAATAAAATGTATATCTTGAATTTTCTGGGAATAGCTTCTAAAGATCTGTTTATTCTGGATGAATTTTACTTAATTTGACATAACTAATAAAGCGTAAGAGATAGACAAAAGCTTACTGTACAAAAAATGTAGGTCTTGTTAAAATACACAACTTATGTCATATACATTTTTTTGTGGAGCTTACTGTTTTCTAGGCATTCATTGTTATTAGTTTCAGTTGTGAAGTACTTATACTTTCTGAGACGGGAGTGTCTGTTTTTCTTTTGTTCTACTCCTGGCCAAGAAAAGAAGCGATTTGTACTGACAATTGCATAACGACAGCTTTTAAAACATTTGACTATCGGTTTAGCCTAGTGTATTCCCTTATTTTCTTCCTACTTATAAGGTACTAAGTAACATTGTACTAATGAGCAACTCGATTAGCAAGTTGCAGAAAGAAGAATAAGTAATGTTATGTAAGAAGTTTGTAGAACAGCTAGAGAAAGTCATGTGAGTGTAACACATCAGATTTTTTAAAGCTGAAATCAATAACAAGGAATATCTCAAAAACGATCCACTCCACGATGCGTTTTTGTCTATGTCTTACGGTTTGCCAGTTATACAGAATTCCGTAAAATTCATTCAGAATAAAGTAGTCAGAAAATTCAAGATGAAATTTTATTTGTCAGGCAAATATCTTTAATGTACGATATTTTACTCAAAATCGTTAGAACCATTTTTGGGAAAATCAAAATTTGGAAAATTTTTACATGTAAAGGGTAGTTGGGGTGGGGTTATTTTCTTGGAAATCCTCGTGTTGCATTCTTTGAAGATACTGAACTTAAATACCAAGTTTGGTATTTAACGGACTTTTAGTTTTTGAGCTATGTGTCCCAAACACACACACACACACACACACACACACACACAGAAAGTAAAAATCTGATCTGTTCCACTCTTATGCTTCTTTTCCATTAACAAACTATTCCTACAACATACTAGTATCATTCTTTAACTACTTCATGCTAATGGTCCTATTATCTGCTTCCTTGTAAGTTGAAGGGAAATACGGGAACTCATTAAGTTAAAGCAAAATTCAGATCTTTTCAAAGCTGGTTGCTATATTAAGCGATTGGAAAATGGGTATTCTCTACATAACCAGAAGTAAAACAAAAGATATATTAAAGAAACATGACCACCCGTTTGAGAAAAGTGTAAATAGTTCAAAAAATGAAACCAATAACAAGGAATATCCCGGAAGCGGTTATCTCTACAAAAAAGTATAAATATGTCTATAATTGAGTGTTTTAGCAGATATATTTTTGAGTTTACGTCTTTCTCATATGGTTTACAAAAGTCATCCCAAGTGAAGAGATCTTCAAGGATTTTCCCAGAAAATTTATGATATATAATTCGTTTGTCATGAAAATGACAAATGCCAAGTTTGGATTTTAATTGAATTTTCGTTTTTGAGTTATGCTGCTTTCCCACACACGGATCTTTTTCTAATAATGATTTGTCTTTGCACTCAGGGGTCAAAAACATTTCCGTTGAAATCTTGGTACCGAATTTTTGGGTAGAATACAATACCTTTTCTATCTAATATGTATAGTGTACATAAATGCTAGAGAAGTTAAAATGAAACAAAGGAATTTATTATTCGTTTTCATAATATTAATATCAAATTTTCCTCAAACACAGTACATCTTGGACTTTTTAAAACTACGTCAAATATCCAAAATAGCAAATCGCATTACCTGAATTTAGACTACAGTAGAATGACTTCTTGGTGTTTTGTTGTTGGTAGATATTTTCACTTAAGGTGAGGAGCATCTACGAAATTTGTTCAAAAATTGTGAAAAATTAAATTACTTTTTTCAGTATAAAATAACATGAATTCAAAAATTTAATGTTCTAGTGTACCTACATATAATTTATGTTATTTCAGTAACTTTAGTTTGGGTTGGTAGATATGGATTTCCTTGGAAACTAATTTTGTTTTAAAGTTATAGATTTCTCTACGTATAAATATAATTTGGAAGGTGTAGAAATCACTTAATGGTACAAAAGTAACTTGAATTAAATCTCAAAGGGGGAAGATATGCATAAACTGTCCCTATATTTGTGATGTCAGAATGCGAGAATATAAATTTGCTAAAACTTCGTAGGGTAAGATGCACTGGACATTACTCTAAAATGAATTACGTGAAATAAGGAATATTATTTTAACTATTTATCTTAATATCTATTGGATACGAGAACTATAAACATTATTAATTTGATTATTTAGAGTTATATTTGGATTTAAATTTAAACAACAAACTTATGCATTCATTGAGTCTGAGATACCACATCTCATTGCTTACGTTTTTTTGGCTTAGTGTATTTAAACAAATCGGACGAAGGGGTCGAGCCGTGACCGAGTGGTTAGACCACCTGCCGTTCACCTAGACGGCCTGGTTTCGATCCAAGCGACCGCATGTGAGTAATTTGGTGGAAAAAGCGGCGCAGAGGCGGGCTTTCTCCGGGTTCTCCGGTTTCCCCCGCCACCGCATTCCACCGGTGCTCCATCTTCATTCAGGTATCTTTAGCGTCATCACATGCGGTGTCATAAGTAGTTAAAGCGGGCCTTAAACCCTAAATAGTAATAATAATAATAATAATAACAATAATAAAAATACCTATATATATTGGACGAATAATGAAATCGAGAAAATTATTCTCAATCGATCTCGGGGTCCATGAGGCTTAAACTTTTCGACGCGTCTTCTCTGGATGAGCGAAAATCCTGATTAAAAAAAAAAAAGTACATATATTCAGGTAACTCACCCTAACCGAGAATGGAACTCATAATCTTTTGAATGTCAGGCAGACAGACTAACCCCGTACTACCTAGAGGGGTAATTATCTATTTATAACTTTAAATGCCAATCAATTATTCAGTTTAACAGAAACAGAAAACCATTTCAAAATTACTTATATGTTTAGGGTGTTGTATAAATGAACAAAAAGAATAATAACTTCATCTCCTCCTCCTTGTTCTTCTTCTTCTTCTTTTTATTATCATTATTATTTTTATTATGATTTTTATTATTCACGGATACAGAAAAAGTTTCAAGTCAAAGTCACTAAACCTGTAAAGTTTTTGGAGAAATAGTAGCATGGAACATTTATTTTGATTTAGGAATCCCTATATGCATAATGAACAATATTTTTACTGTAGTTCTGAGGTAGGACTTGTGTCTCTCGAGGGAGATAGAAGTCAAAAAGTTATATTATTTATTCGGGGAAAAGCTATATCAATTGCTCCTAGCATTAAATTTACTAATCAGATTAGCTTCAAATGAAATAGTTTTTATTCCAATAACATTTCGTTAGTTATTATTTTTTACTTTGAAAAGAAGAAAAAAAAAACGCCATGTTCCTGCAGAATAAAGAGTATCAAAGGAAAACTTCTGTAAGTGTCTTTTGACATCGCAAGAGAAAATACGACTTGGGGAATTATGCTTGAATGTTCTACGTGTATTCTTACGCCAATACTGCAGCAATTAAATGACACGTCACTGTACGTGCACCTATTTGACCTATCCTGAACCGTAAATGTGTGAGCTTATCGTGTTTACTGCTATTCTCCTTTGTGCGTTACAAATCGCTCTGGTTATATAAATACGATATGTTTAATTTTGAAGCAATGGCAAAATTGTAACCTTAGTCATACTTGTAAACACAACGTATAGCTGGAATTTTTCCAATGCCCATGTAAATATTTTCGCATTTTATCCAAATGTGTCCAGTAGTTTAATCTGATGCAAGTGCAGTAACAGCAACGTAAGAGAACTAGAAGTGTTGGAAAATACCAGATACAATATATTTGAAAGATCATAATGAAAGGGAAATTAGGAAATGGGATTTGTGATGGACCGACCAGGGACAACCACAAAAAACTCCAAGGACAGAGCGAGCAGTCTTCGAAAATCAAACTTGGCACCTCCTGAATGTGTACGTCACAAGATACCGCTTGCTGAATATTAAATTACCGCTTGTAATATATAAATAAAGAATTGTTTTCTCTGTTTTGTGCAACTATATAGGTAGAGAAGGTGCATTCCACCCAAAAAGTCGATACCAACATTTCAGGGGAAATACACGTTTTAAGGTCGCATGTATAAAAATATAATTAAAAAAATATATGTGTAGGTATGTTTTTGTCGTGTGTACCTGTGCCTATGAGCACCATAACTCAAAAATTAAAAGTCGTAAAATATCAAACTTGGTATTTGGTATCTTTCAAGGATGCAACAGAAAGATTTTGAGGGAAATCCCTCCATCCAAAACAATCTTTTAATTTGCAAGACTTTGGAAAAATTTTGATTTTTCAAAAAAATGAGTGACATTTTAATGTAAAAATATATGTTAAAAATATATACATGACAAATAAAACGTTTTCTGCGAATATCCTTTGAAGAACATTCTGGAAGTGTTTGACATAACTGGTAAACATTAAGAGATAGACAAAAGTTTACTGCACAGAAATGCGGATCTCGTTAAAACACAATTCATGTCATATCAAAGTTGGCCATTTTCGAGGCATTTCTTGTCATTGGCTTCAGTTTTAAAAATACTTAAACTTTTCTTATACGGGAATTTGTGAACTCCTGTCCATACAAAGAAACGGATTTCGATCACATAGCAAACAGCTTTTTTAAGATTTGGTAATCGCTTAAGCCCAGTGTCCTCGCTTATTTCCCTTCTACTTACAAGGAAACAAGTAATAAAAACATTTCTGCTAATGTTTATCTTGATTAGCATGAAGTAGATAGAAGAATAAACTTAGGAACAATCATTTATTACAGAGATATGGAAAAAGTAATGTGAATGGAACACATACGATTTTTTATTTTCTCTATCAAATCTGTAATACACCATCCTGGCATTTAGTTCCCATTAACAGGACGTATATTTAAAACCTTATAGCTTGTTTACCACATTACATTTCCTCATACATCATTATTTTATAGATATAACTTATATACTAATAAATAAAATAATTGAATTCAAAAAAGATAACACAACATAGAATAAAAGGGAACAGACAAATTTCCCTACAAATATTACGTATATATAAACTTAAAACAATTTTCATTTATTCTAAATCAATTATTATTAACTACTGGAATCCAGTGACATAGATAGCTGGTAACCAGCTATTGCCTATCAAGTATAGTAATATTTAACAAAATTTAGCAAAAATTAGTAACGTACACTACTGGTATCCAGTGTAATGTGTGCTGGTAACCAGCACAATGTATTTTGCACATATTTTCTCAATGGTAACCGGTCACATTAGTGAACTATTATTAACACCATCTAATTCCTATCATTTATTCGACTAATTTCTCTTAGCTATTATCTCAAATATGTAATTCATAAAACCTTTATATGAATTAGGCCGTTTAATTTTTAAACTTACTAATCAAGGCATTTTTAAAACTACTCTTCCCAACACTGACTACTTCTATTTTAATTTACATTCTATATATTATAGCTAATATTCTTCACTCTTGTCGTTTTATCACTTATTTAATTAGTTATTAATTTCTATAATACAAAATAATGTAATTCGTTTTTATTTTCTCTGCACATACTATGTACATAGCGTATACAGAAGGTATTGTAATGCATTCCAAAGGCATTTTTGGAATAAAGTTCGTGTATGTGTGTGTGCCTGTGGATAGCATAACTCAAAAACGAAAAGTTCGTTAAATACTAAACTTCGTATTTAAGTTCAGTATCTTCCAAGGATGCGACACGAAGGTTTTTCAAGAAAATACCGCCACCCCAACTATCTTTTACGTAGAAACATTTTTGAAAGTTATGATTTTCTCAAAAATGGTTCTAACGATTTTGATTAAAATATATATTATATAAATACTATAATCGTATATTAAAGATGTTTAAAAGACAAATAAAATGTGTATCTTCAATTTTCTGGGAATAGCTGCTGAAAACATGTTTATTCTGGATGAATTTTGCGGAATTTTGCATAACTGGTAAACCGTAAAAGATAGACAAAAACTTATTTCACAACAAATGTAGAGTTATATACATGTTATATACATTTTTTGTTGGATTTGGCAGCTTTTTTTGGATATTCTTTGCTATTGGCTTCAATTTTAAAATACTTGCTTTTCTCATTGGGGAATTTGTCAACTTCTGTCCATACAAACAAAGGAACTTCAATCACATAGCAACCAGGTTTTAAAAGATTTGAATATCAATTTAGCCTATGGTACTTCCTTATTTCCCGTCTACTTACAAGGAAGCAGGTAATAAGGCCTTTTTTGATAATATTTTCTCGATTAGAGTTAAGTAAATATACGAATAAACTTTTTGACAAAAAATTATCGCAGAGGTGTAGAGAAAGTCATGTGAAGAGAACACATCAGAGTTTTAAAATTAATATTTGTTCACTTTTTCACTTATTGGCATTAGTTCAACTTTCACTTTCCTTAACACAAATATTTTAATAATTTTAAAACTTTTACACCCTTATCATACATACTATATACACCAATCACTCTTATGTATTAATTTAATCACTATTCACCTTCAGTAAGATTTCCTCTTCAAATTCCTCTCCCCTGGCCAGTTCTATTCCGCCTCCTGATGCCCGTAATCCTCCATTTCCTGCGTTCACTTGTCCACTACTTTCCTCTGTCACTCTACACCGGCGTCTTTTTTTTTTTACACCTTACTCTCTTCCCCATTCTCTTCCATTAGCCTCTAGTCGCCATTTATAATCAGCGTGCGTTTCTTAATCTCCCGCCTTAATATTTTTTCTCCTCCATTCATTCCATAATTCTGTTCCTAATAAAGTACAATAATAGCAACATATTTCTATGATTTAATTTTCAATCTCACCTTCTGCTCCCTTTTATACCATCTCTTCATATAATGTTGTTTGTTATAAATTATAATCATCCATCGGCGTATCAGTTATTATATTTAATACAAATTGTTTTCGAATTCATTTGGATCTTCTTAATTCTTCGTTACCATCTTGTATGTGAGTTAGTATTTCCTGTTTGCCAATTCTCTTTTCCCAGGAAATTTAACTAATTATGTTCACTAATTTGTTCAGTGAACATTTGTCTTTGTTTCTTAATATATCCGCACTGTTATGCCCAATTAGCTCAGTTCATGCTTCAGTTTTTTTCCTTCAAATTGCGGGTAATCAACGCAACATGTTCGGGGTATCTTGTTTGTTACAAATAGTACAAAAAAAGATACACGCATGTAGGTACAATGTACATAGTGGGTAGAGAATGTGCTGTATTCCCCCAAAAATTCGATACAGAGAAGCACATGTTTTAGAGTTCCCTGACAAAAAATAGAGAAAGCTACGCGCGCGCGCGTGTGTGTCCATGTGTCGTGATTACGATAACTCAAAACCGGAATAGCAAACTTGATATTTAATTTCAGCATCTTCCTAGGATGCGACAAAAAGGTTTTCAGGAAAATCCCTCCAACCCAAACTACTCTTTAATGGAACATTTTTCAAAATTTCGATTTGCTAAAAATGTTACATTTGAAGGGTGCAGGGGATGAAGGGGGAATGTCAAAAAAATTCGAAATTGACATTATTGACCATCTGTTGCTCATTTTGGTAAGCTTCTAGGTACACAATTCAAACAGGCAATGAAAGCGCATAGTTCCAAGAAAACCGCATTCTAAGTTTTACCATACTGGCTAAGAAGGGAGAATGTCCGCGCGTAAATGCTATGAAGAGGGAATGTCAATCAACAAAGGGAGTTTGTCATGGTAGCATCTGGTATGTCGAGTATCGAGTTCTTGCACTAATTTTGTGTGTTATTTTAGTGGTGTTAGGGATTTTAATTACATTCTAAATAATGAAAAATGGAGGCTTCTGATGAAAGCAGTGACTGTAATGGACATAGTGGATTCAAAAGGGAAAAAGGCAGTAGGAAAAGAAAGAAATCTGGGTAGAATGTCTCATATAATTAATTAACTTTAATTTAATGGTTTCAGTAAATGGACAAAATACATACCTATGTGGTTTAATAAGTGTACAGGAAATTCAGACTCGACGCTCATACCAAAATGAGGAGGAAGCCACATTTCATGATCTGTCATACTCTTATAGAATCAGATATTTGGATTCTGAAAATGCTGTTACAAAGCATTTCTCTCTATTTATGGAATACGCAAGAAAAAACTTGAAATTCTACAGAGCCCTAAAAGAGACAGGAATTGCTGCACGTAATTGTAGAGGCATGACAATAGGCCTCATAGACTTTCTGATGACACAAAAAATTTAGTAATGCAACATATTCAGTCTTTTAAAGGTAGAAGTAGTCACTATAATTTACATGATTCCTCGAAAATTTATTTACCCGAGGATTTAAATGTTATGAAATACATGCCATGTACAGCCAATATTGTCTTATGAGTGGTATAAACCCATCTTTATGAAAGAACTCAATATTTCCTTTGGATATCCATGAACTGATACCTGCAGTTCGTGTGATGTGTTTAATGTTAAAATAAAAGCACTGAAAGCAGAGATTAATAATTTGTCAAAGTAACAAGAGTTATCTGAAGTATTAAATAAAATATTATGTGTTCCATTCACATGACTTTCTCTATATCTCTGCAACAAATTATAGTTAGAAAGCTTATTCTTCTATTTACCTCTTACTAATTCTGAAAAAATTAGCAGAAATGATCTTATTACTTGCTTCTTTGCAAGTAAAAGGTAAATAACGGAGGTTAAAGTGACAGTAAAAGCTAGTTGCTATGTAACTGAAGTTCCTTTGTTTGTATGGACAGGAGTTGGCAAATTGCGAATGAGAAAAGCATAAGTTTTTCAAAGCTGAAACCAAAAACAAGGAATATCTAAAAAAAAAAAACAAAAAAAAAAAAAAAAAAACGCTCAACTCCACGAAATAAATGTGTATGGCATTAATTGTATGTTTTAATGTGCACTACATTTTTATGTGTTAAGTTTTTGTCCATCTCTTACGGTTTAGCAGTTATGCAAAATTCTATAAAATTCATTCAGAATAAAGTAGTGTACAGAGGCTATTCCCAGAAAATTCAAGATATACATTTTATTTGTCAGGTAAATATCTTTAATATTTGACATTTTAATCAAAATCGGTATAGCCATTTTTAAGAAAATAAAAATTTTCGAAAAATGTTCAATGTAAAGAGTAGTTGGGGTGGGGGGATTTTCTTGAAAATCTTCGTGTCGCATTCTTGAAAGATGCCAAACTTAAATACCAAGTTTGGTATTCAACGATCTCTTCGTTTTTGAGCTATGCTGTCCACAGACAGACACACAGACAGACAGACAGACAGACACACACACACACACACACACGCACGCGGACCTTTTTGTAAAAATGCTTTTTTTGTATTCAGGTGAAATCCCGGTATCGAATTTTTGGGTGGAACACAATACCTCCTCTATGTACATAGTACGTGTAGAGAAAGTAACAAAGAACTTGAGATCCGTGAAACACTAAGTTTGTTAAGTAGGAAAGACGCAACTAAGGAGGCTATTTGTATGTTTCTGTTCCCAATATTAGTATCTACTAATGCTGAGTACTATAGAAGACAATTATATATTTTCAGTTTCAATATCGATATACTGTCATCAGGGGAAAGTGTTTTCTATGTATACCCAGTAATAATTGCAAAAAAGGAAATTAATGATGTTTGTTCTATGCTGCATGATTTAGTTTATAAGCATTTGGAAGTAAGGGGACTGTATTTATTTTGTGACTCATGTGGAAGTCAAAATAAAAATTACGTCTATCGCTTCCTTCACAATCTGGTTCATGAATAAAAGAGATTTGACCACGTTAAAGTCACTTTTCCCATCAGTGGCCATTCATACATGGAACCTGGGACTCGTTGATCAGAAAAAAGGAGCCGAAATTCCTAGTGACTGGGTAGAAGTCTTCAAATCAGCAAGGAAAAACTCCTTCCCATTGCATGTGATAGAGCCAGAACAAAGTCTTTTCCGATCTTGGACTACTCATTTGGCATCTGCCTATATAAAAAAATATCCCTTCAAATCCAGACCAATCAGAGAGATTAAAATCTCGAAAGAGCATCCAAGATTAATGAAACATCTTTCTGCATACCATGGGTTATTTATAACCTCAGTAATCAAGGGTCCTGACCACTTAAAGAAAAGGGCCGCGGAGGGAAATGAGTACCTGATACCTGAGCATTTATATGAAGGTGGGCAATAATAAAAATAATAATCTCAACAATACAAATTTTAGGCAATAAAAAGGTAACCTACTAAAGTTATTTTCTTTTCTTTCTAGATTTTCTTCCTGTATCAAAGGAAAAGTATGTTGATGTGAATCACTTGAAGAAATGTTGTGGTAAAGAGGCCCAGTTATACTTTTCGTCTCTACCCCACAAGGAGCAAACATAGAAGTGTTACTTCCACATTCATTAATTCTTATGAAGGTTAGAAACATTGTCTTAGAGGGAAAAAGTCCATAATTTACATAGCAGCCAAATAATAATAATAATAATAATAATAATAATAATAATAATAATAATAATAACAACAACAGCAACTTAACAACATTTTTCTTTCCTTTCTACAGCCTGTTCCTGTTCCAAAGAAAAAACATATTGCTGTAAATCACTTGAAGACATTTTGTGGTAAAAAGGCAGAATTCTACATGCCCCATAATGAGTGAACTTATAGACGCTACTTCTCACATTTTTAATAGTGTTTGAATAAGTTCTTGTTAATTAATACTAGAATAATATTATAAAAAGGTTCACATTCCCCATTTTTGCTCAAAATACTGGAACAATATTTTGTAGTTTCATTTTTAAATTATATCTTTATGTTCAGTACTTGCTGTTCTATTTCAGAGAAAA
Source organism: Hymenopus coronatus (assembly GCA_030762935.1). Lineage (NCBI taxonomy): Eukaryota > Metazoa > Arthropoda > Insecta > Mantodea > Hymenopodidae > Hymenopus > Hymenopus coronatus. The sequence continues at coordinate 131,025,003 of CM060882.1, read as the reverse complement.
CATAATTATTCATTATTATATGTAATCATGTGTTCATATAATTGCAATAAACCAACATTTGGAGAACTTAAACTTTGAAAATCGTCTTCTGTAAAATTACTTTTTCTGAAGTTCCCCCTTCATTGCCTGTGCCATTCATTTATTAATATAATTTATAGATTATATCATACAAATGTACATGAAAAATAAAATCTATATCTTGAATTTTTTTTTGGTTATAAGCTCTGAAGACTTCTTCATTCTGGAAGATTTTTACATAACTGGTAAACCATAAGAGATAGACAAAAACTTAGTACACACAAAAATTGATCTCGTTTACACTTACAATATGTATCATATACGTTTTTTTTCGTGGGGTTGATAATTTCCGAGACATTCCTTGTTATTTGTTTACGTTTTAAAATACTTAAACTTTTCTCATTCAGGAATTTGTAAACTCCTAGCCATGCAAAGAAACCAATTTTGATCACATAGCAAACAGCTTTCACAAGATTTGATAATCGTTTTAGCCTAGTGCATTCCCTTGATTCCCTGCTACTTACAAGAAAGTAAGTAATAAGACCATTTCTGCTAATGTTTACCTCGATTAGTATGAAGAAAATTGAAGAATAAGCTTTTTAACAATACTTTATTATAAAGATGTAGAGAAAGTCCTATGAATGGAAAACATCAGATTTTTTACTTTCTCTAATAACAATGTACTTAAGAAGAGAAGGTGTTTTATTCCACTAAAAATTCGATATAAAGATTTCGCCCAAAAAATATGGTTTAGAGTAACTTCAAACCAAAAGTACATTTTTAGAAAAATTTCCGCGCGCTCGCGTGCGTGTGTGAGCGCGTTTGTGTGCGTGTCCGTTTGTCTGTGTACACAACTCAAAACCGAAAAGTCGGTGAAATACCAAAATGTATATTTAAGTTCAGCATCTTCCAAGGATGCATACAAAGTTTTCCAGGAAAATACCCCAAATTCTACTCTTAACATGGACAGTTTTTCAAAATGTTCGATTGTCTAAAATAATACCCTAACGATTTTTGCTAAAATTACATATATTAAAGGCATTTACATAAAAATAAATTTTATATCTTGAATTTTTGAAAGTAGTCTATGGAGTCCTGTTCTTCTGAATGACTTTTGTATAGCTGGTGAACTGTAAAAGATGGAAGAAAGTTACTACACAAAAATGTAGATCTCGTTAAAATACAATTTATGGTATATACACTTTTTGTAGAGTTAACAATTTCTGACACAGTCCTTTTTATAGACTTCAATTTTAAATGTCTTAAACCTTTCTCAACGGAAATCCTCATCCTTTCACGTCTCCTTTGTTTTACTCCTAACTATGGAAAGAGAACCGAATTTCGTTGACAATCACAAAGCGAGAACTTTTAAGAGACTTGACTATCGGTTTGGCCTAGTGTATTCCCTTATTTCTCTTCTTCGTATAAGGGACGATGTAATAAGATTATTTGTGGTAATGTTTATCTCCGTTAGCTGATGTAGAGAAGAATAATATTTTGTAAGAATAGTTCCTTAGCAGAACAAATAGATAAAGACGTGTGAATGGAATACATGTTTTTCATTTATATGTCACTTCTAATATCTTGTCATATCCGCTGATTTGCTAATGGAACAATTGTTCGTCTGCAGTGATGTTCACTTGTTTACTATTGTGTATCTCAATAAGTTTCTTTACATTCGGTCTCTTTATAAACTTTAAATTCACAACCTTAATATGAATGCGTTAAGTGGTGAGAGGAATTAAATAACTACGAAACAATTGAGTGGAGCATCGGAAGTACAGTCAGTTATAGAATATATCCATAAGGGTGCTATTTCCGAGAAAGCTAACGTGAAGACAGCAGCTGGTTAGCAAAATGTTCACTGTATAATTATGCATTCTCGCTGCCGTCGTTCCCTCAGTTCCCTCGGCTCCCATGGCTTGTGAATCTCAACAAACTCTGGACACCCTCCTCCATGTGCAGTCATATTATGGTCGAGTAAAACATTTAGATGCTAGCCCATAAATTCAGACTCCAGGGAGAATGGGGATCAAGAAAAGTTACCATCCTCCAGCCAGGAATGGAACCCAGGACCTCTGGAATTGGAGGCTAGCATGCTAATCACACTTTGTTTTAAAATGACCAATATACCAATTAACTGCTACCTGTGTTTTGCTTTAAAATATCAAAAGTGTTCCTTTCACATGACTCCTCTACAACTATACTGCATACTAACCCATATAAACTTTAGCAGACCACTGGCTTCCTTGTAAGTAGAAGGAAAAATATTTTAAAACCTGATTGCCATGTGGTGGAAATCCATTTCTTTGCAGTTCCAGGAGTTGGCAGATTCTCGTATGTGAAAAGTATGTTAAAGGTGAAACCAATAACAAGGAATATGTCAGAAATGGCCAACTCATTGAAAAGAAAAAAAAATTATATGAAATAAATCTGACAACAGTTATGCAAACTTCAACAAAATCCATTCAGAATAAAGAGACCTTCAGAGGTTATTCCCAGAAAACATAAGATATACCTAATTTTATTTGTCATATAAATATATTTAATACTATATTTTAATCAAAATCATTACAGCCGTTTTTTGCGAAATCAAAATTTCCAAAATTTTCCCTTGTAAAGGGTAGTTTTTGGTGGAGTTTTTTTTCAAAATTTTCGGGTTGCATCCTTGGATAAATTTGGTATTTTACCGACTTTTCGGTTTTGAATTATCGTGTTCACAGACACACGGACCCACTCCCCACACACACACGCACCTTTTTATAAAGAAACTTTTTTGGATACAGGGGTAAACGTGTAATTCCGGTGAAATCTCGGAATTGAATTTTAGGTGGAGTGTAATACCTTCTCTACCTGCGTACCATGTATTGTGTAGAGAAAGTAATAACAATGAATAATCGTTTTTCATGTGTTTATTATGTTACAAATATATTAATCTATAATTTACCACGTCGATTCTCTTCCTCTTCCACTTAAAATACATTCAACTAATGTTAGAAGATTGAAAATCAACTAATAGTCAATCAAGGTAATTCAAAGTTATCAACAGACATTTGTAGTGAACAAATAAGAAAGAATAAGAAGTGGAAACGTTTGTAGAACAAGATAGAATACCAAAAACCGAGTTCCGACCATGATAAAAGGAATAAAAATACAATGGATCAAGGAAAACCAAATAAAAGGAACTTTATATTGAAGCTACAGTCTAAGGAAAATCGAATCGTTCCTTTGAAGTCTTGGTATATACCAAACCTCATTTGTGTCGGCTTATTTTTCCTCTTTGTTGTACGCAGCTTTGCTAGGGCCTTCCCTTCAGTTCTGCAAGGTTTTACGCTGCTTTAGTTTCGTAGATGCCTTCTGAAACTTAGGTTAACCATGATGTTGTAATACCAGGAGTACAACCTTGTGTGCTGTATAAACATAGAAATCTTGCTTCAGCCTGCTGTGCTGAATTCAGTAACAATATTTATCAAAACATGTCTAAAGATATTTTACTTCAGTTTGGCACACCTCCTTATCCACGTAAGATAATATAAAATCTGATGTGTACCATTCACATGACTTTCTCTACATCTCTGCAGCAAATTATTCTTCAAAAGCTTATACTTCTATTTACTTCATGGAAAAAATAGCAGAAATAGTCTTATTACTTGCTTCCTTGTAAGTAGAAGTGAAATAAGGCAGTACCATAGGTTCAACTGATAGTCAAAAGCTGGTTGCTATGTCACTGAAGTTCCCTTGTTTTTATGGACAGCAGTTGACAAATTCCTGTATGAGAAAAGTATAAGTTTTTCAAAGCAAAAACCAAAACCAAGGAATGTCTCAAAAACGACGAATCCACGAAAAAAATGTATATAAAATAAATTGTGTGTTTTAACGTGCTATACATTTTTCGTGTAGTAAGTTCTTGTCCATCTCTTATGGCTAAGCAGTTATTCAAAATTCCATAAAATTCATCCAGAATAAAGTACTTCTCAGAGGCTATTCTCAGAAAATTCAAGATATACATTGTATTTGTCAGGTAAATATACTTAATATACGAAATTTTAATCAAAATCGTTAGAGCCATTTTTGAGAAAATCAAAATTTTAAAAAAAAAGTTCCTTGCAAAGGGTAGTTGGAGGGGGGGATTTTTTTCGTGTCGCATCCGTGGAAGATAATAAACTTAAATATCAATTTTGGGATTTTACTGACTTTTCGTTTTTGAGTTATCGTGTTCACAGACACATGGACACTACACACACACGGACCTTTTCCCGAAAATGCTTTTTTTTAGATAAGGGGGACCCTAAAACATACATTTCCGGTGAAATCTCAGTATCAAATTTTTGGATGGAGTGCAATACCTTCTCTATACACTATGAACATATTGCGTATTGAGAAAGTAAAAACATATCAATGAATAAACAAAGTTCCTTTTAAACAAAAGTATTTTCGTAATTTTTACTTTTTCTACCACGTACATGGTGTATTGCATTCCGTCCAAGAATTTGGCACCAAGAGTTCACCAGAAATATATGTTTTGAGGTCCTCTGTAACTGAAGAAAGCGTTTTTAGAAAAAGTTCCGTGTGTACAGAGAGAAAGAGAGAGAGAGAGAGAGAGAGAGAGAGAGAGAGAGAGAGAGAGAGAGAGTGTATCTGTTTGTCTATGAACAGCATACCCAAAAAAAGAAAGGTCGGCTAAATACCAAACATGATATTTAAGTTCAGCACTTCCCAAGTGGCGGCGCCGTGGTTGAGTGGTTAGACGGCTCGCCTCCCATCTAGGCGGCCCGGGTTCGATCCCAAGTGCCCACATGTGGGATTTGTGGTGGACGTCTGAGCGAGTTTTCTCCGGGTGCTTTGGTTTCCCCCGCCACTCATTCCTCCAATTGCTCCATGATCACTTTTCCAATCATCAATTTCGCTTACATTTCATATCATTCAGTTTCTCATGTTCATGCCTGGCTATGGATCGACCCCTCGTAACAGGTTCTCCATTCTGTCGTATCGTGCCGTTGGCTCCCCGACAGGCTACTAATCCCTAGTAATTAGCTTGTCAGTCCTACAAATATGGGAAGGGTAAGTCGATTTTCCAAGTATGCGACACCAAGGATTTTCAAGAAAATCTGCTTACACTAAACTACATGGAAGCATTATCCTAAAGATTTTGGTTAAAATACCGTGCGTTTGAGGTATTTTCGTGACAAATGAAACGCACATCTTGAATTTCCTGGGAATAGTCTCCGAAGACCTGCATTCTGGATGACTTTAGTATATATGGTAAACAGTATGAGATACTCAAAAACTTACTACAGAAATAATGGATCTCGTTATAACACAATTTGTCATACATTTTTTGTAGAGTTAACAAATTCCGAAATATTCCTTTTTATTCGCTGTAATTTTAAAGTACTTAAACATTTTAAAAGGGAGTTTCTCATTCGTATCATATTTCTTTTCTTTCACTCCTGGCCATGTTAAAAGAATCGAATTTCAATAGTATCAATTAGTGAGTATATTAGTTTGACTATTGCTTAGCAAGTGTATTCCCTTATTTACCGTCTACTTATAAGAAACCAAGTAATGTTTATCTCTATTAGCATGATGTAGATAAAATAAATTACAATAATAATGAAACACACCAGAATTATTAATATACGTTAATACTTTTTCTACTTCAAACATAGTACGTAAGTAGAGAGTATATTGCATTCCACCCAAAAATTCGATGCCAAAATTTCACTGGAAATACACGTTTTAGGTTCCCTGTGTGTAAAAAGAGCCTGCTTAGAAAAAAAGTCGTTTCTCTGTGTGTATGTGTGTGCGTGGGTGCGCGCGGGAGTGTGTGTGTATGTGTGTGTGAACAGGGTAACTCATAAACGAAAATTCGGTTAAATATCAAACTTGATATTTAAGTCCAGCATCTTGCAAGAATGCGACACAAAAATTTTCAGGAAAATCTCCCCACCCTCAACTGCCCCTTATATAAAATGTTTTTCTAAAATGTTGATATTCTCAACAAGGCTCTAACGATTTTGTTTAAGATACCGTACATTAAAGATATTTACTTGACAAATAAGCTGCATATCTTGAACTCTTAAGGTTCTATTAATCCAATACTTAAAATTCCTCCCCAGATAATAACATCTGGAACATTGACACCTTTCTATATTACGTTATGGGAGTTTGTGTCGGACCAATAAACACAATTATGACGATTCACATGTCCATCCAACTGGCTTCGTCTGTTCATAAAATTGACCACCAAAAATTAGGATCTTCGTTGCGTACTAAAAACAACTCACTGAACTCAAGTCTTCCGTCGTAATCATCTTCATGTAATGCATGAAGTAATTTTGGGCTGCTTATAAAACAATAACTTAACATTTTTCCTGCGTTACTGGTTTATTGTCATGTTTTGATGTGATTATGGAACGCGAAAATATGAATTTGCAAATTTTGGCAATTGTATATTATAATATAGCGTGAAAATAAAGTACTGCTCGCTAAAGCGGCTCTCTTTGTTGCTTCATGGCGCAGGGGATCGTGGGTTCGAGTCCCGCCTTGGGAATGGGTGTTGATGTGTTTGTAAAGATGTATATGTCTGTATATATATGTAAAAATAAAACGTTAAATTAATAGATCAACTAAGAAAATATAGGAAACTGGAAAACAAAAAATGCAAAAAAGGAATACAGCTTCGGAGTCCTGACAAGCCTCCAGAACTGTATTTATAAAAAAATAAAAAGAAAAAAAAGTACCGGGTAGCGAAATTATGAAATAAAAGCTGTTGCAGGACTCAGTTTGAACATTTAGGAGGATAGCTGAAGAAAGTATGAAGTGAAGAGGAAGGGCGGTGACTAGGGAACGTAAAAGGCGCTTGATGAATTCCCTCAGATCCTCATTAAATTCGCAGCGAATTAAGTCATCTCTTTTGGTGCGTTAATTACACTACCTCACGGTTTCTCGGCCCAGAGGAAGAAATGTGATAATCCCTTGTAAACAAGCCGATATATAATCTATAATTTATGCTACAGAACTTTCTTGTGGCGCTGGGACAATAAATCACATCGAGTAGTTGAAAAAGTTGACTTGAATGGGCTTTGTCCTGAAGCACCTTGTAGACTTCCATAGTCGATGTTAGTGATGAGCAGCATGAGGGGTTTAGTAAGTAACCGGAGTGATTTGTTATCGCGCAAATGTAAAGTAAAATGGCGTAAAGTACTGTGAAATACACTCCTCCCATAGCCTTTACAACAGCCGGTTTCTTTGAGACTGTTGCATTTATTTGCTGCATAAAAATCGGTGGAGTAGTGTAACAATATGTCTAAATTAAAAAAAAAAAAAAGAAAAAACAACAAACCAACTGCGTGTTCAATTCACATGCCCTTCTTTACTAATTCTGTACAAACTTTTCTTAAAAAAGGTTATTCCTTTCCCTACTTTATGTTAGTCGATATAAACATTATCAGAAATTATTTTTACTCAGTTATTTCTAAGTAGAAAAGAAATAAGCCAATACACAGGCTAAACCAATATCAAATCTTTTAATTTGATTTCTATATGAAGCAATTTTAATTTTGTTCTCTTTGCATGCTCAGAATGAAAAAAAAAAAAAAAAGTAAATAATGACTTCCCATTTGAGAATCGTGTAAGTATTGGGCATTTTATAATTAATAGCAAGGAATATCTCTGAACTAGTTAACTTCAAAATATATGTCATAAATGATGTGCTTTAACGAGAGTTACATTTTTTGTGGAGGGAGTTTCTGTCTGTCCCTTCGGCTTACCAAAAATTAAGTTATTCAGAATAAAGAGGCTGTTCCCAGAAAATTCAAGATGTACATTTTATTTGAAATGAAAATATCTTAAACATGGGATGTTTTAATCAAAATTTAGACATTGTTAAGAAAATAAAAATTTTCGAATTTCGTAGTTCGCGTTGGGGGACTTTCTTGAAAATCTTCGTGTCGCATCCATTAGTGATATACTGAACTTAAATATTAAGTCTAGTATTTTAAAAACTTTTCGCTTTTAAATTATGCTGTTCACAGACATATAGACACAAAGTCACACATTCTCACTTATACACAAACACACACACACAGGGCTTTTTCACATTTTTTTCTATTTCTGGGGACCTCAAAACAAGTATTTCCGCTGAAGAAAGTAATCATAATCAACCACATATTAAAATAATCATTATAATTAGCATCTTTGTGGCTCTATATAATCTCTACAACAAGAGAAAATTGTCGATATATTTATGGCACCAATTTGATTTAAGATATGTCACATATTCAGAATAACTCCAGTAATCTTGCAATTGTAGTAACATGTATTACAAACATCTTATTACAAACATCTACACTAAAATATCAAGAATTCATATCAGAAATTCGTTAGATAATATAATAAGTTTCAGAAATAGTATAAAAAGATCATTTGGAACTAATAAAGGCGGTGTGACAAACTTAAAGGTGTTCCAGAGAAGAATATAGGGTACCAGAAACGATTAAAACAATGGACGCGTTACTGAGGGAAGGGAATCTTAAGTGAGTCTGATATTTTGTTTTTTATTTGCTCCACAGGAGATGCGGAACACAGGTTTTCAAATTATAAACCTTACAGATATACGGTTTAATTGCTCTAGGGAAGCTTATAACGTACATTGTAAATTATTTCATGTGAATACATTTTCCTGGATCTCAGAGTTGCGAATGAATTGAATAATAATTTTTATATTACCTCGGCTAATCTTCTCTCCGTACAATAACACAGCGTGTATTCACTTAATTATTTTACATTTCAAAGGCTTTCAGATACATACATGCATTTAATTACATACATGTCAAAATACCAGCATTCGTATTTTCCACAGATGGTATTTAATTCGTGTACTGTGAGATAACTGAATATTTTACTTGGAAGAGGTTTAATTAATTTTAATGAATCTATGCTACTTATTATCTTCTCTGGAACGTATGTGCAATATACACATAGGTAGTAGGTTAAGAAGGTATAATGACGAGATTTCACTGACTCCAAAACAAAATAATATTTAGAAAAAGGTCAGCCTGTGTTTGTGTGTATGAACAACATAACTTAAACACGAAAGGTCCGTTAATTACCAAACTTGGTATTTAAGTTCAGTATCTTCCAAAGATGCTACATGAAGATTTTCGGGAACTTCACTCACACTATAAATGCCTTTTACACGGAACATTTTCGAGAACTTCGATTTTATAAAAAAAAATGGCTTTAACGATTTTGATTAAATATGCTCTATTAAACATATTTACATCATAAATTAAAATGTATACTCTGAATCTCTTGGGAATGGATCCTGAAGGCTTCTTCAGTCTGAATAATTTTAATAATCGGTAAAGCACGAGTTAGACAAAAGCTTGTAACACAAACAAATGTAGATCTGTTAAAACATACAATTTATATCATACATTTTTGTGAAGTCTACACTTTTCGAGATATTCCTTGATATTGGTTTCAATTTTAAAAGAGTTTAAAACGAATTTCTTATTCCTGTTTGTTTGTTTTATTCCTGGTCTGCAAGAGAACCAAATTTGAATCACATAACAACCAGCTTTTAGAGAATGGACTATTGCTTTAGTCTACTGGTGTTCTTCTACCTCCATTCTTCTTATAGAAATGGTCTTATTAATTATTTCTTTGTGTGTACAACGGAAATAAGAGTCACTAGACTGAAAGGATGCTGGCTATGGCATTGCACTTCCATTCTCTTTAAATGACTAGGAGTAGAAAAAGAAAAGAAAAGAACAAAAACCATTGAAGACTTACCATTGAGGATTTTTTTGGAAAATTTAAACCAATAATAAGGACTATTATAGAAATGCTTAAGACCACAAAATGTGTGTTGCTCATAAATTAGATGTTTTAACCAGATCTACATGTTTTGTGTATTAAGATTTGTCTATCTCTTACGGTTTACCAGTTATGCAAATGCCATCCAGAAGAAAATGGTTTTAGAGGTTATTCCCAGAAAGTTCAAGAAATACATTTTATTTTTTATGTAAACATGTTTACTGTTTGGAATTTTAGTAAAATCCTTTAGAGCTAATTTTGAGCAAATAGCACATTTCAAAAACTCTTTCATGTGAGGGCAATTTTGTTGAAAATATTCGTATCTTTGAAATTTACTGGGCTTAAATCCAAATTTTGTATTTAATAGCCGTTTCATTTATAGATACACATGGACATTTTTCTAAAAATCTTATGTGTTCCATTCACATGACTTTCTCTAGCTGCTCCACAAGCAATTTTTATTTCTACATCATAATAATCAACATAAATATTGCCAGAACTGGTCTTACTACTTGTTTTTTATAAGTTGAAGGGAACTATGGGAATGCACGGCTAAAGCGATAGTCAGATCTTTTAAAAGCCGGTTTCTAAGTGAAGCGATTGAAATTCGATTCTCTTTGTTTTCTAGGAGTAAACAAAAGAGAAGCGAAAAGAAAGATGTCTTGCGTTTGAGAAAGGTTAAAAACATCTTAAAAATGAAACCAATAACTCAGAATATCTCAAAAACATTTAACTCTTTAAAAAAGAAAAAAAATTATATGACACAAATTGTGAGTTTTAATGAGATTTACATGTTTTACCTAATATATTTTTGTCATCTCTTACGGTTTATCAATTATTCAAAAGGTACAAATTCATCGGAATGAAGAGCACTTCAGAGGCTATTCCCAGAAGTTTCAAATATACATCTCATTTGTCATATAAACATCTTGATTATGTGACATTTTTATAAAAATCATTTGAGTCATTTTTAAGAAAATAAAAAAAAAATCAAATTAATTTCCGTGTAAAGGGTAGTTCAGGTGGGACTGTTTTCTTGAAAATCTTCGTATCGCATCCTTTGAAGATACTGGAACTAAGCGGTTAGTAAAATTTGGTATTTAACAGATATTTCGTTTTGGAATATGTTGCCCACAGACACACACGGACATGTCTTAAAAATGCTTTTTTTTAATTCATATATATTTCCTTCTCTATCCATATGTACATTGTACGTATGGGCTAGAAAAAGCAAAAATTCTTTTTTCTTGGATCCAGGATACTCAAAACATATATTTCTCAGTATACATTTTTTGAGTGGAACGTATCTTTTCTACTTACTAATGTACATTTTATGTGCCACAGAAAGTAATAAGAAAGTAAAAACCCAGGTAGATAATATTTAAGTGGTAAAATGCAGCTGTTAAATATTATATTCCATATCTGCAATGATAATAAATACACCGTTAGTTAGCAGATATGATACAGTTCGTATAGTAAAACAGAAAAAAAACAAAACAAAAAAAAAAAACAACAAAAAAACATGTAGGTAGGTTAATATAATGAGTGCAAGATTTTTCTACAATGGAGCATAAACTAGAAGTGGATAAAAACCACTATTGTCATAAAGTTTATTTCATATTCATATATTATATTCTTCTTTGAGTTCTACATTTTCATTTTACTAAGAATTTGTCTACTTATTACGGTTTAACACTTATACGAAGTGAGGGTAAATTTATAGAAAATGAAGAGGACTCGAAGGCTATACATAGCATATTCAGGAGCTGCATTTTATTAGACATGGAACATTTTTAAACATATAACATTGTAATTTTTGAGAACATTATTTTTCAAATAAAAGATAGATTAGAATGAGAGAATTATCTTGATGGTCTTGAATAAGTGTGATAAAATGAGTTCAACGTCATATGTAATTTACCTTTGTGAGTATTTATCCTACTTTTCGTTTTTGAATGGTTTATCATTCGTGTACACGCGCGAGCAATCACTCATCATCATGTCCTCCTCATCCGGTACAGTTTTAGAAACGTGAATTATATTATAATTTTATAACTCAGTCACAAGACACTGTCCCATTTTTTACTTTCTCTAGCACGTATGTACAATGTACATAGTAGATAGAGAAGGTATTATATTAAAATAAATTAACATTTTTAGAGTAAGGTCTCTGTGTGTTTGTGAACTACATAACTCAAAAATGAAAAGTCGTTAAATACCAAACTTGATATTATGTTCAGTTACCAAAGATGCAGCACGAAGATTATCAGCACAAACGCCCACCCCAAACTATCGTTTACATGAGACATTTATCGAAAATTTTGATTTTCCCAAAAATGGCTCTAACGATTGTGTTAAAATACTCGATGTTTGAGACATTTTTATGGCAAATTAAATGTATATCCTGAATTTAATGGGAATAGCCTCTGAAGACCTCTTCATTATGAATAACTTTTGTAAAATTTTTGTATAACTGATAAACCGTAAAAGATACAAAAACTTACTACATAAAAATTGTACATTTCATTAAAACACATAATTTATGCCATATACATTTTTGTGGAGTTAATCGTTGCTTCAGTTTTAAGCTACTTTAACTTTTCTCAAACAGGAAGTCATCTTTCCTTTAGCCTCTCTTATGTTTATTCAAGCAAAGAGAACCGAATTTCAATGTTTCACATACGGATACCTTTTAAAAGATTTGGCTATCGCTTTATCCTACTCTATTCCCCTATTTCATTTTTACTTACAAGGAAAATACAATTTCTTTTATCGTAATAATATTAACCAATTTCCTATCAAAAAAATATTGATGACCCATTTTGAATGTGGATTTGACCCAAAAAATTCTTTTTCTTTACGATTATTTTGAATTGTAATCATCTTCTTAATTGCTGATGTTGAAATTACATTAATTTTACTAATAACTATCATTTTAACCCAAGTAGGAAAGCCAATTCTGCTAATGTGTATATCAATTAGTATATGTACATAAAGGAATAACCTTTTATAGGAAGAGTTTATTTGTGGAATGGCTAGTGTAAGTCATGTCAATGGAACATAAAAGATTTTATTTATTTAATTCAAAATTTTCTCGGGCCTATTTTTACCTGGCTAGAAGCCCGAGAAAATTTTGAATTAACACGTCGCCAGGAAAGCTTCAGTTCTTATTTTAGATTTTATTTAGTTTGGCTTCATAGGCAGATACTTTATTGGGTCACTGTAAATAAATAGCGTGTTATTTATGGACGCTCTTTAGCTGTTGTGGTTCTCAGCGTCCCATTCTAAATTGGGCGTGAAATATTGCTTAATTTTGCTCAGAGGATTGAGGTTCTTTTACGCGTCGTAAATCTACGACGCAGGACCAACGGCTTTACTTCCCTTCCGAAGGAAGCCACTCCGCCGGGTTTGAACCCGCGACCTTGGGTATATGAAGTTAGCATGGTAACCATTACACCACGGAGGACGACTTGGGTTACTGTGGAACAGTTGTGTGAGAAAACACACCTCTTCGTTGCTGTAATACGCAATGGTGCGCTATAAATGTTCACATACATGTTTAGATAGCAAAATCTGAGTATTTTGCTAATGGGAACCGAAAGCAATCAGCTTCTGCACCCTATGAATGTTTTAGCATGCACTTAGAGAACTGCCACGCAGCGTTTCTGTGAATCAAGACCCTCTTTGATTGGCAAATAGAATGTTGCGGTTTATATTTGTTATCGCTACCATGTAGGCACTATGTTATTCGAGTTAATATTAACTTACACAGCGGTCTGTTCAGTCACGTGTCCCACATCACTAAAATAAATAGATAAACTAATGTGATGCGTTCCATTCACATGACTTTCTCTACATCTCTGTAATAAATTGTTAAAAAGCTCGGCCCTCATGCTAATCAAGCTAACTATTAGCATAGATGCTTTCTTGTAAACAGAAAAGAAATAAAATAGGCTAAAATAAATTAAAGCTAGTTGCCAAGGGGATGAAATCCGTTTCTATACATTCGCCAGAAGTTTACAAATCTATGTATGTGAAAGCTTTAAGAATTTTAGAACTGAAAAAAAATAACAACCACTACCTCAAGAATGGCCAGCTCTATGATTTATATAAATTGTGTATTTTAGCAAGAACTACAATTTTTGTAGTAAGTTCTTGTCTCTCTCTTACGGTTTACCGCTTACGTAAAATTCAGCAAAATTCATTCGGAATAAAGAGGTCTTTAGAGGCTGTTCCCAAAACATTCAAGATATACGTTAAATTTTCCGTGCAAATGTCTTTAATATACGGTATTTTAATCAAAATCGTTAGAGCATTTTTTTTCTATGTAAAGGGTAGTTTAATGTGGTGGGATTTTTCTCAAAATCTTCGTTGTGTATCCCTGGAATATACTGAACTTAAACACTAAGTTTGGTGTTTTACCAACTTTTCGTTTTTGAGTTATGGTGTTCACAGACACACAGACACACGGTCGAATTTTTGGCCAGAAGTTCGTTCACAATAATAACCTTATGAGCTGGTGCGTTATCGTGGTGCAGAATCCATGAGTTGTTGTTCCACAAATCTGGCCTTTTTCGCCGTATTTGCCCTCTCAAATGCCGCACAACGCTCTGATAATAGTCTTTATTTACCATCTGAGCTTCTGGCAAGAACTCTGAGTGCACGACACCGCGATAATCGAAAAATAACTGTCAACATGACCTTCAGTTTTGATCGAGTTTGACGTGCCCTTTTAGGTTTCGGATCAGTTGGAAGGCGCCATTCGAAAGCTTGTTGACTGGTTTGAGTGTTAAACTCATAAACCCAGTCTCATCACCAGTTACAATGCTTTTCATGAAAGTGGGGTCGGAACTGGCTCGTTCTAGCTTGTTTTCAGCAATCCTTACACGATTGAGTTTTTGTAGAAAATTCAAGTCTTTCGGAACTAACCGAGCTGCAACGCGTGCCATGCCCAAACAATCGTTTAAAATTGTACGAATCGATTCGTGAGACATAGAAAGTTCAGCGGCAATCTCTCTCTCAGACCTAAATGAAGATTTTCGGACCCCTTTTCTTCACTTTAGCGATGTTCAGTTCATTGAATACGTTGATAGCCGACCAGAGCGAGGCAAACCTTCCACCACATCTCGACCACTTTTCAATGCACTGTACCACTCATATGCACGTGTTCTTGGTAAAGTCAATTCACCGTAAGCCCTCTGTAACGTTATCAGCGTTTCGGCACATGAAATACCATTTGCAATTCAAAATTTGAGACAGATTCTTTGTTCAATATTTGTATCCATCGTAAAATCGCAAATCACCTTTGAGATGAACTAACAAAATGACGTACTGTAAACCAACTAGATGACAGATGACGATCAAACTCCGCGTGGGTATAGAGGAAAGCGTGCCAACTTAGCGACAACAATAATTTTGAATCCCCTTTTAAACGGGATTTTTAAATGATCAATTCCCGGTACTTTCTTGACAGAATGTATAAGCACACAGAAGACAAGTGCAAAGCCATAGTTTCCTTTTTACTTTCTCTAGCACATATTTACATACAATATGTATAATAGCTAGAGAAGATATTACATTTCACCCAAAATACGATGTTGAGATTTCACCGGAAATATTTGTTTTGAGGTTTCCTGATTAAATAAAATAAAAAAACAACAAAAAAGAATCACATTTTTAAAAAAAGGACCGAGCGCGCGCGCGCGCGCGTGTGTGTGTGTCATAGGCAGCTTAGCTCAAAAACGAAAAGCGTGTTAAACACAAAACTCATTTATGTTGAGTATCTTTCAAGGATGCGACATAAAGATTTGCATGTAAGTCTCCCACCACAAATTACGCTTTACATGAAAAACTTTTGAAAAGTTTGATTTTCTCAAACGATTTAGGCTCTAACGATTTAGATTAAAATACCATATATCAAAGATATTTATATGTATATGTGTTTTTTGAACTTTCTGGCACTAGCTTCGGAAGACCTCTTTAATCTGGATGAATTTTGCAGAATTTTCTTAATTGTTAAACCGTAAGAAATAGACAGAAACTTACTGTACACAAATCTAGATTCCGTTAAAACATATGATATATGTCACATACGTCCTTGCAGAATTGACCGTTTTTGAGATATTCCTTATTATTTGTTTCAATATTAAACTACCTAACTTTTCTCAAACGGGAGGTCACCTTTCATTTCATCTCTCTTGTTTTACCGATGGCCATGCAAAGGAAACCGCACCTCGATTGTTTCACATTGCAAACAGCTTTTAAAATATTTGTATAACCTATTTCCCTTACTTACCAGGGAAAAAAATAAAACCAATTCTGCTAATGTTTAACTCGATTAGCAAGATGTAGATAAAAGAATATCTTTTATTAGAATAATTAGTATATGGAACATCTAAAGAAAGTTATGTGAATGGTGCTCATCTGATATTTTAGGTTTGTATATATCTTTAAATTATCTGTACACATGTTGGCTATTTCTTTGATAACAACTTCTTAAACAAGGTGGGTCACCTGTCCCTTATTCTCTGGTTTTATGCAACCCGCAAATTACAGTCTAACCTGAAAACATCGTTCCCTAGACCCATCTTCTGCACATTGACATTATAGACTTCGGCACAGCAAGTTATATCTAAAGAGTAGCGTATTTGGTTAACACGCGGCGTTAATATGAGTTGCAAACTATTCCATTCAGGTTCGAATCTTACCAAAACGTTGACAATTTTTACTTTCTCTAGCCCCATATATACAATGCACATAAGGATAGAGATGGTATTGTAATGCACCCAAAAATTCGATACTGAGATTTCACCGAAAATATATGTTTTGGGGTCACTTGAGTCCGAAAAAAGCATTTTTAAAACATCTGATGTGTACCATTCACATGACTTTCTCTATATCCCTGCAACAAATTATTCTTAAAAAGCTTATACTTCTATTTACTTTATGCTAATCAGAAAAAATTAGCAGAAATAGTTTTATTACTTGCTTCCTTGTAAGCAGAAGCGAAATAAGGGACTACCATAGGTTAAAGTGATAGTCAAACGCTGGTTGCTATGTCAATGAAGTTCCTTTGTTTATATGGACAGGAGTTGGCAAGTTCCTGTATGAGAAAAGTATACGTTTTTCATAGCAGAAACAGAAGATAAGGAATGTCTAAAAAACGACGAACTGCACGAAAAAAATGTATATAACATAAATTGTGTGTTTTAATGTGCTCTACATTTTTGTGTAGTAAGTTTTTGTCCATCTCTTACGGTTTAGCAGTTATTCAAAATTCAGTAAAATTCATCCAGAATAAACTACTCTTCAGAGGCTATTCCCAGAAAATTCAAGATATACATTTTATTTGTCAGGTAAATATCTTTAATATGCGAAATTTTAATCAAAATCGCTAGAGCCATTTTTGAGAAAATCAAAATTTTCGAAAACAGTTCCATGTAAAGGGTAGTTGGGGGTTTGGGGATTTTTCTCAAAATCTTCGTGTCGCATCCCTGGAAGACACTAAACCTAAATACCAAGTTTGGTATTTTACTGACTTTTCGTTTTTGAGTTATCGTGTTCACAGCACACACACACACACACACACACACACAGACGTTTTTCCGAAAATGCTTTTTTTAGATAAAGGGGACCCTAAAATATATATATTTCCGGTGAAATCTCGGTACCGAATTTTTGGGTGGAGTGCAATACCTTATCTATACACTATGTACATAGGGCGTATAGAGAAAGTAAAAAAGGTCCCTGTGTGTGTCTGTGGACAGCATACGGAAAGATCGTTAAATACCAAACTTGGTATTTAGGTCTAGTATCTTCCAAGGATACGGCACGAAGATTTTCAAAAAATCCCCGTACTGAAAAATACCCTTTACATGGAACAAATTTCGAAAATTTTGATTTTCTTAAAAATGGCTCAAACGATTTTGATTAAAATCCCATATGTTAAAGCTATTTATGTTAGAAATAAAATGTACATCTCGAATTTTCGGGGAATAGCCTCTTAAGACCTCTTTATTCTGGATGAATTTTGCTTAACAGCTAAACCGTAAGAGATATAAAAAAACTCACTGAACAAAAAATGTACATCACGACAAAATTATGTCCTTTACATTTTTGTTGTGGAGGTAACTGTTTCTGAGATATTTCTTGTTATTGGTTTCAATTATGAAGTACTTAAATTTTTCTCAGACAGAAAGTGTCCGCTTTTCTTTTGTTCTACTCCTGGCCAAGCAAAGAAGTGATTCGCAATGACAATCGCATAACGATAGCTTTTAAAACATTTGACAATTATTTTAGCATAGCGCATTCCCTTATTCTCTTCTACTTATTAGGAACTAAGTAATAACATTCTACTAATATTTATCTGAATAGCATTGTGTACAAAGAAGAATAATCTTCTGTAGGAGGTTTGTAGATCAGCTAGAGAAAGTCATGTGAGTGTAACACATCAGATTTTTTTCCCTCCTCTTGTTTCTTCCTGATTTGGCACTAAACTAGATGGGATTTGTTAACGTACTTGTTTCTTTTATTGTTGTTCTCTTTATTTATCTTTATTCTAAATTTATCAATCCAGTATTATTTAAAGTCTTATTGGAGTTTCTTTTTTCAAAACAATTAGAATGAAAATTAAGGATAGAAAACTATAGAACACGTAAAATGAACTGTCGTTTATTCTTGATTCGTATACCTTTTAGTTTTCTCCTAAATTTATTAGTGTGTCAAACACTGAACTAACTTTGCAGCTTGATGGATAATACGCAAAGAAGAAAAGAAGTGCACTCAGAGTGAGACCCGAAACGCTGATGTGCTGCAGAAGATGATGGGACATGAAATTAACCAGTTGAGCTAGTCATTGCGCCCGCTTGTAGATACAGTGTCCCACATGTCTCCCTCTCCGCTTCTGATCTCTTTATAAATGTTGTGTGGCTCCTTTTTGTAGCTTAAGCCGTTGTAACAGGAGTGATTAAGCGTGTGCTTTTGGAATGACCGTAACTATTGCTGCTAAGGTCTATTTTTCCATGAAAAGCAGGCTAGATTTGCTGGTTAGCAAACGGTGGACATGTACAGTAATTTCGACCTTATCACTTTCAGAGTATGAAGTGTTGCCTATTTCCAAAAATAATAAGGGACAGGTGAACCACTTGGTATAGGTAGGTTCAGACTGAAAAATTGAATCCCATAGACAGGATTTGAATCACGGATCTCGCGGGTTACTCTACCACTGAGCTACCATAACAATATGCCGGCACGGAATTGAATTTCTCAACTGACTCGCATGTTTCCCGGTAAACCATATGGTGATTTCAAATGTCGAACTTAAAATGGCGACTTAAAATGTCGTAAGTAGTTTAAGTCCCAGGATTCATAGTATAACCAACTATTATGTTCAATTAATGATCATTTAATTGTTTTTCATACAAGCCTATCCAACACCTGACCGACACACAGATCCTGCACGGTGAAAAAAGACAATTAAATAATCTCTTATATACCTTTTCCTGATTAAAGAACAGGATTAGAGCTTTTAAGAATTAACTATATAATTTTTGTGTATTTTTACATTTACACTTGTGGCCAGATATTTGGTACTATCATCTTAAAACGACTTATTGCTTATTTTAGAAAAGGCTTATATAAAGTTTATTGGTCAGAAGGGAATATATAATTTAGAGTTAAGACTAAACTTCTACTGGATAAGAAGAGACAGAGTATTAACCCGATGCTTCGGAATAAAGCGAATTAGCTTGAGTGTGGTCAGAAGCAGAACATGCTCCGCTGGTTGATGATGGAAGAGAAGAGAGAGAAATCTTAAACATGTGGCAGAAAATGATAGATCAACACTCCGGCACAGAAACGGTACTTAATGATAGTCTGCACATGCTTTTGTACAGAGTTTGAGTAAACAGCATGAGTGCTGACAAAGATAAATTATGAGCAATAAATTACGAGGGCCATTAACACGAAGCGAAATTCTCGGGTAAGAAAGATCGTAATTCAGAATCACTCAGTAACTGAAAATGAAAGCTTTGGCATTAAAATCCGTGTGTGGGTATATCCCGGCATATTTAAAGAAGACTAAATGCTATGGTGAAAATTAACAGAATGATTTAATATCTCTAGAGCCAGAGATTTTAGGTGCTGCAAGATAATTGTATTGTGCTATTAAAATACCCAAAATGACTTTCCTTGCAAACAAAACGCGAAATAAACATCCATAACTATATTTTGGTTGCACTTTTTTGTACATCTTTTCGAGCATCAAAATGTTCTTCACTGTTTTTCATTTTCAGTCCCTTTTTGCAATTTTATCCTTTATTTTCTGCCCAATTCTGTGCTTTTTCTATAAAAATTAAAAATTGTTGTACAAAATAAATTTAAAAAAAAAACTGCTGCTTAGTGAATGTAAGCGAACGCTGGAACGTAGCTTAACCAAAAATCCAAATGTTGAGGATGCTGCAACAAACGTTTTTATTAGTGTTTAATGCCTGTTATTACTACATGGCGCCACAATCGGTGGAAAATGAACATACATGAAATGAAATATTTGTAATACTAAATTACTAAAGAAAGATACTAGGTCATTTTAAGCATATTTTTTTTTAAAATAATGAATATTGTGTCAATTTGTGTGGTATATGTTGTAATGAATTTAAAATTTAAATTTTGCACCCTTTTGCAGATTTATCAACTAATCTAAGAACAATAATTTGTACCCAAAACACTTGGTTCTGTATTCCATAATATGTGAAGTGATTTACAAACTTTTAGAAAGTCTGGTGCAATTCATAAAAACATCCAATTTTATGCATTAGAGCTTTGGAATATATAACTGTTTGAACTATTTATATGCAATTTAACTTTGAAAGATATTATAGGACACCCAGTTTGGGGTAGATTTCACTCCTACACTGCGTATACTAGGGGTAGTAATTTCAGAGGTAGAGCTGCTTGCGCATGTGCGAGGGAAGTGGGCGGCCGCAGGGTTTAAGGTACAGGTAGGTTTGCATTTGGTTAGAAAGATCAGGAACCATAAATACGCAAGGACTTTTTCTGTTAAGAAGATAATGTATGGTTAGGGAATGAGGATACCGAAAGTTTAATCAAATTCCATTCTTCCCTCACCTGTACATTGCAGTTTCACTTTAAAATAAAACTTACCGTCGGTCACTACGTCGGACTATACGTTTCGCGTAGGCACCTCAGATGAACAAGACTGAATAAGACTACAGACCCATTTACTGAAACTTTTATGATAAAATCCATGCTTATGCCAGCGCTGCTTTAAGAAGGCACAGTTGTATCAGCATTCCGACATCTTGCCACCAATATCGGTTGCTGAAACTGGTACAACATTACCTCTCTAAATGAAATATAATTTACTCAAAATGACCATATCATCTTTCATACAAGATCACTATTTGACTATTTATGCACAATTCATTTTTAAAAGACGTCACTGTTTGACTATTTATGCACAATTGAACTTTGGAAGATATCACTGTTTGACTATTTATGCACAATTGAACTTCGGAGGATGTAACTGTTTGAGTATTTATGCATAATTGAAGTTTAATAGATATCGCTGTTTGACTATGCACAATTGAACTTTGAAAGCTATCACTGACTGTTTATGTACTTTAGCTTTTCGAATATATCACTATTGGCTATTTATACATAATTGAACTTTAAAATATATCACTGATTATTTATGCACTTGAACTTTGGAGATTGAAGATATCATTGTTTGACTATTTATGCACTTTTGAGTTTTGGAATATATCACTGTTTGACTATTTATGGGTAGTGGCGCTTTGGAAAATATTACTGTTTGACTAGTATTTTGTTAACAACTGTTATAAGTTCTAGGTCAATTATAATTGTTTAGGCAAGAAAACTTCAGAGAAATGTACTGAAGATAAACTATTCCTTATAGATACACTGTTATCGTCCTATCTTACCACTAAAATCCTTTATGATTTTGTTTATATCTTTCTTCCAGAAATAAATTATACTTCACAACATTATCTTAATATTTTTGAAATTTGCTTTAAAGACTGCAATAATGTTAGCAAAAGTTTCACTAATATTGATTTGTTCAGAATAACTATCTTTTCAATTAAACAAAAAGTAAATTGTGACTGCCTCCGTGGTCGAGTGTCAGCGAGCTGACTTCTCACCCGGAGGTCCCAGGTTCAATTCTTGGCTGGGGTGGGAAAGTTTTCTTTATCCAGAATATGAAAACTTGAAAATTTTCAGAGTGTTAATGCTTCTGATGAATCAGAGAAAGAAATATTGGAATAATGCACAAAAATAACATTCTGATAATATTGGTTTCAAAGCCACTTATTTATTTGTAATTTACTGCAGCATTGATCAAAGATCTGAACATATCCATAAATGTTTCATTAGTCCCATTGTCACAAAAAATTAAGGAGCACCATCTACTGTGAAATGGTGACTTAATTTGTTACGAAAGCTACCTAATGCCTTATGCACAGTAACTGGGTGAAATATATATATCAATTCTGATCCTTCGTTCCATTTCTAATAATTTGTTGGCTCTCTTGTGGTATACTCTAGATTTTAAGTAGCTCCACAGGTAGTAATCAAGAAGATTCACATCTGGTGATCTCGGTGGCCATTCAATGTGCCCTCTTCTTCCAACTCATCTTCCAAGAGGTAGGAGTGCGTAGGATGTCGTTATGCTAAAACCAATGTGATTTTTAAGCATGTTATTCACATTTGGAAACAAAACTTGGTAATCTGGAATTAACTTGTTTTGCAGCAACTGTGGTATTTATCAGTCTTTAGTTTCCTTCAATGAAAAATCTGATATGTTCCACTCACATGACTTTCTCTACATCTCTGTAACAAATTATTGTTAATAATCCTATTCTTCTATCTACTTCAGGCTAATTGAGGTACACATGAGCAGAAATGGTCTTATCACTTAGTTTCTTATAAGCAGAAGGGAAATAAGGGTATACACTAGGCTAAAAATGTGAAATGTTTTAAAATGTGGTTCTATGAAATTGAAATCCATTTCTTTGCGTGGCCAGGTGTTAACAAGTTCCGTATGAGAAAAGTTTATTTTAAAACTGAAACTAATAACAAGGAATATCTCGAAAACGACCAACTCCACGAAAAAAATTAATATGACATAAATTGTGTGTTTTAAGGAGACCTTAATGTTTGGGGCAGTAAACTTTTGTCTATCTTTTACGGTTTATCAGCTATGCAAAATTCAGAAAAATAATCTGTTATAAAGAGGTCTTCAGAGATTATTCCTAGCTAAGTCAAGATATATATCATTTGTCATGTAAATATCTTAAATATAACACATTTTAACTAAAATCGTTAGAGCCATAATTGAGAAAACCAATATTTTCGAAATGTTTTCCATGTAAAAGGGGAGTTGGGGGTGGGAAGTTTTCTTGAAAATCTTCGCGTCGCATCCTTGAAAGTTATTGCACTTAAATATCAAGTTTGTTATTTAACGGACTTCTCGTTTTTGAGCTATATTGCTCGCAGACACACCCACACTCACGCACACACGAACAGACAGACAGATAGATAGACAGAAGACACGTACACGAACATTTTATAAAACTGCTTTTTTGTATTCAGGGGATCACAAAACATGTAATTTCGGTAAAATCTCGGTATCGAATATTTGGGTGCATTACAATACCTTCTCTATATGTGTGTGTTATATATACATGGTACACTTGGAGAAAGTAAAAATCTGATGTGTTCTATTCACATAACTTTCTCTATATCTTTGTGTCAAATTATTGTTAATAAGCTTGTTCTACCTATTTCATGTTAATCGAGATAAACATTAGCAGAAACGGTCATATTGCTTAGTTCCTTGTAAGTAGAGCGGAAATAAGGAAAATATACTAGGCCTAACCGACAGTGAAATGTTTTAAAATGTGGTTGCTATGGTATTGAAATCCATTTCTTTGCGTGGCCAGGAGTTGACAAGTTCCTCTAATCCTCAAAAAAATGTATATGACAGAAATTATGAATTTTAAGAAGATATACATGTTTTGTGTGGTAAGCTTCTGTCTACCTCTTAAGGTTTACCAGTTATGGAAAATACGCAGAAAAATTCAACCAGAATAAAGAGGTCTTCAGAGGTTACTCCCAATTTTATTTGTAATGTAAATATCTTAAATATAAGATATGTTAATCAGAAATTTTAGAGCGATTTTTGAGATAGGGGGGATTTTCTTCAAAATCTTTGTGCCGCATCCTTGGAAGATACCAAATTTAAGAACCAAATTTGATACTGAACGGACTTTTCGTTTTTGAGCCATGCTGTCCACAGACACACACACACGGACACTCACGGATTTTTTTCTAAAAATGTTTTTCTTTTACTCAGGGGACTTCAAAGCAAATATTTCTGGCGAAATTTCGCTGTCGACTTTTTGGATACAATACTTCCTTTATATGCTATGTCCATAGTACGAGTAGAGAAGGTAAAACTCTTTTTTGGAGACAAGTGGTCCCAAAACGTGAAATCCGGCATTGAATTTTTGGATGCAATACACTATGTAAATAGTAGGTGTAGAGAAAGTAAAAATGACCCAATTTTGTGATTATCAACTAAACCGGCTCAGACGATTGCTTTCTGTAGATGGTGATTACGCTATTGGATCATCCAATGTGGATTGTTCGAAGCGCAGTATTAAATTATGCCATCCGTATCGAAACTGTCTGTTTTTAAACCCTGAACTTTGACTAGTCAGCTCCATTAATGTTTCACAGAATTCAGTTGTTTGGTTAAATTCATCTTTACTTAATGTTTTCTTATAACAGTTCTCACCAAAACAAATGCCTACCGACACTGTGATCACTTGCTATTTTTCCATTGTAACTTGGTGGTTTTTCTTGGAAAGACAGTCATAGAGTAAGACCTTTCCATTATTCAGAGCATATTTTAGCCTCCCAAATTAGTCTCGTGTTCTGTTTCATTTTATTGCTTTACAATTCTTGACATTGTAAAGCAATTGTCTGATTAGACAAATTACACACCTCTTGTTAAGTTCTCATTCTATTAACATATCCGTCCATGATTAAAACTTGTATTCTTTCCTTTTCAGTGAGATTTGCCAGGGTTAGAAGTATTCTACGCAAATGAAGACAATGCTTATATCTGCCAACAGTATTCAGGACTCCTGTACTATACTCTTTGTGGTGTAGTCGTTACCATGTTAGCCTCTAATACCCAATTTTGTGGGTTCAAACTCGGTAGAGGTTGATGAGCTTTTTTCGGACGTAAAAATCTTTAGTGGCTTCCTTAGAAATGGAAATAAAGACGCATCAAATGGGATGAGGTTTGTCCTTGAGCGCCACCAGGCCGGGAGCCAATCGGAATACTGCTGTGTTGACATATTGTACTCCCGCTTAACTGGGGAGTAACGCGCTAAGTGATTCCGTCACTCATAAATACTACTTGTGCTAAGACAAAATATTCAAATTACGCAAAAAATAATTCACGAGGAAGATAGGAAGTAATGTTCGTAGCAGATCCGTAAAAACCACATACTTTTAGCTCAAATAGTTTTCATAATATACATGAATAAACATTATGTCGTCAGACAGATTTGCTTGCTCAGTGTGCGAGTGAGAGGGAAATATGAAAAGTAGCGACCTGGCAACGAATCTCATTTGTTGCAAAGTAGAACTCTTCCCAATTGAAAAAAACATGAAAGTCCCGTGTAATGTTTATTTACACGTAAAAGTACCCTGTACTTTTAAGGAAAAGGTCTTTAAGCTAAACTCTAAACTCGCCATGTTGTGATTTCGCCCTATAGTGTCATCAATGGGCGATGAGTTGATCACTCGTCACCATGTGCACATAATGATAACTTATACGATTGTTAATATCCTTGTTTCTTATTTGAAACCAAATTAGAGGTATATTACTGTTGATGATAGAATCAAATTAGGATATATTCGAATTAAGAAGAATGTTTGATCGAATGAAAGCTGCGAACTGGAGGTCTTTGATCAAGGTAATACCGTAACCAGGGTCCCAAATACGCCGACACGGCGAGATGGAACACTGAATTTTACAAAGTGCAGAAGGTTACAGATAGTTCAGGTTGAGTCACAATGTGAATCATTCCAATGTTTCTGTCTCCGGCTTAGCAAATTATTTAGATAATATTTCAACAGCCTATAAGCATTATAAACCTATAGTCTTAAGCTTTTATTTTATATAAATGTTTTAACAAAAGTTGCTTAATTTATTAAGGACACTCAAAATTTCTGAAATGTTTATAATTATTTCTTTAAAATTCAGAAGTTCACTCCTCACCTCACTTGGGCATTCTAACTCTAACCACTCGCCTCTCACCAAGGCGGCCCAGGCTTGATCCCAGGCGACCGCATGTGGGATTTGTGGAAAGTGACGGGTTCTCTGTTTTCTCCCGCTATCGCATTCCACCGGTGCTCCATCTTTATTCCATGCATCATCACCTTCGGTGCCATATGTAATAAAAGCGGACGCTAAACACTATAAAAGAAAATCCATATATCTAAATGTTTTCGAATGGAAGGACAAGAAATTGCTTATCTTAAACATTGAATCTGCCTTTTCGGAAATAACTAAAACATGGTGATGCTTCAATGTACGTATAAGCCTATGAGATCCCTTTATTCCGGAACATCTTATACTAACGAAAACTGTGGAGCGCATATGTATACATTTTATCCCAGTAAAGCAAAAAAGGGACGGGGACGAGTTGCAGTCATCACATTATTTGGTTTGATAGCGTTATAACAATATCCGTGCTTTGAAACTCTTTTGAATACCATTCGAGATTTATTGTTCTATCTTTTCCTTCTTTTCGAGTGTCTTCCTCCAGCGTTGGCTACGTTTATCGTACCTCTCGTCTGTCACATTCTTCAGGGTTATATACCTGCAGCATTAGGGGAGAGGAGACGTGCCCTATGAATTATAGGCATCTTTAAGGCAGCCAGATAGCGATTCTCAAGCATCGTAGAGTTATGACCTAGGTCGTGCACTTAAAAATATCTTAGTGCTGCGAGGACGTTGAACGCATCGGTCTGGTACAAAATGGGTCTGTGAAACTTACTTCAAAACGTCTCTTTGTCGATGTTTACTGCATGAACGTAAATTTCATGTTCTCAAAGCTGCAATTTTTAGGAAACATGTCGTTATCGGTACAGTACTTTCAGAAAGTTGAGAAATATTCTCTATACTGGTAGTTAATGAAAATTACTTTTGTTCAGATAACTAAAACATTGTTGCGCTGGTAAAATATTAGATATGCCTCACGGTTTATTTTGCCTTTAGGTATGAACTCAGCTATTTCTTGAAGCAATTGGGCTCAACATGTGTATGAAACCTATATAGTAAATTGCTCTTACTGGTACATTTTTAACCTTCTCTAGCACGTATGCACAATGTATATAGAGGATAGAGAAATTTTTTTTATTCGCTCAAAAATTCGATGTTGAGATTTTACCGAAAATATATGTTTTGGTGTCCGCTAAGTCCTAAAAAAATATTTTTAGAAACAAATCAAAAACGAAAATACCGTTAAATACCAAACTTGGTATTTAGTATCTTCCAAGGATGCGACACCATAAACTACCCTTTACATGGAAAAAAATTGATTTTCTCAAAAATGGCTCTAGCAATTTTGATTATAATACCGTGTATTAAAGATATTTACATCCCAAATAAAATGCATATCTTGAATTCTGTGGGAATAGCCTCTGAAGACATTTTTATCCTGCCGAAAGTTATTTGTTATACCGTAAGGGATAGACAAAAACTTTCTGCACAAAAAATGTAGAATCGTCAAAGCACACATTTTATGACCTTTACATTTTTGTTGTGGAGGTAACCGTTTCCGAGATATTCCTTGTTATTGTTTCAATTGTACTTATACTTTTCTCAGACAGGATGTATCCGTTTTTCTCTTCTTCTACTCCTGGCCGAGCAAAGAAGCGATTTGCAGTGACAATCGCATGACAGCTTTTAAAACATTTGACTATCACTTTAGCCTTCTTATAAGGAAATAAGTAATAAGAACATTCTGCTAATGTATATCTCGATTAGCACTGTGTAGAAAAAAGAGTAATCTTTTGTAAGAATTTTATAGAACAGCTAGAGAAAGTCATGTGAGTGTAACACATCCATTTTTCGAAAACTGATTGTAGCATCACTCCGTTTAAGTGGCATTTCAACATTTACACAGAATTGAAATGTTATAGGCACAATGGAGTGCGCGGAAACTTCAGGTGCTTTTGGTTTCTGAGAGCGTTTTCCTTTATTTAATTTATTAAATAATTTAATTTATTAATACATATATTAAATTTATTTATTTATTTCTTTATCTTCTTTGCTCCACGTGTGAGCCCTTCTCTTATTGGTTTAAATTCAAGTTGATACATGTGCTAATATAAACTATGAACAAAGGTCAGATCTAGATGAGTGGTGAAACGGAAGGAATAGAATTTGACCACTTTTTGTTAATCCTGCTAAAAATAGTAAAATGAAATTAAAAATAAACATTGTCATGTATTATACAATCTAAATCAAAGTATTATTTCATCTCTGAAAATTTAATACTCCACCTTAAAGCTCGAACGCGTTAAAAATATTTTAATGAGGCTCCGTGGAAAAAAATATTTTTGTTGGAAGAAAGTAAAGGAGTGAATTGGAACATTATATATAATTATATGTGATTTTATCTTTTGCGGTATGTAAGGATACTTTGGATTTATCAATTTTTTATTAAAATTTGAACTCATGGAAATTATTATATAAATTATGTCCCATAACGACCATCCATCGACCTCTGGATGAGTCCGTCTCAACCTATGAAAAAAGGTGGGCGGTAAAACGGGAGGAGTGGGTCAATTTAGTGGCACCAAGACATAAGGACAGTCCATACCAGCACTTGGATGAGTCCGTCTCCTATTGGTTTGAAGACAAAAGTAAAATATTATCTTATGAATATAGATTAGTTTCAGGTTCAGGAGCGGAGGATAAGCATTAGGTGGAATGCTAGAACCATTTAAGGATGGAGCTCAACATGGTAGAGGAGTTTAACATTTGCTTACAAATATAAACCACTCCACATTATATCCATAATATTAGAAAAGGTAGTCTTAAGAATAAACCAATATATAGTTTCATTTTTTTAATGTTATGTATGTTATATAGCATCCTATGGTGAAACATTTGAACGATATGATAGAACTACCGTTAAACATCAAAGTCTGACTTTAACCATTCCTTGTAGCAGCATTTGCTAATTTGGCAATTTAATTGCACAGGCATTTAAATACACTTATTGATAAATGAAATGGTAGGACTAAAATAACCCTAAAACATTTCTTAAAATATTTTCTTGCTCTACATCTCGAGAGCTAGAATTTTGTTCTACGAGGTTGAACATCCCCTCCCTCGCCATGACGTTTTAATGTCCTCCCAAGGCTCTGGAACCCTGGCCTATACTTTTTTTGGGTGACTGTGCTAATAATAATCTGTGAAATGGATGTACAGTTTTTATTGATTTTCTACGCTTCTAGCTTGCAGTATAAAATAACGTGAATTAAAACGCCAATATTAACTGAAAATTGTATAAACATCTTTGTTTGTTATTTTTGTATGAACAACTGAAACCGTATATTAACATCTTCAGTATAATGTAATAATATTGAGTAGAGTAAATTGTTTGTCTAAATGTATGAGAAAAATTTACCAACAACACCAAAACAAGAGTCACATTGTATTTAAAACACAATGTCAAAATACATTGCATTTATTGACCAATTTGAGTGCACGGAAGTTATTAAGATTTGAGATCAAACATCGTAAGCTCAAATTCTTCAATAATATCCTTAGAAACGTTTTTAAAACGCCTACAGATAGAGAGCACTTTCATAAAAATAGACAAGCTGATTCTTGAGAAATATTGATTAAAATCTCTTATATTTAAGATATTTAAATGACACATATCTGGGCATAGCCTCTAAAGACCTCATTATTCTGGAAGATTTTTTATTAAATTTTGCATAACTGGAAAACTGTAATAGACAGATAAAAGCTTACAACATAAAAATGTAGATCAGGATAAAACACACAATTTATGCATATACATTTTTTTCGTGAAGTTGACCACTTTCGAGATATTCCTTGTTATTGCTTTCAGATTTAAACTAGTTACTTTTCTTATGCAGGAATTTGTCAACAACTGGCCAGGCAAAGAAACGGATTTCGATCCCATAGCAACCACATTTTAAAACATTTGACTGTTGTTTTTGCCTAATGTATTCCCTTATTTCCCTTTTGCTTATAAAGGAACTAAGTAATAAGACCGTTTCTGCTAATGTTTTAGCATTAAATAGATGGAAGAATAAGCTTATTAGAAATACTTTGTTACGGAGCTGAAGAGAAAGTAATGTGAATGGAACACATCAGACTTTTTTTTTCATTTACTTTATGCTGCAGTCAAAGTTAAGTTGATAATTCTAGTCTGATGGTTTTTGTTAAAGTATTTTTCAGAAATTAACCGTAATACAATCGGTGCATACCTGTACGTGTTTTAAGTGAAGTAATTTTACACAATAATTCTGTAACCTCTCCTTTCTAGAAAGTTACAGTTCTTTAGTTGATTACAGAACTTTTGGTACAGCCTTTGCCATTTAAAATTTTGACTTATAGTTTAGAATGTTGCTGTTTTAAACCAATTTCGGGGCTTACCAGCGTTTTTGCCTATTAACATGTTTTGGTGTTTTTTTCAGTTAAAGTGAATTTAACCTTGCCTTACTGTGTGTACCGTCCCGACTAGACATTAATGTCAGAGATCTGGGGCCAAATTACTAATATTGTTTTTCTATCCCCCCCCCCTGACGGTTTGTCCGAAAGGGAAGCAACCTATTGTGCTTTCCATTACAGAAAGTTAACCTTATAATGGACCAGTTCTTTTATTGCACATTATAAGTATCCTCTTATTCATTTAAATCTTATCTTACTTTTTACAGTTTTGTGTTGAAAATTCAATTTGCAATCTATTGATGCTTTTACTTTTCTGTTAGTAAATTTTAGAGTTAATTACTAAACACAACTGGAGTATAATTTTAGTGTATTTTTTGCACATGGTTGGTATTTGTAAAAGAGTTTTTTTTAAAAAAAATTTAAGAATTTTTTCTTGGGAAGAGATTGAACGCCACTCTTTCACTGAATGCTATAATTGTAATAGGATTTAAAAATATTAAATTTTAAATGCAGTGGAGTACTGGTTATTTCTGTAATTAAATCCTTACTTCTGTCCTCACGCATGCTAAGGGTCCTGTAGGGGTGGAACGTTTCAATTTATAATATTCTTCTAGTAGCTTTCTAAACATAAACTCAATGTCTTCATGCTCTTATGCAATTATTACCTGGTCGTTCGAAAATAACAGTGTATATACTCGTATTTATCCTAAACAGCAATATATACATATGCTCTTTTATATGCATATACATATATGCCAATGCTGCTCTTTAATCTTCGCTTAGTAAGCCATATCGCTTAATTGAATAAATACTACTATTGGATACTTGTCAAAGAACTATTATGTGTTAAGGGGATAAAACCAATAAAAGAATATCTTTAGCATACATTTTTTATTTGCTTCCAAATCACATGCTTACTTCAACCTCTTCCTCTGAGATCCACTAGTTCAATCACATGCTTCATATATGCATTGGGGCTCAAAGTATATTAAATCTGTATTCCACGAAGCACAAATAAATTATTCAAAATGCATTAAACACTTCACTGTGTACAGAAGATGGCAATTTTCATTTCGATGTCCATTATGTGGTGGTGGTAATAATAATAATAATAATAATAATAATAATAATAATATTGATGATAATTCAATTTTCTCTTTAGTCTGTAATTTATCTATTTATTTTAATTGGTATTCCTAATTTTTCCTTTATTCCTATAACTCAAATTTGAGAGTCCAGCATTCACACATATATAATATGGTAGAAAACGCTAAAAACCTACTTCATCTAACAATATTTCATTATGAACTTACCTTGATAATGATTATATAATTATTCTGCATATATGTTGCACTGCAGCAAGTTTTTTTGTCACATCTTTTACTGCGATCTTTCCAATGGAAATTCCTAAATAATTAAAATACAAGACTTATCCAATAGAGACATTATCAACAACTACCCAAAATAAAAAAAATAAGCAAACAAACAAAACAGAAGAACCGTGTTCTTGTTTGTCCGTCGACAAATGTGTTTTTCCAGCTGTCTTGCACATTTTCTTTTGTTCCCCATCTCCCTTCCTCTCTTTTTTCTCCCTTCAGGAAACCTTTGGAGCCATTACTGAAATTAGAAGTTTCCTATAGGTCATTTAATTTTCTCCGTGTAGCTAATAGCCAACCTGCCGTATTGGTTTAATAGCGATACGATTTTCTCGAGAAAAATCACATTAGAAAGTTTTGATGCTACATACATGTGTTTAAAAATAGCAATATAAGAAGCAACATACGCCGGGTATTACTTGCAACTCGGTTTGGTTGTCTGTTAACGGCTAAGATCGACATAATAGCTTCATGATTATCATTTTCCTGAAAGAGTCTTGTTATAAGCTATTATTGCAAATTGAATAGCGACATCGGATTGTCCTAGAGAGGTGAAGTAATGGTTTCGCAAGAGGTGTACACAGAGTAAATTTCATGTGTACCAACAGGAATCTGAAACGCAGCCCTGCCTTCATTCCATGGGCGCTTTTAGAGAGTATCTATTGCGCAGATACCAACTGGACAGGATATATTGCTTAAATAATTATTCAGCGAAATAAACAAACAACTTTAAGTACTCAGAGTGGGCGTCACTAGATTGTTTGATTTCGTGCTAGAACAAGCAGACAGTGCAGTAGGTAAACATGTGATATTTTTGAGACGGGCTTCTGACAGTAGTGTGGGTCCCACGTTTCTTTCACAGTGTGTCGAATGTCAGTTTATAATGTAGGGAATAAAAATCAATCCAACACGTGGGCCATCGACTGTTTTATTCCCGCCTGAGAGGAACCTTCCTTATTTAAAGAAAGTGGCAGACGTTCATTCTGTTTCAGCCTTTTTGCAATGCTTCAATTATTACGTACATTGAAATGAATCGAATTAGATACTAATTAACTATCAAGATATATGTTCGTATTCTCTGCTGTAAATGTGAATTTTTCAAATTATGTTAGATGCTAATCAATTATCAAGAGGTCTGTACATTATCACTGCTGCAAAGGTGAAGTTTTTCGTTAGACATTAATTTTCATACTGCCAGCGTTACAATGCCATTACAATGCTATTAGCCCGTTAAGAAACTTGTTTTACCATGTTAATATTGTATCAGTTAACATTATTTTTGCAGCTGTTTTACCTACTACCAAACTTAAATAAATAAGTATATGTTCATATCAGGATCATAAATACTAATAAAACAGACGATATAATAGAACAATTACTCTATCATGACTGTACTGAACGAATTCCCACACCATTGAAGATCTCGTGCGCATAGTTGCTGATTCAGTGGGAGCAATGAGCAAGGTAACCAGTTGGTGATGCCTGCTTTAGCACTAGAAGTCGCCAGCATTGTCATATACAGTCGATGCATTGTCGATGTCCAAACAAAGTCCCCGTATGTACTTCCTTCAGGACTTCCACGACCTTATTCTGAGAGAGGATGAGCTCTTCCCTCTAGGTCTTCCCATAAGATGATTCCCATACTGTGAACAGAATTCCGAACATGGTCTTTAATAAATCCCGTTGTGATCAGCAGGACTTATACATTCTGAGCGATGACCTTTCACTACCCCCGCCTGCATTTCTCTCAGGAGTAGCTCCAAGTAAGTGCTCGCCAGCTGCTCCCTCCTCAGATCTGCGCAGGCGCCACACAAATGACACGGACTGCTGCATCACGCTCTTTCTCCTCAACCTTGGTACAGTGGTCGAGCTGCTCTGTACAGGATCGTTGTGATATGGCATTTGCATTGTTGTGGTTCCTTCCTTTCCCATGTTCTGGTATGAAGTTGTGCTCTTGGGTCCTCTGGACCCAACAGTCGGCCTGGCCCTCCAGGTTCTTGAAGCTCAACAGCCGGGTGAGGACTGGTCAGTCTTCGAGTGAAATGGCTGACCCTAAAGATACTTGTGGAAGTGCATCTGCACCTTCACTACTTCCAGGAGCTCTCGCCGGGTAATGAGGTAGTTCTTTTCTTTTCCTTGCTGTAGTAGGCTATAACACGCTCCTGAGCATCCTGGACCTGAAATAGGATGCCTTCAAAAACCTGTAGTTGCCAATGGTGTTCCCAATAAGTCACCACTAGTTGTGGAAATCCTAGAACAGGCGCATTGCACAGTGCTGGTTTTAAGCTCCTGTAATATGTTCTCGTTCTTCTGGCCAGGGGTAAGGCCGGTGCTCTTCCATTAGAGAATTGAAGGATTTCGCAATGCTGGAGAAACCTCTGATGAACCAGCGGCGATAGCTGCATAGGTCCAGGAAACGTTGCAATTATCTTTTGTCTTTCAGGCAAGGCCAATCTCTTACTGCTGAAGACTTCTCCGGGTCTGTTACCACACTAGACGGTGAGACTATGTGGCCCAAGAGTTCACCTCCTTGCTGAAGAGTTAGCACTTCTTCACACTCAGCTTCAGATTAGTTGCTTGCAGTCATTCCATTATCTTGGTCGAACGATTTTCGAAGTTGTTGCTTAAGACGATCATGCCATTCAGATAGAGCAGGCAGGCTCATAAGTCAACCCTCTCTGGCTAGCGCATTGCAGCACCAAAAGGAAGTCCCTAAAGCCCGTTGGCCAGTCGAGAATACGATCTTGCCGGTATCCTGCTTTCAAGTCCAAAATCAAGCCCAGCAAGTGTGTCCAGGATATCGTCAATTCGGGTTAAGGAGAAGGAGTCGCCTCTCGTGACATCACTTAGCTTCCTGTAGTTCATGTAGAAGTGTTTCACGCCGTTCTTCTTCTTCTTCTTCTTCTTCTTCACTAAGACAGCAGTAGAACACCCAGGTTTATCGGACTCTTCAATTATTACCCTAGATCTCATGTCTTTCTGCATTTCCGCAGGTTTTGTCAGAGAAACACGCTTTGGTGGTTACCGGATTGGTCGGGTTTTTCCGGTTTCAATGTTTTGGTGTACTCATCAGTGCGGCCATAATCAACGTTTCTTTTGTTGAAGACAGACCGGTATGGGCTAAGTAGACGCCGGAAACCCTCTAGTTGTAAAGCGGTCAGATGATCACCTGCCTCTTCAGGAAGTGTTTCAAACGGGACCCCAGGTCCTGCGACGGCTCAGGTTGGTTGGATACGTCGCATGGCGATAACACTCGTTGCTGGCTCGCACTTCCCTAACTCCGTCCTAACCTGTATATCGTCGGTGTCCAATGGGTTCATCAGATTCAATCGCCGACAAGGCAACAATGCTCGGGCAACCATAATGTGTTCCATGTTGTTTGCCGTCCAACACAAGGTTCCTTGAGCGTTGGCCCTCCAGGTGCGTCTTCACCACCACTCCACTTCTTGCTGGCAAAATTATATCGATCCTCATTATTGCCCTGCAGATTCCCGGATGTTTCTGTGGACTCCGAAGCAGCACCTCGTCTCGACTGAGTGGCAAAACGTAGACCTCGTCTTGTGTCTTCTGAGGCAATTGAATTTCAATATCTTATCCTCGTTTACCTTCGTGACACATACTCAGAGGCTCACAGTGCTCCCCCTCCCAATGTCAACTCCAGCAAGACCTCTTTCTCCCGATGTTACCACTTGATAGGGCCGACTGGGTGTATGTGTCGCTACGTCAGGTCTGATTATAATCACGGATGCACCTGTGACTGCTAGTATCCAGCACAACTTGCTTTGTACCCAGCTGTCTGCGATGAGATTGTCGTCCACTCTTCTATCAAAGCCACATAGCATCACATGAGGGGTAAGTGAATACTGGCCCTCGCCATATCGGAGCCTATTCGTTTTTCGCTAATGGTCGGCTAAGTGTGAACAGTTCTTCACCAGGCGGCCGGGCTTGCTACATCCCCAACATACACTACTGAAAGTTCCTCGTCGTTTCTGGTTGTCTCTCTGTTCCTATCGTAACGAATATTCATCATCTTTGAAGTCACTGCAGCTGTTCTCTTAGCCGCCTCAATCATTAGTGGTACCGTTAACGCCTGGCGGATGACCTTGCAGTCGCCGAGCATTGGTCGCTGTCATATCTCGGCGTCACGCACTCTGCGGCAAAGGAGTGGGTAGTTTCCTGGCATAGTAACCAAATGACAGGTTCACCAGGGCTTTGTCTATTAGCTGTTCAATCTCCAGGACGAACTCCTGGATCATCTACCCTGTCTGTTACAGCCTCAGTTTAAGCTGACTGCTGTAGGCTGTAGCCAGGCGATGGTTCTCGAAGAGGTTCTCGAAGGCCTCCCGGATCTCTTTGGATGTCGCTGATCGGAATCACATTAAGTACTAATGCCACTCCTGCCTGGATGCTTGCTATCACATGTGTGGCTTCCTCTTCTGCGGACCATCGTTGTGGGTGGCGATGGCGGCAAACTGTTTTGCCCTGTCGTATCGACTTTCAAGTCGTTCAGCCTTCTGTCTGGCATCTTTTCCAACATCATGTTCAGTTCATAAGCGCTTTCATCGAATCTTCCGTCCAGGGTATTAGGTGGTTTTCCAGACGTTGGTTATCATCTTTCACTGTTTAAAGAAGCTCTGTTATCGTTTCCCTAAGTTCTTCCATGTCCTTTTACACGCCGTCGTCGATTTCTTTTAATATGTCAGTTTTCATATTCTCCATCGCACAATTCACAGTGGTTAGCTCGGTTCTTCTCTTCTCCATTCTGGATTTTATCTTGTCTTCCATCACCTTCTCCATTCATAATTGCATTTAATCCATTCCTGATTTCGTTTCCGTTATGTTTGTCCATTCCCGTTTTTATTTCGTCTATTCCGGATTTCTTGTTCTTTATTTACGTTAGTAAAGTGTTCATTATTTCCATCTTGACGTTAATTCCCACTCCTGACTACAATGCAACAAAAACGCTTCGTGTTTGCTCCAATAAACAAACTCTTTATTATTTCCACTGATTAGAAATGAAATGTTCACAAATAAATATCTTTCTTCGATGCTTCCGCAACGACTCTACCCCATAGCTTCCTTTTGACGTTTCCTGCCCCGGGGCTATTACCGCACGTTTCGAATTTCCTGTCAAACCTGACACAACTCTGCACGCTATGCATTCCCAGTTAAAACTGAACTCTCAGCGGAGCTCTTTCCTCCTTTTCTACCTGTGATGACGCGAGAAACTTCCAGAAGCATTCACAAGTGCAAACAACCACAAACACACGCAGGCTTAATATGGGGATTTGATGTCAAAGAACTCGCCAAAGGCTCACACGTGCACTAACTCAGGTGTAACAATACAGTGCAACAATTAGCCATCTTTTAACAATCTTATCTTCTGAGCAAGCAGTTCGCACACGTGCGGCGATTACGGCCCTAAGGCGTAGTCACAGCACTTTTGCAATTTAGGGTGCAAGTGTAGGTTTTACTAATAAAAAGTTATTACTTATATGTTAATATGAAAGATAGAAAGCACAATTAATGAATGATTAAACTATTTGCTTAATGGCTAAGAAGAGGAGCCAAATATTGCTTCGAACTTTTGCTTGTAAAGTAGGATGCAAGAACGTGTTTTATATTTCGAAGGAGCAAAGTTTTCAATTAGAATCAGTTAAAGGGAGTAGAATATCTGCAATTATATAATTTACGTATGGCACGATAGTGACGAAACATTGAAATGTTTTCGTGTTGAAGATACCTAAATAACAAAATAAGTCGTATCTTGTGTGGATTTTTCTTTTCAATATGTTCCTATTAAATACTTGGATCACTTTCATTTATATTTATAGAAAGACTGGATCAACTAAAATAGTAAACGGGAAGAAAGAAATCTCATTCCACTATTTATTCACTTGGATTGACATACAATATATTAAATATATGCGTAAGCTTTCACGGCCGGTGTCCATAGTTTTAAAATTTAAAATTTTCGGGCTATTTTGCCGTGGTCTGTAGGTTAAATATATGTTTAGTTAAAATATTTCTACCTAACGTTTCGTCCCTGTCTGTGAGGGACATCTTCAGAGGAAATGTGCTCACGTCGCTAACTCGAAAAGAATAACAACAGTGCGGTTTATAGCCAGTATATATACTCGGACACAGGTGGGCGGGGTCAAGTGGACGGGTTCTAGTTGTGTTTATTTAGCCTGGAGGTTACGGAGTTGGGAAATTATAGGGAACCAGGTGGAGTTTAATTTAAGACCTTCGTCTTTGTTAAAGTTGTTTGTGTTTTTATAAATCTCAATGGCCTCTCTGTATAAACGGGGGTAATAATTTTTAGTCGTAGCTATAACCTCTACTTTATCATATTGCATACGGTGGTCATCCAAAGATAAAACATGTTGTGCCACGGCTGATTTTTCTGTTTGTCCGAGGCGGCAGTTTCTTTTATGCTCTGTGATGCGTGTATTGATACTACGTTTTGTAGTGCCGATGTAAACTTGGCCACATGTGCATGGGATTTTGTAAACACCAGATTTACAAAGTGGATCGAGTCGGTCTTTAGCTGATTTGAGGAACTGTTTTATTTTAGTTGTCGGCATGTATATGGGTTTCACGTGTCGTTTTTATAAAATCTTACCGGTACGATCAGTTATGTTTTTTATATATGGCAAGAATACTTTATTTTTATATGTCGATTCCTCCCTAGGTCTAGTGTTGTTCTTTCTGGGACGTATTGCTCGATCGATATCCTTTTTAGTGTACCCATTACACATTAGCGTCTTTTGTAAGTATTTTAATTCTTGTGGTAAATGTTCCGTGTCACAGATTCCTTTAGCTCGTTCCACTAGTGTTTTGATGACGCTTCTTTTCTGTTTGGGATTATGGTTGGATTGTTTACTAAGATATCGGTCAGTATGGGTTGGCTTTCTGTACACTGCACACGTAAATCTTCTGTCGTTTTTCCTAGTTATCAATACATCAAGAAAAGCAATTTGACCGTCGGACTCTAATTCTTTTGTAAATTGGATGTTTGCGTGTTGGCTGTTCAGATGATCTAGGAATTTCTGGAGTTCAGCTTCTCCGTGAGGCCATATAGCGAAGACGTCGTCAATGTAACGCAGCCAAACGGACGGTTTTTTAGTCGCAGTTGCCAGTGCATGTTTTTCAAAATGTTCCATATACAAATTAGCTACCACCGGTCCAAGAGGATTACCCATGGCAACTCCGTCTTTTTGTTCGTAGTAATCGTTGTTCCATTTGAAATACGTCGTGGTGAGACACAGTTTAAAAAGGTCGTATATGTCTTGCGGGAATAACTCGTCGATATGCTCTAAAACGTCCTTGACGGGTACCATTGTAAACAGCGACGTGATATCGAAGCTGACGAGAATATCTGTGGGATCACATTTTAGATTGCGTATTTTCTGCGTGAAATGATAGGAATTCTTTATGTAAGTTTCTGAATTACCGATGTGTTCCTGCAATAACGGAGTGAGATAACGAGAGATCGTGTATGTTGGTCATCCAATGGCGCTGACAATGGGACATAATGGTACATTCGCTTTGTGAATTTTCGGCAATCCATATAACCTTGGTGACATGGCTTCTGAATACAATAAGCTTTTCTTAGTTTCCTGTGGTATGGACGGCGAATTCTTGATCATTTTATTTGTTTTATTTAGAATGGTAGAGGTAGGATCTCGTGATATCTTCTTGAACATCGTAGGGTCCACTAGTTCGGAAATTTTCTCATTGTAATCTGTGATGTTCATAACAACAGTAGCGTTTCCTTTGTCTGCTGGCAAAACTAGGATACTGTCGTCCGCATTCAGGTTTTTCAAGGCCAACAATTCTTTTCTGTTTATGTTGGTTCCGGGAGCCTTAGCCTTTCTCAGAATCCTGGTTGATTCAGTTCGTATTTCTTCTGCTATTTCCCGTGGTACCGAGTGGATTCCGGCTTCAATGTTAGCAATTATATCTTCTACCGGTATGCTTTTTGGCGTGACCGCGAAATTCCCCCCATTCGCTAAAACCTGTTGTTCTTCAGCTGCTAGAACTCAATCTGACAGATTAATTACTGTACGATGTGTGTTGTCAGTGTTATGAGGTGACTTCTGTAGTAGATTTTCAAGTTTCTTTTTTTGCCTGTTAGATGAAGATTCGTGGATGTTCATCATTGACTGCGACGTAAGATAATCTACTTTGTCCCAATCGTTATTTGTCATATTTTAACCTACAGACCACGGCAAAATAGCCCGAAAATTTTAAATTTTAAAACTATACAATATATTATCTCCTGATATATGATTTAAAGATTTACAATTTTTCAATATGTTTTTGAATTTTTCCACTGTTTAGTGGTAAACATTTTTCCATGGTAAATTATGTGCAGAGCCTTTCCGGACAGCTAAAAATATAATAAATTAATTTTGAGCTACCGAAAACGCAACCAACGCACAATTTTGCCTCACCATCTGGCTGACACACATTATTTGCTTCAGTCGTTATAAAATGGCTCCTACCTAAACAGCTGCCATCCTGGAACTCACTTCTTCTCTTAGTCTGCAGGTGAGCCAAACTTCGACCAGGAGAGCTCTCCTCTTCTACCATCAGAAGCAGGACCATTAGCACAATGTAAGAAGTTCCACTTTCTTATTAACCAGTTCAATCATTTTACAGGAACATGTTGTACTCATAAATACACACGGGTATAAAATTACATTTTTATTACATTTTTGATTCATCCATAGTGCTTTCCTTTACACTTTTGCTGAATATAGGAAAATGTGTGTGTGTTTATTATATATCTGACATTATATATTTGATTAAAATGCCTGTTTTATACTTATAGATTAAATCTCAGGAGCTAGGCATTTGGAATATTTCCTTAATGAAAACTTAAATAAGCCTTTACTTATTACAGTTATATGGTATTTTAAGTACATTTTTAGAATGTTTCATACTTTTGTGGAATTTGCTCACTAAGGCTTTCCTCCATAATAGTCATACAAAATGTAAATGAAAACAGCTTGTTATTTTGACCACCGCCATTCAAATAATGGACGGTTGATTTATTTTCTTACATCGACAAACTTACTAAACATTAGTGTCACCATAATATCTTGGACAATTTCATGTCTTTGATTTATAGAATGCTTCTTCTCCTTAGTTACACCGTTGAACATATCCATCCAGAGTTCAGTACAGGACTTATCTCTGATTCTTTAGTTAGCTAAATCAATTCACTTAGTTTAATGCTGAAGCCAAACATCCATTTCTTTCTAATTATGTATCACAGGAATTTGATCCACAATACAAGGATCTTACAGCAAAGACTATAGTTTCCTAAAGGGTTTGAATCGGTTGAATCCATGTTTCTTAAAATTTAAACCATTACAACAGGACCTGAAGAAAAACGTCCAAAGCCAACGCTTTTGCTGTTGATTTTATTGAATATCATTAAGAACAATCTAGAACAGTAGAACACAAGAAAGAACACAGTAATTTAATCACAATCTTACTGTAACCCTTTAAATCGTTGTAAGTATATGGAATACCTTTTATTATACGCAAGTTGGATCCAAATTCTCTGCAGATACCTTCTTTGGCCGGATTGGTTTTAGCCACATTTTTCTAACACACAAAAACTCTTATGCAATACCCCATGACTAATCTTCTTGTTATTAGCATATTTCAATTTTCCAGCTTGACGCATATATGATTTTTATTTTTTACTGTAAACATAAACACAAAATCAAAATTGCCGTGTATTAATCGAAAGCAAGTAATATGGAATTAAAAAAAATACAACAAATGACGGAGAGTCACTCAGGAAATGGAAGTAGTACGGCTTGGATTAGGATTACTAAAACGGAGCGCCCTCTGTAATTCCCATGTTTCAACATAGCCAGACAGACTATATTACGTACGGATACAGAAATCAAAAATGAAACTGCAGTGCTTTGATATCACGGATTTGAATATCTTGAGGAGCTTGAGCTATCGCAGGCCCCACACTCGGGACTAGAGGATCAGTTCTTTAAATTATTTTATTTAAGTATTGAATACTACAATAACTAAGCAATTTTGACAGAAGTAAGTGTAAAAAATTTATAATCTGCAAATATGGTCACTATGGGCGACCTACTGACTCATGGCTTTCTTCGGATTTTCCCGGATCACCAAGCGAATGCGGCGTATATTTATTTAATCCCCCAAATTTTCCGGTTCACAACTTCCTGTTTTCATCAATTCATTCTTTTGTTTCAGGGTTGACGGACCAGGCGGGTTGCTGCTGGAGTGCGATTTGCACACTGTAATATATATTCTGGCGGGAACATATGGTCGGGACCCGCCTTCTGGTTTTAGGGTTCCCTCCGGGAGCTCCGCGTAAGGCTCGGGATTCATTAGCAAGGCCTAGGTGGGCGATAGGGACTTCATCCAAGTTTGAGCCCTTGCCTTCGGGTCTCTCCCCTCATCTCTCCATCTCTGGGGTCACTAAATACCAAAGGACCACACGGGTGTACATCAGGTACTCTGTTACATAGACCTGGAGGTCCGTCCTTGACTAATCCTAAAGTTATCCCCCCACGTGTACCGTCATTATTATAATTATAGCCAGCATTAGTAAGTGTTCCTTGGAGAATCTTCAAATGGAAAATGTATTGAAAGCCTTTGGAATAATTCCTTCGTATCCGCAGCAGCTCACTACGCATGCGTGTGCATATTCATGGTATTCTCAACGTATTAGAGTGGCAGTTAAGATGAGAATTGGGGTCGAGACAGTATTTCCTCTGAGGAACAGGAACAACAATACCATAAATAAATACTTCATTGTTCTCAATAAAGATGACAAGACATTTGAACATTTATTTGTAATTTACTGGCTAACCTTCCTATTGTTACCTCCAGACTTTTGCACCTTCTGAAAGCTGAAAGCAGTGTAGAACTTCTGATTCTGCAAATATTTAGCTAATTCTAGCGGATATCCTAAGAAGCAAGAAAATTATCTAGTTACTAAAACTACATTAACAATACAGTCGTAAGCATAACGCACGGGATGCTAGACCTGATAATGACTTGCGGATATCTTTCAAACGCTCCACAAATTTCAAATTGAATAACATAACCAACAATGACATAAAAAAATGTACGCACTCTTTTACAAATCACATACTAACAGTTGCCTGTTGTATGGATGTGAAACCTGGAAAACGATATAAGAAATAAATAAAAAAATTGTAAACTTTTATTGATCGATGTCTAAGACACATACAGAGAATCTGGTGGTTAAAAATCATTAGCAGCACTACATTATGGGAAATTACAAAACAGTTACCAATTGATAGAGAAATAAAGAAGCGTAAATGGACATGGATTTGACATATACTGAGAAAGAATTGTGGAAATATTGCTAGACAAATATTGGAATAGAAAGGAAGGTTGGAGAAAGGAAGATTGGAAGACGAGGGTAACTTGTAGAAGAACAGTTGAGGCGGAATTGAGAGAAATGAATAGATCATGGAAGGAGATACAAGTATTGTTAAAGAGTAGAGTTCCATGGTGAAGATTTGTTGCAAGCTTATGTCCCACCTAGGAATTAAAGGAAATAAGCATCATCAACCGCTGACACTCCACCTAAAATGTCACAATAACGGTTTATCCAAAAATAATGAAAACGAAGCAAGCACAGAGTTTGCAGAAAGTGATAAAGCTGCACATTTAATGAACTGTGAATTATCTCTTTGCGCCTTAAAGAAAGGAAACATACCTTTATGATTTATGAGAGCCAAGAAATCTAGATGCAGATGGTAGGTACATCCATTTTACCCGCCGCAAGCATAAAGTTTTGAGTTTGCAAACTCTTGCGTTGCAGAGCGTGTTATATGTGTCTATGTGAATGTTTAAATTGTATAACGCGGATGCAAAGTCTTGTGTTTAGGCTGCATCTACGCTTATGAACGGGGCATAAAGATCCATGCAACGAATAAGACATTTGGAACGGATGTCGTTTGTCCACTTTATTACTACACCGCAAACCGAGTGTGACTGGTTGCTCACACTTCCTCCAATTCGAATTGACTTGCAAGCTTCGTTTACCCTCTTAAAAACTTTTCCTTTTGCAGTAGGAATAAAGTTTTCTGGTTTGCGCCAGAAGCTAGGGAGTTAATTGGAGCTTGGATTCCCCACTGTTTTAATTTCGAGCTCTTTCAAGGGGTACAGCCAAAACAAGCGGCTACAAATTCTTTTTGTCTTATTGTTCTCTCTCTCCCTCTCTTTCGGTGTGTTTCTCTTTGTTCAGACTGAAGAAAGAAGCAAAAGTGAGAATATAAAAGCACTCACCTCAGCGTATAGAGTTAATAGAGTGTCAAGGCACGTTTAGAAATTAAACCTCTTGGCAAATGTTACTGACTTGCATTAAATACTCTTCATGTAAAGGTAATGTAATAACATCTAATTTCCTCCATAGTTACACTGTTGTAAATGAGTTTTTTAGTACAGAAATATGTTTAAAAACCTACAAGCTAAACAGTTTCTTTCAGAGACCTCGTGCTTGGATTGCTCCTTTGACTGTGAATAGTAGGAAGCTGACGTTGAAAGCGAGAGAAACAAAAAGCTCCAGAAACAGAAAAGAGCAGAGAAGGGATAGGGAAAGCAACAGCATTTGCTCTGTAAA
Source organism: Hymenopus coronatus (assembly GCA_030762935.1). Classification (NCBI taxonomy): domain Eukaryota; kingdom Metazoa; phylum Arthropoda; class Insecta; order Mantodea; family Hymenopodidae; genus Hymenopus; species Hymenopus coronatus. The sequence continues at coordinate 130,980,350 of CM060882.1, read as the reverse complement.
ATAGTTTCCGCTTTTGGGATTTTCTTACTTTAGATTCTTTACGTGCTATTTTGCATTATAAAGAAACACGAAATACGAATACAAAAGACATTCTGAAATACAGTAGGTAAGCATAGAATGAAAAATAGTTAAATTAGTTAAAACGACAAATATTGAATAAGTCCACAAAAGATGGTTCATGTGTTAAAGAACTGAGCAGGGTCTCGTCTGGCCTGCATTTGAGAGGTCGTGGGATCGATTCCGTCCAAACTTTCTATCCCTTCATTTCATTCCAACCGGTCTTTTTCAGGATTGTAAGTGTCGACGAGGACTGCGGTAGAGGCGTCATTTTGTGGAGGTGACTGGGCTCTGAAAATATAACTCTCAGCAGCAAGATGGCGCTGATGGTTATTTGTGCACTCAGGTGGTCTATCTGGGACTGAGCCACGGGCTCCTGGCGCTACCCGCGTCGAGATGAAAAACTGCTTGAGAACTGTTAGGGACCATCCACGACGGCTCTCTCCCTGTCCGGATGTCGGCCACTCTCTGTAATTGCACTCAGCTCATACTTCCTACAGGGGTCTGACATACAATAATCCCACGGCAACAGTGTGAAGTATTCCTCTGTCCACTCACATGCTAAAGAAATGTCTTCGAACTTAAAAACCTACCACACTTTTATTACTCTATCTGAAGACATATGCTGCAAAAGTTTTCCTTAACAATGAAACTAATTTCCATGAAATGTTATACATAGAGATAATAATGATAATAATAATAATAACAATAATTCTAAATTTAATGAAGGTGTGCATGCTGCGGAATTAACGTTAACAATGCATATAATTTCCATGAAATAAAATACATGCAGCTAATAATAATAATAATAATAATAATAATAATAATAATACTTTTGCTGGGGCTGCTATATTACATGAAATCGGCAAAATTCATCATGCCATTCTTGGTATTAAATTGAATAAACCTTAATGGATTTAATCTTGTCCAAAATTGCAATTATTTATTCTGAATTATTTGGCCTTTTGATTGAGAATCAAGAAGAATTTAACAATTGTAATTAATCATTAACTAGACCTACAAAATAAAAGATGAAAAATAACCACCTCCATGTATTTAGAAATGGATAACTTTTGATTTTGTGTCCATTTGGTAAAATAAAAATTCATATCTTCAGGAATAAAAATCATCAGCTTGGCTATATATCAGTACTCCATGTACGAGTATTTAGAAATGGATAACTTTTGATTTTGTGTCCATTAGGTAAATTAAAAATCTGATTTGTTACACTCACATGACTTTCTCTAGCTCTTCTACAAATATCTTACATAAGATTATTCTTCTTCCTGCACCTTCCTAATCGAGATAGTCATTAGCAGAATGTTCTTACTACTTAGTTCCTCACATGTGGAAAGAAAATAAGGGAATGCACTAGGCTTAACCAATAGACAATTGTTTTAAAAACTGTCGTTATTCGATTGCCATCGCAAATCGCTTCCTTGCTTGGCCAGGAGTAGAACAAAAGAAAAACGGATACTTCCTGTCTTAGAAAAGTTTAAGTACTTACAACTGAAACCAAAAACAAGGAATATCTCGGAAACGGTTACCTCCACATCAAAAATGTAAAGGATATAAAGTGTGTGTTTTGATCAGATCAACATTTTCTGTGTAGTAAGTTTTTGTCTATCTCTTACCGTTTAGCAGTTAAGCAAAATTTAGCAAAATTCATCCAGAATAAAGAGCTCTTCACAGGCTATTCCCAGAAAATTCAAGATGTACATTTTATTTAGTATATAAATATCTTTAATATACAGGATTTTAATCAAAATCGTTAGAGTCATTTTTAAGAAAATCAAAATTTTCGAAAATTTTTCCATGTAAAGGGTAGTTGGGGGTTGGGGGATTTTCTTGAAAAGCTTCCTGTCGCATCCTTGGAAGATACCAAATCTAAATACCAAGTTTAGTATTTAACGGTCTTTTCGTTTTTGAGCTATGCTGTCCACAGACACACACACACTTACACACAGACCTTTTTCTGAAAATGCTTTTTTTGGATTCAGGGGGTCCTAAAACATGTATTTCCGGTGAAATCTCGGTATCGAATCTTTGGGTATCAGTATGACTGTCCTCAAGACTCGTCGGCTATGCTTCGCGTGACAGGAAGACTTGAGAGGTTTTTGTACTAAGTTCGCCCCTTTTCGTCTCGTACCGCTATCACGACGGTCAGTGAAGCCGCTCTCGCCTGAGAAGACACGCTATAATGCATTGTAAACACAATCAAGTTTTATTGCAAGAAGCCCAATTTATGCCGCAACAATAGAATGCAATCTGTTGCTGTAAAGCTAACAGAACAGAAATACATTCTTTGTCATTTATAAATTTGTAGAAATTCTTATTTCACTAATTTTCCGACCTTTGCAGCTACAGATTTGAATGTATGACTCACATTAAAATCCACCAGGTTGGTAAATTGGACACTCAGCTTACCTTCTCCTCTCCTCTGCTGCTACCGTTTCTGTTCTTTACTTCTTGCATTGTTGTTTTCTTCTGCACACCCTTTTTTGTTACTTTGCATGATGCGAATGAGATCTTGTCGAGCTGAAGATTTTCTTGACAAGTTGATATATGTGATGAGATTGCAACGTGACGTCATCGCTTCACAATACGCACGAAAACTTCTTAAAATGGCGTGTTTAACGAAAGTGACATAGCCAAGGATATGTAATATCTATAACTCGTCATTATTATGTATAAAATAACTAAGAAATGGTGTTTGTTGAAAGTAAATGAGGCATATAAAACCCAAATAAATATATAATATGGGAGGAGAAGAAGGAGAACAAAAGAGATCACGATATACCGGGTGCTATAATTTGTTTAAGAATGCAACAAAGGAGAAATGCAAAACTTACCAAATAACTAATTTAGAAAAGTTCATAATTATACAAATATTATTAAGTTATTTAAATTCATTAATTTTAATGACTAGGAGCATATAAAAATGTATATTGTATATGTTTTTCAGGAAAAGTGGGAACATGGAAATCTGTCATCCTCATGCAGGTTACAATGCTAAAAAACAATGATCTTCAACATTATGTTAGGGGTGAGAATTTTATAAAGTTCCGGTGCACAGTCTCTGATTATTGAAGACGTAGCCACAGACGTTGTAGGTTCATCTCAGAGATCGAGATTAATATTACAGCAATTGTATACAAAATCATGTATTTTATTAAGTATCATCAATAATTTATGTAAGTACCTACCATAAGACAGATACTAGACGCAATTTCTGTAAAGGAAATCAGTTCAAGTCGCGTGCCTTGGTACGCCGCGTGGTTATAACACTTTCCATGAATAAAAGTTTTAACTGTCAAATAACTTTTAAATCCATTCTCACCTAAAGGATCCTACCTACCAAGCAGGGATTTGACATTCTTATACTCCGGATGAGGCTTTTTTTTGGGGGGGGGGTTCCCTTATCCTGGATCCCGAGGTCATTTGAGCATCATTTCACCGACTTCGTTCATCATCTGATATGACTAATCAGGTAAATGATGTTAAAAAAAAACCAAAAAAAAAACAAACGAAAAAACAGTTATTTCATCTAGTGGTATTAGTTATATAGATATCTTCAACACCCATTGTTTGTAGAGATGTTTTCGTGTTATCTGTGGTGTAAATGTTAGTGTGAGAGATAGTTGTGTATTATTGATTTGCTCCACTGTTTTATGTTTTGTTTTAGATTTTGTTATCAACGTTAATAAATGAAATATAATTCCGTACTTTCGTTCGTTAAAACTTTCACTGTTTTTTACTTTCTCTATACATACTGTGTACATAGTGTATAGAGAAGGTACCTATTGTATTGCACTCGACATTTTGATACCAAGATTTCACCGGAAATATATGTTTTGAGACCCCCTGAATCCTAAAAAGCATTTTTAGAAAAATGTTCGTGTATGTGTGTGTGTGTCTGTGGACAGCATAGCTCAAAAATAAAAGGCTGTTAAAAGCCAAACTTGGTATTTAAGTTTAGTATCTTCCAAGGATGCGACACGAAGATTTTAAGAAAATCCTTTACATAGAAAAAAATCGAAAATTTTGATTTTCTCGAAAATGGCTCTAACATTTTGATTAAATTCTCGTATATTTAAGATATTTACTTGACAAATAATATGTATATCTTGAATTTTCTGGGAATAGGCTCTGAAGACTACTTTATTCTGGACGAATTTTACGGAATTTTGCATAACTGCTAAACCGTAAGAGATGGACAAAAACTTACCACACAGAAAATGTAAAGCACATTAAAATACACAATTTATGTTATATATATATTTTTTCGTGGAGTTGATCGTTTTTAAGATATTCCTTGTTTTTAGTTTCAGCTTTGGAAAACTTATACTTTTCTCATACAGGTATTTGTCAACTCCAGTCCATACAAACAAAGGAACTTCAGTCACATAGCAACCAGCTTTTGAGTATCACACGGATGGTACTCCCTTATTTCGCTTTATACTTACCAGGGAAGCAAGTAATAAGACTAGTTCTGCTAAAATTTTCTCAAGTAGCGTGTAGTAAATAGAAGCCTAAGCTTTTTAACAATAATTTGTTGCAGAGATGTAGAGAAAGTCATGTGAATGGAACACATCAGCGTTTTTATTTTTATAATCTTAAAGCTACGCAAGATATCTGCTGAACTTAAGTAATCGTTCTCAAACAACACTTTTCACATAGAATCACCGTCAATTTTAGAAACACGCACGAGTCTCGGAAATATGATAAGCTATTCTTCAAACTTATCTTACATATGCGTTAAAGTAAACCAAAGAAGCCAAATTAAGTCAAAATAAAGGATAGTGTATGCTGGTTCTATCAAGGGAAATTCCGATAGAGAAATACTCGGAATAACCAATAGCAGAAAAGGCATTCAAAATAAAGTGTTGACAAATCAGCAAGCCAGTAGTGCAACCAATTCCATTCAGTTGGTTAGATCAGAGGTCACCATCTAGTTACCCTTTGAATAAACCAAAGAGATCAAGTTTGCTCGATGTTCCTGCGAATCGCTAATGAAGCTCCGCTGGGTGGCCAACTGAACGGAAAGAATGAACAGATAATTCCTTTAGTGCTGTGGCAAAATACACCTTTTTGTGTCTGAAATACGTAATCCACCTTTCATACGTTAATGCACCTATTTTAGGTTCATGATTAGTAGAAAAATTACTCTATTATGTCTCTTGCATTAGTACTTATACTTCGGAAATGAACATATACAATATTCATAGATTTGGTGTTAATCAGTAGTCGTAATATAAGTAACTGTGCAACAATAATGAAAATTGTTAAAATATTAACATAAAACAGCAAGCTCCTTAACTTGGTTAAAATCATTCCAATAGTATGCTATTGTCAACAATATGAGAATGAATTTGTTTTATCCCAAAGAAAACAGAGAACGAACTTTTTAAATTGCATCACATAATGTATAATAGGTTTTAATTACATATTCAATGAGATGTTTCTGTGATGGTTACAAAAGTGGACGAAAATTTCCTCTGGACCTAAATGTTAATCTAGCGCAGTAATAACAGCCTGGATCTGCAGTATCGGAAAACTGCATTTGTATATTACCAAAGCGCTTCGGTTTAATTACAAATTTATCAATAATAGATGACCCTAGGGAAACCATGCAGTCAAACCTGTGTTATTGCAACGAAATCCTTAGTGACTTTGGATTCCTCCGTCATGGATATAATTTAAAATATGGTCTATGATAACAAACGATAGAAACGGTATTTAGACTCATTTCAGTAAGTATATTAAGGTAAACGGACATGGGGGCAGACGGACACTTGCTAACAAAATTTAATGTATTTTCCTCAACATAGTATCACTGAGTATTAAGAAGCAGTGAATACACTAGAATTGTATCGACATATCGTTGAAAAAATTTGCGACTGTCTCAAATGCAGCGTGCAATCTAGCAATAGAAACGAAACAGGTAAGAACTACTTTTCATTTAATTGGTATATTTCATCGTTACAAATTTGTTTTTTTTATGGAAAACTAAAGCGTAAAAGAATGCTCTAGATGCCTACGCTGTGAAAATCAGGGATCCATCTATCGCTGACGAAGCTTATTAGAGTAAAATGTCTTCAGCCTGATTGGCTTCTGAGTTATTTTTTGATTGACCGCACAGTGGTGCAAACGGACACAATTTGTGGGGCAAAATAACAGTGTATTTTTACTTTCTCGACCGCGTATATACAATGTACATACAGATAGAAGGTATTGTATTCCACCCCAAAAATTGATAGCGATATTTTACGGAAATACGTGATTTGAGGTCATCTGAATAAAACATTGGAAAACGGTCATTGTGTTTGTGGACAACCTAAGTCGGTAAAATACCAATCTTGGCATTTGAGTTTAGTATCTTCCTAGGATGCGATATGAAGATTTTCTGAAAAATCCGTCCCATTCCAAACTATCCTTTACATGGAAGATTTTTCAAAATGTTTTATTTACTCAAAATACTCTAATGTTTTTTATTAAAATACCATACCTACATTAAAGACATTAACATGACAAATAAAATGTATGTCCTGACTTTCTTTGGAATAGCTTCTGAAGAAATGATTTTCGCATAACCGATAAACATAGCAGATAAACAAAAACTTACTTCAGAAATATATATCTCTTTAAAACACATAATTCATATCGGATAAATGTTGTTTGTAGAGCCATTTCAGTGATATTTCTTGTTATTGTTTCAATTTAAAAGTAAGTAGCTAAATTTTTCTCAAACGGGACGTGGACATTCGTTTCATGTATCTTTTGTTTTACTCCTGACCATACAAAGAGAGAACGGTACTTCGATTATTTCACACAGCAACCAGCTTTTAAAATATTTGACTATCACTCAGCTTAGTGCTTTACCTTATCTTACAAGGCTGCAAGTAAAAAGACCATTTTTGTTAATATTTATATGGATTAGCATTAAGTAGAGAGAAGAATAAGCTTTTGAGGAATAATTTGTAACACATAGAATATTTCGTCTTGAAATTATTTCAGTACAAGGTGTAAAACATTTAGAAATGTAAATCATGTTTCTCCTGGAACAATTAATAGTCAAAATGAAACTTCTGGCAAGAAGAAGCAAAAATACAAAACAGTCTGCAGGTATACTTCTCCAAAGTGACTGACGCACACTACCAAGGAATTAAAAAAAAAAAAAAAAAAGCATCTACACTTAAAATAGGTTTTGAAGGTATCAGTTCTGTTCCTATCCAGTCAGGATATCAGACGAATACAAGAAAAATGGGTGAAACTCGTGTTTTGACCAGTCCAAAGCTCCTTAGTATAAAAACCGGATGTGTACCATTCACCTGATACTACATATTCCGCAAAAAAAAAAAAAAAACTATTCTCACAAAAGATTGTTTTATCTATATGATAAATATTAGCAGGGATTCTCTCATTACTTGTTTCCTTCTAAGCAGAAGAAAAACTGATTTGTACCATTCACATGACTTTCTCTACATCTCTGCAACAAATTATTCTTAAAAAGCTTATACTTCTATTTACTTCATGCTACTCAGTGAAAAATTAGCAGAAATAAACATATTACTTGCTTCCTTATAAGTAGAAGCGAAATAAGGGAGTACGATAGATTAAAGTGATAATCAAAAGCTGGTAGCTATGTCACTGAAGTCCCTTTGTTTGTATGGACAGCAGTTGACAAATTCCTGTATGAGAAAAGTATGTTTTTCATAGCAGAAACTAAAAATAAGGAATGCCTCAAAAACGACGAACTCCACAAAAAATAACATAGTGTGTTTTAACGTGCTTTACGTTTATTGTGTGGTAAGTTTTTGTCCATTTCTTACGGTTTAGCAGTTATTCAAAATTCAGTAAAATTCATCCAGAATAAACTACTCTTCAGAGGCTATTCCCAGAAAATTCAAGATATACATTTTATTTGTCAGGTAAATATCTTTAATATACGATATTTTAATCAAAATCGTTAGAACCATTTTTGAAAAAATCAAAATTTTCGAAAAAAGTTCCATGTAAAGGGTAGTTGGGGGTGGGGGGATTTTTCTCAAAATCTTCGTGTCGCATCCCTGGAAGATACTAAACTTAACTACCAAGTTTGGTATTTTACCGACTTTTCGTTTTTGAGTTATCGTGTTCACAGACACACGGACACACACACACACACACACACGGACCTTTTTCCGAAAATGCTTTCTTTAGATAAATGAGACCCTAAAACATATATTTCCGGTGAAATCTCGGTATCGAATTTTTGGGTGGTGTGCAATACCTTCTCTATACACTATGTACATAATGCGTATAGAGAAAGTAATAAGCAGATACGCTAGGCTAAGTGAAACATTGAAGTCCGGCTTGCTTTGCATGGCCAGCAGTATATGCTTTAACGAGCTCTACAGTTTTAGTGTAGTGAGGCACTTTCTCCTACAGTTTACCACTTACACAAAATTCATCCAGAATGAAGAGGTCATCAGGGTCTTTTCTCAGAAAATTCAAGATACACATTTTATTTAGCACGTAAATATGTTTAATATGCGGTATTTTAGTCAAAATTGTTATAGCCGATTATGGCAAAAATAAAATGTTCAAAAATTTGTTCATATAAAGTGTAATTTGGAGTGGGGAGTATTTTCTTGAATATTTTCGTGTGTCCCATATTTGGAATATACTAAACTTAAATTCCCAGTTTAATACTTCACGGTCTTTTCGTTTTTGAGCTATGCTGTCTATAGACACACACACACTCACACAGGACCTTTTTCTAAAAATCTGATGTGTTCCATTCACATGACTTTCTCTATATCTCTGCAACAAATTATTGTTAAATAGCTTATGCTTCTATTTACTTCATACTAATCGAGAAAAAATAAGCAGAAATAGTCCAATTGTTTGCTTCCTTGTAAGTAGAGGCGAAATAAGGGAGTATTATTGGTTGAAGTGATACTCAAAAGTTGGTTGCTATGTGACTGAACTTCCTTTGTTTGTATGAATGGAATTGCTAAATTGCTACATGAGAAAGGTAGGTTTTTTAAAGCTGAACTCAAAAAACAAAGAGTATCTCAAAAACGATCAACTACACGAAAAAAATGTGGCTATATAAGATAAATTGTGCGTTTTAAGGTCCTCTACATTTTTGTGTTGTAAGTTTTTCTCCATCTCTTACGGTTTAGCAGTTATGCAAAAATCCATAAAATTCACCCACAATAAAGTAGTCTTCAGAGGCTATTCCCAGAAAATTCAAGATATACGTACATTTTATTTGTCGTGTAAATATCCTTAGTATACGAAATTTTAATCAAAATCGTTAGAGCCATTTTTGAGAAAATCAAAATTTTCGAAAAATGTTCCATGTAAAGGGTTGTCGGGTGGGGGGAGTTTTCTCAAAATCTTCGTGTCACATCCCTGGAAGATACTAATCTTAAATACCAAGTTTGGTATTTTACCGACTTTTCGTTTTTGAGTTACCGTGTTCACAGACACACGGACACGCGCGCGCGCACACACACACACACTTACACACACACACGCGCGCGGACCTTTTTGAGAAAATGCTTTTTTTAGGTAAAGGGGACCCTAAAACATATATTTCGGTGAAACCTCGGTATCGAATTTTTGGATGGAATACAATAATACAAAATATGTATACAGATAATAAAAAGACTGCTATTGCAGTACGAAAAACAGGAAAGGGGGAAAAGGGCAGCCAAGGAAGGACTATTTCCAGTCGGCTAACTTATGATGAAGATGAAAGCTTCCTATAAAGGCAAACACTGGGTACAGTACCTTGTCTGCAAAAATTGGTTTCATGTTCATTGTTCTGCAAACGATTCTTAGTCTGGGCGATAATCGTGATTGAAAACGTTAGTGTCCATTTACTCCAGACTAAGTGTCCATTTGTGCCCCTATTCTTAAAAAGCCTGTCACTTCAATTTAAACTACGGTAAAGCAATATGAATATGCCATCTCAAAATAATTTCAGATCACTTTGTAGTTTACCAGAGACAATGGGAGTCTTTTGGGGAAATTAGTGTCATAACAGCATACTGTCATGGTATCGCAGTTGGTAGACAAGCGGACAGACACTGGAGAAATCCCTAATTCAAATCCAGCTTGTGGCATTGAATTTTTAGTCTGATTTTATTTTAAATATATCAATAGTTTCTTTGAATTATGATTTAAGCTGATTTTTCTTAGCTTCCCCCGAAAACAAATATTTATTTAGGAGGCGGTTAACTATTACAGCAATTTCAGTCTTTCAAAAATATTGACGATGTTCTTTAGCATAATCTGCAGTACAAAAAGTTTGCAACAACATACATGGTCGAAAATGTCAAGTATGTTCCAACATTGTGCTGAATATGGGAAAATTTCTCAATTTAATAATGTCATATGTGATTATGATCTTTCACGTTTTCTTTGTGGTAGTCAGCAGTAATAGCATGTCATTCTGTAGTATGAAGCAATCTAAACCACTCACTTCTTCGGTTATTTCCTGGTGAGGTCTTTGGAGTAGTTTACAGAATGTTACAGTATTCAACCGACAAACTTTCAGAGATTATAAGGAATGGTAAGCTAAAACACGTTGATATAGAATGCTTAGGTCTTTGAGCTCATTGTTGTTTGCAATAAATTAAAATCAATAACGAACCAGTAAACCAATAAAACTTCTTTAAGTTGTTAGTTTTGCTATATATTGCTGTAAGCAATCGTGGTCATGCTACGTTCAAAACTTCTATGTGAATACCTCCGTAATGTGCACTTAAATTTTGAATGAAAGGACATTAAAATTGGCACGTTGATCATCTGTTTGCAGGTTGTGTGTAGATTCGAACTAGAGTCGTACATTTCAGCAATTTTTCCTATTTATACCTATAACGCAGGATTGATGCTAAGTAAATTAAGTCAACAGAAAATGGGACAATACTGCTCTAAAAGAATGGTACAAAATAATAAAACATATTGTTTCGCAATGTAAGCCAAAAGTAATATGTATAAAAATGGCAGCGTGACGTCATGGCCTCATGATACGCACGAATATAGCCTTAAATGGCGTCCTTCTACAAAAATAACATATTCAAAGTTATAAAACAAATACAAAACATTATATTGTACAATGTATGGATAAGAAATGTTAGTTAGAAAAGCATATTCGTTATAAAACAATTAAAAACAGTAATATGATAGAAGAAGAATCACAAAGATGAACAAGATAGCGAATGCTCTAAATTGTTTATACCGGTAACAAGGCATAGGAACAAAAGTTAAACAAATAAGAAATGTTAGCTATTTAAAAGAAAATTTTAATGTAAATTACACAAATGTATTGATATTAAATTATTAGGAATGTATAAAATGTATTATAAATTTATATTTCACGAAATGTGGAATGGAAAATTTGCTGTTCTCATGGAGACGGACAGATCACAATGTATAAAACATTGATCTTCAGCTATTGCATATAGGTGAAAATTTTAATAAGTTTCCGGGTTGCATTCATTGAGATAGACGCCTGGGATAATAATCTCGCCAATCGAGACTTCTTATGCGGTGATTCAGTGTAAATCCTAACATTATATTATTTATCAAGAAGAGATTGATTGTAAGTACGTTATATTGCATATATGTGACACAGTTTTGTAAAAAGAGAATTCTGTTCTAATAGCGTTCCTTAATGCACCAGATTGTTCGAAAGGTTAACGAATAAACATTCACATATATCAAGAAACCTTTGATGATTTAATTTCATTTATTATCACATCCTACCGTCCAAGCATGGAGGTTAAGATTTTCGTATTCACCGACTGAATATATATATATATATATATATATATATATATATATATATATATATATATATATATATATATATAGAAAACTTGGCTGCCGTGCACAATAAGTAATTCAGTGCAGACAGTAACCTTAACTGCTTCAACAACTAAGTCTGGCTCAACTAGCTAATTACAGTTTCGCCAACAGCAAGAGTTACCAACTTTTGATACAGCGGCAAACTCAAACCCATAAAAAGGTTTAAAATACCACGGCGCAGCAAGCAGCAACCCTGAGAACTACTACAACCTAAACAGCATCCACCACCCAACCATCAAATCCTTTCGAAATCCGCTCCACCTATATAGCCACCCCGGCAAATAGGTTTTCCATTGGCCAGCCTATGTATAGATAGACATATTTCCTCAATGCTGGGAAGGCCAAGAAAACCCTGTCTTATACTAACTGCCGGCAGGAGAGAAGGTTCTAGAGCGAAGTAATGCACACATGTTTCTCATATTTTTAGCTGCCAGTGCCAACAGGCTAAACATTATTTCATGCATAACCTTACGATGTACTATCCTAATGCTCATTACTTTGCACTTAGGTTTATTTTCCAAACTTATTCCTCCAAACTGATAATAAAATAATAAAACCTAGCCACTTTGAAAATATACGTAAGGTTTTTATTGGGATTATTTCTAACTTTTGAAAATAGAGATCACTGCAATGATTTCAGCCTTGCTAGTTTATAAAGTTTAGGTAGTCTTCTTCTTCTTCTGCTTCTTCTTCTTATTATTAAAACAACTAGTTCTATTAGTAGTAATAGAATAGTAGTAGTAGTAGCAGTAGTAGTAGTAGTAGTAGTAGTAGTAGTAGCAGTAGTAGTAGTAGTAGTAGTAGTAGTAGTAGTAGTAGTAGTAGTAGTAGTAGTGTGGTGCTGGTAGTGGTGGTGGTAGTAGTAGTCGTAGTTGAAGTAGTAGTAGTTGTAGTAGTAGTGTGGTGCTGGTAGTGGTGGTAGTGGTAGTGGTGGTAGTCGTAGTCATAGTAGTAGTAGCAGTAGTAGTAGTGTGGTGCTGGTAGTGGTGGTAGTGGTAGTGGTGGTAGTCGTAGTCATAGTAGTAGTAGTGTGGTGCTGGTAGTGGTGGTGGTGGTAGTAGTAGTCGTAGTCGAAGTAGTAGTAGTTGTAGTAGTAGCAGTAGTAGTGTGGTGCTGGTAGTGGTGGTGGTGGTAGGTGGTAGTAAAAGTCGTAGTCATAGTAGTAATAGTAGCAGTAGTAGTTGTGTGGTGCTGGTAGTGGTGGTGGTAGTAGTAGTCGTACTCGAAGTAGTAGTAGTTGTAGTAGTAGCAGTAGTAGTAGTTGTAGTAGTAGCAGTAGTAGTAGTTGTAGTAGTGTGGTGCTGGTAGTGGTGGCGGTGGTAGTGGTGGTAGTAGTAGTCGTAGTCATAGTAGTAGTAGTAGTAGTAGTAGTAGCAGTAATAGTGTGGTGGTGGTAGTAGTAATAGTACTAGTAATAGTAGCAGTGTGGGGGTGGTAGTAGTAATAGTAGTAGTGTGGTGGTGGTAGTAGTAATAGTAGTAGTGTGGTGGTGGTAGTAGTAGTAGCAGTAGTAGTAGTCGTAGTAGTAGTAGTGTGGTGGTGGTAGTAGTAGTAGTAGCAGTAGTAGTAGTAGCAGTAGTAGTAGTAGTAGTAGTAGTAGTAGTAGCAGTAGCAGTAGTAGTAGTAGTAGTAGTAGTAGCAGTAGTAGTAGTAGTAGCAGTAGTAGTAGTAGTAGTAGTAGCAGTAGTAGTAGTCGTAGTAGTAGTAGTGTGGTGGTGGTAGTAGTAGTAATAGTAGTAGAAGTGTGGGGCTGGTAGTAGTAGTAGTGTGGTGGTGGTAGCAATAGTAGTAGTGTGGTGGTGGTAATAGTAGTAGTAGCAGTAGTAGTAGTCCTAGTAGTAGTAGTGTGGTGGTGGTAGTAGTAGTAGCACTAGTAGTAGTCGTAGTAGTAGTGTGGTGGTGGTAGTAGTAGTAATAGTAGTAGAAGTGTGGGGGTGGTAGTAGTAGCAGTGTGGTGGTGGTAGTAGTAGTAGTAGCAGTAGTAGTAGTAGTAGCAGTAGTAGTAGTAGTAGTAGTAGTAGCAGTAGTAGTGTGGTGGTAGTAGTAATAGTATTAGTAATGTGGGGGTGGTAGTATAAGTAGTTTGGTGGTGGTAGTAGTAATAGTAGTAGTAGTGTGGTGGTGGTAGAAGTAATAGTAGTAGTAGTGTGGTGGTGGTGGTAGTAGTAGTAATAGTAGTGTGGTGGTAGTAGTAGTAGTAATAGTAGTGTGGTGGTGGTAGTAGTAGCTGTAGTAGTAGTGTGGTGGTGGTAGTAGTATAATAGTAGTGTGGTGGTGGTAGTAGTAGCTGTAGAAGTAATAGTAGTGTGGTGGTGGTAGTAGTAATAGTAGCAGTAGTGTGGTGGTAGTAGTAGTAATAGTAGTGTGGTGGTGGTGGTAGTAGTAGTAATAGTAGTGTGGTGGTGGAAGTAGTAGTAGTAATAGTAGTGTGGTGGTGGTAGTAGTAGCTATAGTAGTAGTGTGGTGGTGGTAGTAGTAGTAATAGTAGTGTGGCGGTGGTAGTAGTAGCTGTAGTAGTAATAGTAGTGTGGTGGTAGTAGTAGTAGTAATAATAGTAGTGTGGTGGTGGTAGTAGTAGCTGTAGTAATAATAGTAGTGTGGTGGTGGTAGTAGCAGCTGTAGTAGTAGTAGTAGTAGTAGTAGTAGTAGTAGTAGTAGTAGTAGTAGTAGTAGTAGTGTGGTGGTGGTAGTAGTAGCTGTAGTAGTAATAGTAGTGTGGTGGTGGTAGTAGTAGTTGTAGTAGTAATAGTAGTGTGGTGGTGGTAGTAGTAGCTGTAGTAGTAGTAGAAGTAGTAGTAGTAGGTAGTAGTAGTAGTAGTAATAGTAGTAGTGTGGTGGTGGTAGTAGTAGCTGTAGTATTAATAGCAGTGTGGTGGTGGTAGTAGTAGCTGTAGTAGTAATAGTAGTGTGGTGGTGGTAGTAGTAGCTGTAGTAGTAATAGTAGTGTGGTGGTGATAGTAGTAGTAATAGTAGTGTGATGGTGGTAGTAGTAGCTGTAGTAGTAATAGTAGTGTGATGGTGGTAGTAGTAGTAATAGTAGTGTGGTGGTGGTAGTAGTAGCTGTAGTAGTAATAGTAGTGTGATGGTGGTAGTAGTAGTAATAGTAGTGTGGTGGTGGTAGTAGTAGCTGTAGTATTAATAGTAGTGTGGTGGTAATAGTAGTAGTAGTAATAGTAGTGTGGTGGTGGTAGTAGTAGCTGTAGTAGTAATAGTAGTGTGGTGGTGGTAGTAGTAGCTGTAGTAGTAATAGTAGTGTGGTGGTGGTAGTAGTAGCTGTAGTAGTAATAGTAGTGTGGTGGTGGTAGTAGTAGCAGTAATAGTAGTAGTAGTGTGGTGGTGTTAGTAGTAGCTGTAGTATTAATAGTAGTGTGGTGGTGGTAGTAGTAGCTGTAGTAGTAATAGTAGTGTGGTGGTGGTAGTAGTAGCTTTAGTAGTAATAGTAGTGTGGTGGTGGTAGTAGTAGCTGTAGTAGTAATAGTAGTAGTAGTGTGGTGGTGGTAGTAGTAGCTGTAATAGTAGTAGTAGTAGTAGTGTGGTGGTGGTAGTAGTAGCTGTAGTAGTAATAGTAGTGTGGTGGTGGTAGTAGTAGCTGTAATAGTAGTAGTAGTAGTAGTGTGGTGGTGGTAGTAGTAGCTGTAATAGTAGTAGTAGTAGTAGTGTGGTGGTGGTAGTAGTAGCTGTAATAGTAGTAGTAGTAGTAGTGTGGTGGTGGTAGTAGTAGCTGTGGTAGTAATAGTAGTGTGGTGGTGGTAGTAGTAGCTGTAATAGTAGTAGTAGTAGTAGTAGTGTGGTGGTGGTAGTAGTAGCTGTAGTAGTAATAGTAGTGAGGTGGTGGTGGTAGTAGTAGCTGTAGTAGTAGTAGTAGTGTGGTGGTGGTAGTAGTAGCTGTAGTAGTAATAGTAGTGTGGTGGTGGTAGTAGTAGCTGTAGTAATAATAGTAGTGTGGTGGTGATAGTAGTAGCTGTAATAGTAGTAGTAGTAGTAGTGTGGTGGTGGTGGTAGTAGCTGTAGTAGTAATAGTAGTGAGGTGGTGGTGGTAGTAGTAGCTGTAGTAGTAATAGTAGTGTGGTGGTGGTAGTAGTAGCTGTAGTAATAATAGTAGTGTGGTGGTGATAGTAGTAGCTGTAATAGTAGTAGTAGTAGTAGTGTGGTGGTGGTGGTAGTAGCTGTAGTAGTAATAGTAGTGAGGTGGTGGTGGTAGTAGTAGCTGTAGTAGTAATAGTAGTGTGGTGGTGGTAGTAGTAGCTGTAGTAATAATAGTAGTGTGGTGGTGATAGTAGTAGCTGTAATAGTAGTAGTAGTAGTAGTGTGGTGGTGGTGGTAGTAGCTGTAGTAGTAATAGTAGTGTGGTGGTGGTAGTAGTAATTGTAGTAGTAATATTAGTGTGGTGGTGGTAGTAGTAGCTGTAGTAGTAGTGTGGTAGTGGTAGTAGTAGCCGTAGTAGTAATAGTAGTGTGGTGGTGGTAGTAGTAGCTGTAGTAGTAATAGTAGTGTGGTGGTGGTAGTAGTAGTAATAGTAGTGTGGTGGTGGTAGTAATAGCTGTAGTTTTTTTTCTTTCTTTTTTAAAGGAGGGAAAAATCCTCATGGACGCCAGGGAAACAGGCCCTGGTGTGTCGGACTCTTACCGGCTAAAAACCACCTCCGTCTCCTGCAGCGCTGCGGAACCGCCTCTCAGCATTTCTTCACAGTGCAGCATTCAAGTTTATCCTTCATCTTTTTCCTTAGCTTGTAGGATGTTCTTAATCATTCCTGTAATGAGGTACCATATTTCTTTCTTGTGTATCATATTTTGTATTATATTGTCTGGTGATAATTCCATTTCAATAACGTTTAAAGTTTTTGTTCTGATGGCGTTCCATCTTTTACATAATAAAATAGTGTGTTCTGGTGTGTCTATTTCTTTACAATATCTGCATTGTTCAGTCTCAATTATCTTCATTTTGTATAAGTAGGTCCCAAATCGGCCGTGTCCTGTTAAGAATTGCGTAAAAAAAGTAGTCAACTTCTCCGTTTGTCTGTTTAGTCATGGTGCAATTTTTGGAATAAGACGTTTAGTCCATTGGGCCGTTTCAAGCTCGTCTTCCCATTCCTCCTGCCACTTTTTCATTATAATTTTCCTTTTCTCTTCCTTTTGTGCTCTATTATGTTCATCTTTTTTAAATGTGTGCTCGGTTGCTAATAAATGAAGCGGTATTGTTCCTGCAATCACTTGTATAGCCTTTGTGGATGTTGTGCGATATGCACTTGCTATTCTTATAGCGATCTTTCTTTCAACGCCTTCTATAAGTTTCCTATACGTTATTTTCTTCATACATTGCTTCCAAGCCGCAGCACAATAAAGTATAAGGGAGTTAATAACATTTCCTAGCAATTTCCTCTTTTGTTGGTTAGGACCTCTTACGTTTGGCATCAGTCTGGCCAAAGCTGCGACCGCTTTTTCTGCCTTTGCAGATACACACTTCAGATGTTCAACCATACTCATATTATGTCCAATTAAGATACCTAAATATTTTAGGTATTTTTGCGATTTAAGTTCTAAGTCTCCATCCTGTATAATCACTTCTTTGAGAGTTCTCCTCCCTCCCAGGATTACCATTTCGGTTTTGGTCGGAGTCAGGCTCAGTCCTCTACTAGTCATCCAGACTTCAACCCTATTAATGGACCACTGTATTTTTTCCTCTGTATCTTGTTTTGAAGTGCCGCACACAATCAGAGCGAGGTCGTCTGCGTATCCCACCAGTGTTACACCTGCTGCAGGTTCCTGTCGAAGCACTTCATCATAGTATATATTCCATGAAGTGGGGCCTAGAATTGATCCTTGCGGTACTCCACTGGTTACATCCATCTCAGAGTTTTCTCCAATAAAGATCTTTCTATCTTGTAGATAACTACTTATTAATTTAGTCATGTATGGAGATATTTTCTTTTTTATTAATTCATTTATAATGCCTAGCCACGGTACAGAGTTAAAAGCATTTTTAACGTCTAATGTAACCATTACTACATACCTATTATTTTCATTAACTACATTCTGTGCTGTTTCCAAGACCAACTTTATTGCATCGGCAGTTGATCGGCCTTTTCTAAAACCAAATTAAGTTTGCGCGAGATTACCTTTTAAATCTATCTCTTTTAATAATCTCTGATTAATTATTTGTTCAAACAGTTTCCCTATTGTATCCAAAAGGCATAACGTTCTATAGGTTTTTTTGCAGTTTCTCTTTTTTGGTTTTTCTATCAGTATAAGTTTTGCAATTTTCCACTCCTTGGGAAATTTTCCTTTGCATGTTAAACCATTTAGTGTTTCCAACAGAAGATCCGGCTTTTTCTCAGCAATTAGCTTTATAACTTCCGGGGGGATGCCATCAGGTCCAGCGGCTTTACCAGTTTTTATGCGTTTTCCTGCATCCATGATCTCGTTTATTTGGCACTTCGGTACTTCTTCTATTTCTATTTGCATTTTTGGCCACGTATTTCTTTTATGTACGGGAAATAACTCTTTAGCAATTTCTTTTTGTTCCTCATCCGTAATAACTAAAGGTGTGCGGAGTCCTAATTTTTTTGTCACAATTTTATATCGAGTACCCCATGGATCCACATCCACTTCCTCACATAGCTGTTCCCATGCATCCTTCTTCGCTGTATTTATTGCGTTTTTTAAGTCATTCCGACATTTTCGATATTCCTTTTGTATGGTGAGCTTTTCATTTTCCTTCGCATTTCTTCTTTTGTTTGCCCTTGTCACTTTTCTTCGTGCCTTCATTCTCCTTTTCCTTAGTTGGGAAATATCGTTATTCCACCAAAACGCCGCTTTAAACTTACCATGGCTGCCTTTCTTCTTAAAAGCAGAGTTACATGCTTTTTCTAATAGTTCTCCAAGCTTCTTTGGTAGATGTAAGTACTCTGGATGACTCGCTGCTTCTTCTACCTTTTGTATTAAAATATATTTCTTATCATTTTTGTAAATCCAACCTTTCTGTGTCCTTTTAATTGGTAATGGCAATTTAGTGCTTGTAGTCTCTATAAATATATTCTTGTGGTAACTTAAATTTTCTTCATTATCCACATACCATTTACTAATAAATTTACTCATTTCTCCAGAACACATTGTGATATCTATGAAAGAAATACCATCGTTTCTTTCAAAAGTTGGCATTTTCCCATCATTTAGGATATTATAATCATTTTCGCTTGCCCATTCTGCCAGAGCACTACCTTTATTCTCTTCTATAGGCGAGCCCCAGGAATATGCCTTGGCATTGAAATCCCCTCCACTAAGGATTTTCTTTTTATGTTTTTGTTGTTTAAGGACGCAATTGATTTCAAATAGGTATTTATGGAAATCCTCCAGGTCTGGTTTAGGAGACACATAACAGGAAAATACCAATATTTCATCAGTGTCGGCCCAGACAAAACCACTGCCACTTCCGATGTTTCTCACTTTATCATTACTTCGTGGAATATAAATGGCTGCGTCTATTCTTTCATCTGTGATCCATTTTGGGCTATGTTTGGTCATGTTTTTATTTGGTTCTGCGATAATACACAGATGTATTTGACGTTCTGCACATTTATGTATAAGTAAATCCATGGCCCGTTTACTCCTATCAAGATTTACCTGAAGTAATCTCATTATTTATAGGAGTTTTGTCTTTGTATCCTTGCCTGGGTTTCCACTAATTTCCTATACTCAGGACATCTCATCGTCTCTGCTTTGCGTTCATTTGAGTTACACAGGTAACATCTTGTCATGTTTTTACACTCTTTTATTCGATGACCTGTTTCCCCACATTTATGACACATTTTCACAAAAGGTGCAGCTGTACATTCGCTTGCAACATGCCCTACTCTGTAACACTTATAACATCTACTTAGAGTATTTGTTGGCTTGACTCTCTATCTGTCCCATCCTTTCCCTATTGTTTTCTTTGCTAGCAGTCGATTTTTAATCTCTATATTAGAGGTTACAAATGCATATTTTACACCTTGTGCATTTGCTTTATCTGACATTTTTATTACAATATTTTGTTCCATTTTCCCTAATTCCCGTTCTATGAGTAGCTGTAGTAGTAATAGTAGTGTGGTGGTGGTAGTAGTAGTAATAGTAGTGTGGTGCTGGTAGTAGTAGTAATAGTAGTGTGGTGGTGGTAGTAGTAGTAATAGTAGTGTGGTGGTGGTAGTAGTAGTAATAGTAGTGTGGTGGTGGTAGTAGTAGTAATAGTAGTAGTAGTGTGGGGGTGGTAGTAGTAGTAGTAGTGTGGGGGTGGTAGTAGTAGCTGTAGTAGTAGTGTGGTGGTGGTAGTAGTAGTAGTGTGGTGGTGGTAGTAGTAGCTGTAGTAGTAATAGTAGTGTGGTGGTGGTAGTAGTAGCTGTAGTAGTAGTAGTGTGGTGGTGGTAGTAGTAGCTGTAGTAGTAATAGTAGTGTGGTGGTGGTAGTAGTAGTAGCAGCAGCAGTAGTAGTAGTAGTAGTAGTAGTAGTAGTAGCAGCAGCAGTAGTAGTAGTGTGGTGGTAGTAGTAGTAGTAGCAGCAGCAGTAGTAGTAGTAGTAGTAGTAGTAGTAATAGTAGTAGTGTGGTGGTGGTAGTAGTAGCTGTAGTAGTAATAGTAGTGTGGTGGTGGTGGTGGTAGTAGTAGTAGTAGTAGTAGTAGTAGTAGTAGCAGTAGTAGTAGCAGTAGTAGTAGTCGTAATCGTAGTAGTGGTAGTTGTAGTAGTAATAGTAGTAGTAGTGTGGTGGTGGTAGTAGTAGCTGTAGTAATAATAGTAGTGTGGTGGTGGTAGTAGTAGCTGTAGTAGTAATAGTAGTAGTAGTAGTGTGGTGGTAGTAGTAGTAGTAGTAGCAGTAGTAGTAGTGATAGTAGTAGTAGTAGTAGTGTGGTGGTGGTAGTAGTAGCTGTAGTAGTAATAGTAGTGTGGTAGTAGTAGTAGTAGCAGTAGTAGCAGTAGTAGTAGCAGTAGTAGTAGTAGTCGTAATCGTAGTAGTTGTAGTAGTAATAGTAGCAGTATTAGTAGTAGTGGTGGTGGTGGTAGTCGTAGTAGAGTTGTAGTTGTAGTAGTAGTGGTAGTAGCAGTAGCAGTAGTAGTAGTAGCAGCATCAGCAGTAATAGTAGTAGTAGTAGTAGTAGTAGTAGCAGCAGCAGTAATAGTAGTAGTAGTGGTAGTAGTAGTAGTAGTAGTAGTAGTAGTAGTAGTAGTAGTAGTAGTAGTATTAGTAGTAGTAGTAGTAGTAGTAGTAGTAAGGGTAGTAGCAGTAGTAGTAATTATATTTCCTTCTTCTTCCTTAATTTTGCGTTATACAATATACTTTAACACACGTCACTAGCTTTAAAGATACTTAGAGCACTGGAGACTACTAAGCTTTCATTACAAGTTACCGCGTTGAACTTTGTGTGAAGAAGTTACGTTCAGCCCGACAACCGACAGCATTACAGCGACAAGCAGATAACAACAGAAAGCAACAGACAGTGGACCGTAGCAGAGAGCAACACAGACAGCGATGTGCCCTCTTGGGCTCTTTATGTACTAAAAATACCGCCAGGGCGGCCTCTTTCTGATTGGACAGAAAGGCCGCGCGATTGACGTAAATATTACCCAAAAGTGAATTTTCTCTTCCCAAGTGCACTGCAACCCTCACGTGACATGTCTTGTCCAATGAAGAATTTTCGTCTTCTGAATTTTAAGGTTTACCCGCGTTGTAAGTCAGTTGTACGTGACTGGACAAAAGAAACCTTTCTAACAAAAGTGCTTCTCACCCCCTTCTACTCTCTTGGCGACAGCTTTCTATTTGTGCTCCAAGCCGAATTTACTCTGTTAAAGACATACATTTGTACGCTTTTAGCTTTACATTGATACATAATTAATAACTAATAATAGTTTTGATAGGGAAGCTAACGGTCTCACAAGGAATCGAGTAATTAAGATCATTTCTGCTAATGTTTATCTCGATTATCATAAAGTAGATAGAAGAATATGCTTTTTAACAATAATTTGTTACAGCGTGTAGAGAAAGTCATCTGAATGGAACACATCAACTTTTTTAATAAAGAACCAATTGCACATCGTGTGACGTCAGTTCAAGGTCAGCCACTCCTGACCAGTCTCTCAGAACACCTCTAGTACGTTCCACGTCTCTACCGGTGTTGGTTGTTTAGTTATACAGCTTCGCTTGTTGCCAGTAATTCCACCGATTGTGAAGATTCGGTTTTTAAATTCAAAACAAATTTGTCCTGCTGAAATTCACCGGCAGCATGTTGAATTTATGGTGAACGTGTAATAAATTATGAAAATGTGCATAAATGGTGTAGGCTGTTTAATGTCCATAATGAAGAACAATCTGGACGGCCTACTGTCATAAATGCAGACTTGATACAAAAAGTTTATGCATTACTGGATCATCCACCATCTCACTTAGCACCATCAGATTTTTTTCTGTTTCCAAAACTTAAGACATTTCTCGGTGGAAAGCGATTGATAAATGGTGGCATGTTGAAAAACCTGTTAATGAACTGGTTTAGCGGTCAGGCGGCAGAGTTCTTTAATGCTGAAATCCAAAAGCTGGTGACAAGACGACTTGACAAATGTTTCAATGTTGGTGACTATTTGAAAAGTGAGTCATGTACATATTGTAGTTTGTGATACAATTTACCTTCATAAATAAAGTTTCTCTTACTCCATTACAAACCGGAGTAATTGCCCTTGTATTATTAAAGAAACAAACAACAATTAGGACAGAGAGAGAGGGGGGGATTGTTTCCGGGCGGGACCCTGGCTCTTATTCTTCCTAGGGGTGATCCGCAGTAATATCGCCGCAAATTAATAACATATTCTGGTTGTCAATGTGGTGGGGCTGGGTTCAATCTACTCCTGCTCATGTATTCAACACTCAAGGACAGCTTTTCCTGGTGTAAGGGGAGGCAGCGTTATCTTTTTCAGTTTGTTCTGCTCTGAGCAGTGTGGTCAGGGCTAGCGGTTTGTGGTATGGCAAAGAAACTGAATATTGCTAGACAAAATACTTATTTTGGAGATACATTAGTAGTTACTGAAGCTCAAAATATTCCTGTTAAATTTTCACCCTAGGTCAGCATAGTACATGTTTTAAGGTAGGTATTCTTAATACTTTTTGGAAGCATTTTCGGTGCTCTTAAACAACTTTCTTCAAATTTACAATAGTTTAGCTTTTGCACCTCTTCCTGGTTCCCATATTTTGTGCATTTTTCGATATGATTACATATTTTTGTCACTGTTTGATGATATACCCTTACATTAACATAAATTATTCGATCCTTAAAATGTTTACATTCTTAAAAGTTTTGGACCCTTCTTTTAGATTTCATGCAGCTTCAAAAGATTTCTTTGCGGTGACAAAGACTAAAAGAAAGATAAACTACTATGACAGTATGCATTACTAAACCGACGACAATTAAATGCAGAGAAAAATAGGGAATAGCTAATGATGAGATAATAAATAGTTGTTGAGGTCGTTTGTGTGCTTACTGAAAAGTATGCATTTTGAAAAGTTATAAGTACAAATACTACTACTACTACTACTACTACTACTACTACTACTACTACTACTACTACTACTACTACTACTACTACTACTACTACTACTACTACTACTGCTACTACTACTACTTCTACTGCTACTACTACGACTACGACTACTACTACTACTACTAGTACCACCACCACTGCTACCACTGTCCACCACCACCACTGCCACTACTACCACTACTACCACCAATACCACCACCACTACTACAAAGATGACTGCTACTGCTACTACTACTACTACGACTACTACTACTACTACTACGACTACTACTACTAATACTACTACTACTACTACTGCCACCACCACTACCACCACCACTACTACTACTACTACTACTACTACTACTACTACTACTACTACTACTACTACTACTACTACTACGACTACGACTACTACTACTGCCACCACCACTACCACCACCACCACCACCACCACCACCACCACTACTACTACTACTACTGCTACTACCATTGCCAAGTGTTAAAGTTCATAACAAGTGTACAAGTTAGCATAATTGTAAAGCAAACGTGCTTATCTCTTTTCTCCTAGTAAGAAATAAACTCCAGGAAGGTTACCTAAGTTTTAATTATTATATCACTCCCTGAACTACCCCCATTAGCCTCACCACCCCGAGAGAGTCGACCATCGTGCAGGCTGAGCAACACCGAGGCATCTGATGTTTTGAGTGTGGGGGGATAAGGCCACCGCCCAGGGCACCCAACGTCTGAGCTCACCGTATAAGGCGTCCCCAAAGTGGTGCAAACGATAACACCGCACTTATAAGTGGAAGAAAAATAAGGGAATACACTAGACTAAAACAATAGTCAACTTTTTCAAAAGCCGGTGAATGAAATCCGTTTCTTTGCATGGCTAGGAGTTTATAGCTTTCAGTGGGAAAAACGTTTAAGTATTTTATATCTGAAACAAATAACAGCAGATATCACAGAAATGGTCAATTCAACGAAAAAAAACAACTTATATGACATAAATTATGTGTTTTAACGTGATCTACATTTTTTCTGTAATAAGTTTTGTCTATCTTGTATGATGTACCAGTTACGCAAAATTCAGTAAAATTCATTCAGAATAAAGAGGTCTTTAGAGGCTATTCCCAGAAAATTCAATATATGCATTTTATTTGTCTTATAAATATCTTTAATATCTGCTATTTTAATCAAAATCATTAGAGGCATTTTTGATAAAATCAAAATTCTCGAAAAAGTTCCATGTAAAGGGTGGTCTGGGGTGGGGAGATTTTTCTCACAATTTCGTGTCGCATCCCTGGAAGATACTTAACTTAAATACCAAGCTTGTTATTTTACCGACTTTTCGTTTTTGAGTTATCGTGTTCTAAGAAACACGGACAAACACACACACACACACACACACGCTAAAACGTGTATTTGCGGTCAAATCTCCGGTATTTTTGGGTGCAATATAATACCTTCTCTATACACTATGTACGTAGTACGTGTAGAGAAACTAAAATGAGCCTCGTTTGATTTCTCACATGACAGTAGAAGTAAAAGAGTTGCATTGGCACTTGTAGAGTATTTTTGCAGAAAAAGCAAAACTCATAATTTTGAAAATACTGCAATGAAACGTATTTTCGTGCTTAAAGAACAGAAATTAACTAATTTAAGTAGAAATTAGTGCCGCTTTCGTATTCATTTATTTCCATTTAGCATTACGAATATTCAAATGAAATCTTTCGGTAATTTCAAAGTTTATGATCAAAGACCGAGAAACAACTGACTGAAGTGCGCGTGTCTACATCTTACTTTAAACAAACATTTTGAAGAAATGAATAACGTTTCTTATTCATGATTAAACCTGTTAATAAAGTAAATAATTTAATAAAATGTCCTAAAACTTATTGGGGAAAGATCAAATGTTTAAAACGGACTTCCGTTCACAGTTTTCTTATCCGCTCGCCAAATAAAAGGTTCAGTATTGTTTAGATGTTATTATGTTAAGTTCAACGTTTTCCGTTCCCAAAAAAGACTATTATATTAAGGTCCAGTGTTAATAAGTAACGCTGTATGCTAACGATTTATTTATACATTTTCCTTGTTGATAAACTTTTACTGAACAGTCTGTACGTAGAACAGTTGCGTTGGGATGGGATACGCTATGAGCATCTAGCTGGGTAGGCATTTCGATAATGTCACTTTAATTAAAGTGCTACGTTATTAAACGATACCATTATTATATAATATATATATATATATATATATATATATATATATATATATATATATATACCCGCGGATATACTTTGTAGCATTTTGTCACTCTTTGGAAATTATATACTGCGCTTTGAAACAGCATAGAACTATAGAAAGAAGTAGGCAACAGTATAGCAGTATAGTGGTATTTATTAAAATGTTGTTACATGTTGTTTTATATCACTTTGCTTGATAACTGAAGTTCAAATATAACTGCAATTTTTTTTAAAATAAGTATACGCCTATAGTAACATCTGTGTATTCTGAACATTAGAATATATCTAGATTTGTTTATTTACTGGATTTATTGTGACTTTAATTTAGTAACTTCATTTTCTCTACCTTCTAAGCCATCCTAAGCAAGTTCACATGTTTGAAACTGCGTAGCTTAGAATTTAAAGCTGGAATTACTAGTTCTAGAACAACTTATAGTTGATAATAAATATAAATTAGGGTGATTTTAAAGTATCGTGTAGAAAATAGTTAAATCTACTATGGGACCTGCATGAGCAATACTTGCTGAAAGGGGTAGATATACGGTTCAACTTAATCCAGCTCCTCTTTCCACAGTTCTTATAATAATTAATAAAATAATAATCATAATTAAATAGCGATAAATCATAAATGGGATGCTAAAAGCGAAAAATTAATACATTTGAAAATTCTAAATGTTGTGTACTCATATAGCGGATTGCATATTCACATTTTTTTACTTTCTCTACACTACTATGTATAAAGTATATAGAGAAGGTATTGCATTCCACCCAAAAATTTGACACCGAGATTTTAGCGGAAATACATGTTTTGGCTCCCCCTGAATCCCAAAAAAGCATTTTCAGAAAAAGGTCCGTGTGCGTGTGTCTCTGAGTCTATGGACAACATAACTCAAAAGCGAAAATACCGTTAAATACCAAATTTGGTATCTTTGGTAAGCTTGGTATCTTCCAAGGATGGACACGAAAATTTTCATGAAAATCCCCCCACCCCCAACTACCTTTACATGGAAATAATTTCGAAAATTTTGATTCTCTCTAAAATGGCTCTAACGATTTTGATAAAAATGTCTTATATTTAAGATATTTACATGACAAATAAAATGTATATCTTGAATTTTCTGGGAACAACTTCTGAAGACATATTTATTCTGGCTGCATTTTCCTAAGTTTTTCATAATGGTAAACTGTAAGAGATACCTAACAATTTATTACAACAAAATGTAGATCGCGATATAACACAATTTATGTCATATACATTTTTTTCGTGTAGTTGGCCTTTTAGAGATATATCTTTTTATTGATTTCAGCTTTAAAGTACTTTAAACGTTTCTCATACGGGAACCTGTCAACCCCTGACCATGCAAAGAAACGGATTTCAATCCCATAGTAACCAAATTTTAAAACATTTGACTATCATCTAATCTTAGTGTATTCCCTTATTTCCCTTCTACTTATAAGGAACTAAGTAATAAGACCGTTTCTGCTAAATTAAATAGGTAGAAGAATAAGCTTTTAACAATAATTTGTTGCAGAGATGTAGAGAAAGTCATGTAAATGGAACACATGAGATATTTTCCTTTTCTTATAATAATATTTATTATAATAATAAGAGCTGTTATTTTATTTTATTATGTTTCTGAACTAATATGTATTTGTGGTTGTATTTTATATATAAAGCTCAAATTTATTCGGGCATGTTTTTAGTTTTCCACACTCTTTAGAACGTTTTAACACTTCTAACAATCCACATAATTTTGTTCTTAAACTTTGCTCCAATAATAAGGGACAACTTCCAGGTGGCTCACGCGAGCTGTTCTTCGTTGAAGAAAGCTTATCCAAGACAGCGTGAATGCCAAAAGCTTTGCCTAAGCTGAACTGCAAAGGGGACTCCATATCGACAGAGAGAAGAATTTGCTAAATGAAAAATTTGATGTGTTCCATTCACATGACTTTCTCTACATCTCTGCTACAAATTATTGTTAGAAAGCTTATGCTTCTATTTACTTCATGCTAATCGAGAAAAAATTAGCAGAAATAGTCTTATTACCTGCTTCCTTTAAGTAGAAGCGAAATAAGGGAGTACCATAGGCTAAAGTGATAGTAAAAAGCTGGTTGCTCTGTGATTGAAGTTCCTTTGTTTGTATGGCTAGGAGTTCACAAAATCCTGCGGAGAAAAGTATAAGTTTTGTAAAGCTGAAACCCAAAACAAGGAATATCTAAGAAACCATCAACTCCACGAAAGAATGCATGTAACATAAATTGTGTGTTTTAAAGTGCTCTATATATTTTGTGGGGAAAATTTTTCTCCATATCTTATGGTTTAGTAGTTATGTAAAATTCCGTAAAATTCATCCAGAATAAAGTAGTTTTCAATGGCTATTCCCAGAAAATTCAAAATATGTATTTTATTTGTGAGGTAAATATCTTTAATAGATGAAGGAAATGAAAATCGTTAGAGCCATTTCTGAGAAAATTAAAAGGGTTCCATTTAAAGGGTAGTTTGGGGTGGGGGACTTTTCTCAAAATCTTTTTGTCGCATCCCTGGATGATTCTAAACTTAAATACCAAGTTTGTTATTTTATCGACTTTTCGTTTTTGAGTTATCGTGTTCATAGACCACTGACACACGGACACACACACAAGGACTTTTTTGTGAAAATGCTATTTTTGGACACAGGCGATCCAAAAACATATATTTGTTGTGAAATCTCGGTATCGAATTTTTGGGTGGAGTGCAATACATTCTCTATACACTGTGTACATAGTACATATAGAGAAAGTAAAATCTGTTGTGTACAACGCTTGAAATTAACTGCAATCATTATAGAATTGCCTGCGAGATCCCGGATTCTAAACCACTCAGGAAAGTTTTGTTTGATAAAGAATATTTTACGAGCTCAGGATGTGGAGTATGAAGCGCGCGAGGCGCATGTTTATGTTTTATTTACTATGTAATAACAAATTCGCCCATAAACAGGAATTCAGATTTGTCATTGGGAAATATCTAAGCACTGATTTGTTTGCAATTATATTACAGACTAATGATAATACATTATACAGTTATATTATCAGTATTACCACATGGTACCACTTGGTGCTGCAATGCAATAACACTGAAGTTTACGAGATAAATTAACGAAACTTAGTATTATCATTTAAACATTTTTTTTCAGAATTTTTTTAAAGTTTGAAACGATATCCTGGAATATTGACACTACCATTGCAAAAACAAATAAATTAAATAAAAATATTTTTTCCTATACCCTTTCTAAGAATAGCAATGTTAATAAACCTTTACGGTCATGGTTTTTTGTGGTGATGATAAATCCTGTGCAAAAGTTTGATTAATGCATTAGTTTGTTAATAAAAAAAATTGAAGTTTTGCTTTCAAAAATCTCTTATTTCCAGTGGTATAATGTATAATATCAAAAAACTGCTGCTCAAAATTGTCCATTGTACACTTTTATAATACACCACTAACTTTCACAGCTCTGAGGTTAGTAGTTTCACAGTTTTTGGGAAAATGTGTTTTATAGAAAACAGTGCAGAAAATTTACTTTATTTTAATGTAATATTTCTTTATTTCCTCTAGTCCTGTAATATTCACTAATACAAGATAAAAAGTGGAACACAAAATACTGCCTGAAGCCTTAGTTTGCAACTATTTACACTAAGAAATGTCACATAGTTCTTTTCGTGATATTCAAGATAGCAGATTCAATCATCATGTTGTTTTTACATATTTACGTTGAGAAAAATATGCTATAGTGGTACATTTGTTCTAAAAAGTTAACACCTGAATGGGAAAGTTAAATCATTCGTTGAGTTTTTTTTCTGTAATTTTAGCATCTAGGACGGGTAGGGCCTAAGTTAAATAATATATGGCACGGCATGCCTGGAAGATAACGGGATGGGATAGCTGTTTTGTGAATTTCGAAACTTATTACTATATTCACTTTTTTAAATGACTATTGTATTCTGAACAGTGATTTTGGCATTATTTAAAAGAAATACCTATTTTATCAGTATAAATAACATTATTAAGTCACACACACACAAAGTCTATTTGAGAAACGCATATGGCATAGTTGTACCGTTAAAGTATTTAATCATTTAAATTAACTTAAAATCTGGATTAGTTTTGTTGAATTTTGCATTACGGTAAACCGTAAGAGGTAGACAAAACCTTATTATACAAAAATGTAGAGTTCCTAAACACACACAAGTTATGTAATGTGGCGTTTTTTTTCTGGAGTTGACCGTATAACTTAAGGTGGGCAAACACAAAATAGCATTACAACATCTGCAGAAATGTGTAATCTAACAAATAAAAATATTAGAGACTATTCCCAGGAAATTCAAGATATTTATTTTATTTATCATGTAAATCTTTTAAACGTAAGAGATTTTAATCGTTAGATCTATTTTTCAGAAAGTAAAAAGTTTATACATTATTTCCATGCAAAGGGTAGTAGGGGTGAGGGAATTATCTTGAAAATATTCATGTCTCATCCTTGGCAGATACTGAACTTATATATGAAGTTTGGTATTTAACGGACTTTTCGTTTGTGAGCTTGCTGCCCACATACACAGGCACAAGGATCTTTTTCTAAAAATGTCTGTTTTTATTCAGGGGGTCCCAAAATGTGCATATACGCTGAAATTTCGGTATCAAATTTTTAGGTGCAATACGATATATTCTCTATACACTATGCACATAGTACGTGTAGAGAAAGTAAAAATGCGTTTATATGCACCAGTTTTAGGAATGAAAGCTTATTTGAAGATATGTAGCAAACTGAGTTTCATTCTTCTCAATTGTAGCGGCAGAGGCTAGAGGCAGAACTTTTGCGAAAAATCTCCCAGTACTAGTCTTAAAGTTTGTATTGAATCGAGCATTTTGAGAGCACTGGGAGACGCAGAATTACACACTGTGAATACCAGGTATATTTCAGACATGGTAGTACTTTTGCAAGTGGACATTAAGCGCTTTAAGTAGCAACCTTGTTTTTCGCAGTTATGCTTTTAATAAACACAGTCTTATTGAGCATCCTGATTTTAAATTTCTAATATATGAAATTATATTAACTTATTACTTTCTCTATACGCACTATACATAATGTATAGAGAAGGTATTGCACTCCACCAAAAAATTTGATACCGAGATTTCACCGGAAATATATGTTTTAGGGTCCTCTGTATCCAAACAAAACATTTTCAGAAAAAGGTCCATGTGTGTGTGTGTCCGTGGGTCCGTGTGTCTGTGAACACGATAACTCAAAAACGAAAAGTCGGTAAAATACCAAACTTGGTATTTAAGTTTAGTGTCTTCCAGAGATGCGACAGGAAGATTTTGAGAAAAATCCTCCCACCCCAAACTACCCTTTACATGGAACTTTTTTCGAAAATTTTGATTTTCTAAAAAATGGCTCTAACGATTTTGATTAACATATGGTATATTAAACATATTTACCTGACAAATAAAATGTATATTTTCTGGGAATAACCTCTGAAAACTACTTTATTCTGGGTCAATTTTACGGAATTTTGCTACACCTTAAGAGATGGACAAAAACTTACCACACAACAAATGTAGAGCACTTTAAAACACACAATTTATGGTGTATACATTTTTTTCATGGAGTTGATTGTTTTTGAGATATTCCTTGTTTTTGGTTTCAGCTATAAAAAACATACTTTTCTCATACAGGACTTTGTGATCTCATGTCCATACAAACAAAGGAACTTCAGTGCAACCAGCTTTTGACTATCACTTTAACCTATGGTACTCCCTTATTTCGCTTCTACTTACAAGGAAGCAAGTAATAAGACTATTTCTGCTAATTGTTTCTCGATTAGCAGGAATTAAATGAAAGTATAAACTTTTTAACAATAATTTATTGTAGAGAAAGTCATGTGAATGGAACACATAAGATTTTTTTAGAAGTAATCCAGAGGTTTTAAGTACTTCAATGTTATGGCCATCCATGCAATTCTCATGGCCATCTTTGAAGTTCTTGTTCTTAGATTAAGGTATGCATTTTGTTTTGTGTTTTGAAAACTTGAATCCGATTTGTTTTGACTCGTTTTTAATGAGTTCATTGACGTTTAAAGAATTTCTTTGTTGGTATTTGGATTTTTGTCTTTACAGTAGATTAAGTCATTTAGCTTGTTATGACTGATAGCTTTATATATGGGATGTAATATCATTAACAGCTATTAGGGAAAGCAAACCGTTCAGCGAAGAAATCTGAGGTACTCCATTTTGCATATCTACTGTATCAAATTAAGTTCGATTGGACAGGTCTTGAATTTGTCATCATTTAAGGAAGTTGTTTAGTACGACAGCATTTTCGCTTCGACTATGCTTTATGATACAATTTGCAAAACTCTCTTCTTCAAATCATAACATACGGTTTCTTCGAATGATATTCGTAAATACATGTTGATATTTGTTAAAAAAACTATATTTTTTTGCTTATTTTTTCAAGTACCTTCTTAATGTATATATTAGAGTTGGGCCACACGTTCTGGTAGAGATATATCGTTGTACGGTTTGCATATTGGGATTGTCGTTACCTTCCTCCAACTTTAGGAACTATTTTGCAAGTCTACATAAAATACAAGGCCTACAAGCTTTGCATTTGCATTCTCTTAGCGTATCAACAATTCTTGTAGTGTTATTTCACCCTCGTGATCCAATTCATCATTTCAGAAAGTATGTGTTGAAGTTTATAAGTTTCCATTTCGCCATAAATTCGATGAAATTATTATAATTTGAGTTGTTCAAAATTGCTGCAAATGAGTGGCATATTTTGTACGATTATTTTGTTATCCGTCAGTATTTTATTAGATATTTTTATGCAAATAGAAAACCTTCGATATCTTGTCGATTTCATTAATTTTACTTCTTTTTTCCATATTTGCTCTATAGGTACTTACTGGTTCATCAAAGATATAAAATCTAACCATGAATTGTGTTTGTCTTCTTTGATTGCTTTACGTTCTGTAGGTCGTAATTTTTATACTGTGTTTTATTTTTAGGTGATGGGCGTTTTTTATATTTTAAGTATGTTTTATTTTTGTAAGATACTGCTATTTTACATTCATTATTCCACCACGTAACAAAGTATTTTTGAACGAGACCTATTCTAGGCATGACAGTGGTAGTGTTTCAGTTATTATATCTGTGATGTGTTTAACAATGTTAATATCTGAGCTCTCTATAATCAGGAGTAAGAATAATTCGGTTGGACCAGTCAGAGTTTTTCATTTTATCCAGTCTTCTTTATTCGTACCCGTTTCGTCGTTGTACGGATATGATTTTATAAGTTTATCTCTTTTGTTAATATTGTTACAGCCCCCTAATATATGGTGACAGTTAAAGTTGTCCAAGAAGTAGTTTAGTGACTGCCTTTATTATGGATGGAAGTTTCTCTACTTCGAGCTTACCACATTTTGGTGAGTATACATTATAAACGCAAAGAGTAGTTGACGTTTCTATTTCAGCTACTGTAGATGACCATTTAATAGCATTTCTTTGCGAATGATGTCATCTCGGAAACTCGGGAGGTTCCATTGCAATATGGCACTGCCCATTATTGTGAAAGATTAGAGAGAAAAAAGAATTAGAAGTAACCTAGAGTGAGTTCTTAGAGTTACTGGATTTGTTAATGTACGGACTTCTAGAGTAAGCGTGTTTCCATTGAGAATGTTTCAATGCTTCATTCTTTTGGCTGTCAACGAAGGAAGGAGTTTCGTCACAGTGTCCATAGTTCTTCACGATTGTCTGTGTAGTGAGCTGTGGAAGTTCTGTTTGAATTTTATGTGCTACTGTTGTGTTGTAGAAAGTTTAGAATATAATTATTTAGGTTTTCTTTCATCGTTGTTTTGAGAATTGTGAGTGTAGAGTGTGTTTTTGATTCCTTGTGTGCATGTTTATTTTTCGGCTATTTTAGTTGGTTGTTTATTCTTCGTTGCTTATTAGCAATGAGTCTGTTAGTCCCCATCCTCGCTAATTGATCTTATAAGAAAACAACAAGAAGATGAAATAGACCTTTAAGAGGAGTGTCTTTGAATTACTTCTTCTTTGTTGAATTTAGTTCAGCTAATTCGTTTAGACTTGTGAGTTTTTTA
This sequence comes from Hymenopus coronatus, assembly GCA_030762935.1. Classification (NCBI taxonomy): domain Eukaryota; kingdom Metazoa; phylum Arthropoda; class Insecta; order Mantodea; family Hymenopodidae; genus Hymenopus; species Hymenopus coronatus. The sequence goes on along the minus strand of CM060882.1, from coordinate 130,946,515 downwards.
CTTTCTCTATACGTACTATGTACATAGTGTATAGAGGAAGTATTGTATTCCACCCAAAAATTTGATACCGAGATTTCATCGTAAATACATGTTTTAGGACCCCCTGAATCCAAAAAAAAAAATATTCAGAAAAAGGTCCATGTGTGTGTGTGTGTCTGTGGACACCATAGCTCAAAAACGAAAAGACTGTTAAATACTAAACTTAGTATTTAGATTTGGTATCTTCCAAGGAAGCGACAAGAAGATTTTCAATCCTCCCACCCCCAACTACCCTTTACATGGAAAAATTTACGAAAATTTTGATTTTCTAAAAAATGACTCTAACGATTTTGATTAAAATCCGTATATTAAAGATATTTACATACCAAATAAAGTGTATATCTTGAATTTTCTGGGAATAGCCTCTGAAGAGCTCTTTATTCTAGATGATTTTTTTTTAAATTTTGCTTAACTGTTAAACGGTAAGAGATAGACAAAAACTTACTGCACAGAACATGTTGATCTGATCAAAACACACGATTTATATCCTTTACATTTTTGTTGTGGAGGTAACCGTTTCCGAGATATTCCTTGTTTTTGGTTTCAGTTGTAAGTACTTAAACTTTTTTCAGACAGAAAGTGTCCGTTTTTCTTTTGTTCTACTCCTGGCCAAGCAAGGAAGCGATTTGCAATGACAATCGAATAACGGCAGCTTTTAAAATAATTGATTATTGGTTTAGCCTAGTGTATTCTCTTATTTTCTTTCTACATGTAAGGAACTAAGTAATAAGAACATTCAACTAATGATTATCTTGATTAGCAAGGATCAGAAAGAAGAATAATCTTATGCAAGAAATTTATAGAAGAGCTAGAGAAAGTCATGTGAGTGTAACACATCAGATTTTTTTGTACTGTTGTTGATGTAAATTCCATCATGCGATTTTTGTTCTTCCATTAATTGGAATTTAGAATCTTGAGTGCTTAATTCTGGTTCTAGGGTGTTCAACACCAGGCTTTTAAATTACAGAAACTTCATTATCATTATCAGAATTTTCATTATATATTTTGCAAAGGCAGAAAGTTGGAGAGTATATCCAGTAAGCTTTCTTCATATCTATTGATACAGATTCAAGTAATTTGCCAAAATCCTCAGCTTTTATATAAATTTGTATGGAAGTCCATTAGTGCGTATATCCAGGCATGGGTAGGAAATTGCCTTTGTTTCAAAGATTTTCCTTGTATATGATTTGGTATGACTGGAAATACGTTGGATCTGATTACACATTTATTCTTTATTGGGTTTGTTCTAATATCCAGGGATATCTTAGAAAATGTTGATGTAATTTATTCTACTAAGGTTTTGTTTGAAGACTATGAAATTTTGAGCTATAAATTGAATTGCAATTCATTTTGGGAAAAAGTCTTCACCTCAAATTATTTTAATTGTTATATAAAAATAATATTAATTAATTAAAAACCAATGATATTCATTTGATCTAAGGTTAATCTGTTTTCTAAATTTTCACATATATTTATAGAATAGTTTATGTTATGATAATTTAGGTAAATACATGCTCTGTTGTTAGATATATGACACAAATGTTATACATTTAGATTTACCAAATTATGTAGAGGTAGAATATATTGATCAGCTTGAATAAGAATAGCTTTTTCTTATTTGGCACAGTTGTATAATTGTAGAGTAATTACATTCTAGTGCTGTGCTTTTTTTTTGTTCATTATATTATTTTGTGCTAAAGTTTGACTTAATTGGGAGGATAAGTTGCCTTAGTTTATTTTATTTAATCACGCCTAACGCATACAGATCCATCTGTTGACTAAGGTCGGGTGGCAAAACTTCTGGGCTGATATTAGCCACGCTGAACTTGAAATAGTTGAATGCTGTAGTAGTGCAGCATTAACGATATGCAGATTTTATTTATCAAATATTAAAATTATCTGTCCACAACTTCTGTTTCAGCATGTCAAAATCTCCAGTGTATGGATTATCTTTACTATCGAGCTACTTTGGGCACAAGCTTACTTCTCTCTGTGATGGAATAACTCGTTGCTAGTCGAATGCACGAAAGTATCAGATATGTTGCATTCAGATGACTTCCTCTTGCTGTTCCTTGTACAAACTATACTTACAAAGGACTATTTTTATTTATATCATGCAAATTGAGATAAACATTATCAGAGATGGTCTTATTGTTTGCTTTCTTGTAATAGAAGCTTTTAAAAGCTGGTTGCTATGTGAAACAGAAAGGTTCGGTTCGCTTTGCATGGTCCCGTTTGAGAAAAGTGAAGTAATCTAAAATTGAAACCAATAACAATGAATATCTCAAAAATGGCCAAGTCAACAAGAACAATGTAATGACATAAAGTATGTGTTTTAACGAGAACTACATTTTTTGTGTAGTAAATTTTTGTCTCTCTCTCATGATGTAACCGTTATGCAGAGTTCTACAGAACTCATCCATAATTAAGAGGTCTTACATTTTATTTGTGATATAAATATCTCTAATATACGACATTTTAATCAAATTCGTTAGAACCATTTCTGAAAATACATTTTCGAAAATGTTTTCATGTACAGGGTAGTTTTTGTTAGGGGGGTTTTCTTGAAAATCTTCATGTCGAATCCTTGGAAGATACTAAACATAAATATCAAGTTTGGTATCTCATGGTCTTTTCGCATTTGAACTATGCTGTCCACAGACACATACTTATACATGCATACACATGCGCGCACGCACACACACAGACACACACATCTTGATATTTTTATAAAAATTTCTTTTTGGGGACTTAGGGGATCTCAAAATGTATATTTTAGATGAATTTAAGTATCGAATTTTTGGGTGGAATACGATAACTTCTGTACAAAAGTGCTAGTGAAAGTAATACAACCTAAAACTAGGAGCTAATACTACCCTTGAATATATAAACAATTCATACCTACTGTAGATTCTCTTTTCAAATAGTTGGGTGATATGTTACCTTAGAAGCATATTAATATATTAGTATTAACTGAAGCTATTTTGTGTTATATTAACTGGATTAAATTGAAAAACGTTTGCTGTGTTACATTCACATTCACTTTCTCAGCTCCTTTTATCACGGGGTAGACAACTGTTCTTACAGAAGTTTATATTTCGATCTACTTTAGCTTTTATTGCTATAAATCTTTGCAGAAATAGTAGCAATACAGATGTCATGGGTACAAAGAGAATAGTGGTTACCAAAGGTTTAACAATTGGATGCTATTATCTTAAATTTCGATTCCCCTTCCATGCAGTCCCGATAAACAACTGAATATTAATTTGAAGAATGACCAAGTATTGAACAATTTGAACCGTTAATAATGGACTTTTTAGAGTTCTATATTTTTATGTAATAGATATATTTTCCTCTTATCATTTGACTTTTACAGTTATTATAGAGTGTAGAAATTTCCTTCTGAATGAAAGGACTTCTCAGAAGATTTAAGATTCATGTTTTCTTCTCATCTAAATATCTTTAATGTATACTAATTTAATCAAATTCGTTAGAACAATTCGGAGAGAAAATAGAAAATGTCAAAAGATCTTCCATGCAAAGGGAAATTTATGATTGAGGGATTTCGTTGAAAATATATGTGTTGCATCATTGGAATATACTGAAGTTAAACAGCAAGTTTAGTATTTAGCCAACTTTCCAATTTTGAGTTATGCTGTTCACAGACACACACATATATACCGCGGGCGAATGTATTTAAAAATGTTTTGTATTTTTGTATTCAGGAAGTATAAAAACTTATAATGAAATCTACGTATTGAATTTTGAACTTTATGTAGTAGAGAAACCAATAAATTTTCACGTGCAGCATTTGTAGAGTAAAAATTTTAAGCGGAAGTGAAAGTTACAAATAGTAATTTTTTGTGTGATATGTAAGTAAACGTTTTAGCATGAAACATCTGATGTGTTCCACTTAAATGACTTTTTCTAGCTGTTCCGCAAATAAGTGTTTCTTGCAAAAGATTATAATTTTATCTACATCATGCTAATCAAGATAAACATTATCAAAATTGATCTTATCACTTGCATTTTAGTAAATAGACTGGACATAAGAGAATACACTGGCTAAAACAATAACAAATTCCTTAAAAGTCAGTTTCTATGTGAAACAATTGAGATTCGGTTCTCTTATTTTACTAGGAGTAATCAAAAGAGAAACGAAACAAAAGAGAAAAGTATAAGAAGCTTAAAATTGAAAGCAATAACTCTACAAAAATGCATATGGTATAAATTGAGTGTTTCAACGTGTTCTGCACTTTTTATGTAGTAAGTTTTTGTGTATTTCTTACAGTTTACGATTTATAAAAAAGTCAACTAAAATGAAGGTTTCTTCAGAAGCTATTCCCAAAAATTTCAAGATATACATTTCATTTGTCATAAAAAAATCTTAAGCCTGTGGTATTTAATCAAAATCATTAGTCATTTTTGAGAAAAACAACATTTTCGAACTTTATATTTGTTTGAACTTTTCGTTTTTGAGCTGTGCTACACACAGACACACACATACACAAACCAGACATACACACACACAAAGATTCACACATGGATATGTTTCTAATTTGTGGGGGGGAAGGGATTAGGGGATCTCATAAGTATATTTTCGTTGAAATCTCGGTATCGAATTTTTGGTTGGAATACAATACCTTCTCTATTCACTATATACACTATACATACGGTCAGAGACAGTAAAATGTAACCACACTTATTAAATTGTGTCCTCAGAGGATTTGTACACGTTTCATTAAAACTTCAACTCTGGTTCTTCATTTTTCGCAGTCCTTTGCTAAATCCAGTTGCTATATTCTAAGATCATATAAAACGAAACTGCTGGGGTAGACACCATAAATAGCCAAGTTGATGAGAAATAAGTTCTGAGCTGAGGTTGGCGAAAAGGCAGAATTAATTTCGGTGACACTGTTGCGCCGAATGTCTGTCCCCTACCAGATTGAGACGCGTACAGATGGGGTCAGATAAACTTCGGAGAAGTTCAGATGATAAATGTAACAGCACCAAAAGAACGAACCAAGGAAAAAGAAAGCAAACAAGAAAAAAATGTCAGAGACCGTCTCTCACAGTGTGGCAAGCGAGAGAAGAAATGGAAGTTCAAAAGAAGATGAAAGTTTTTGTAGGTCGAAATGAAAATGTCAATCCTTCCAAAATGACCCGGCAATGGAGAAGAAGGAAAATATAAAGCCCAATGAGAACAGCGAGAATTATTAAATATATCTGGCAGCTGCTTTACGCATTTCCGGAGGAGAATGTCTCAATTTTGGGCCAAAACTACCTCAAGACTTGGAAGAACGTGAGCTAGCTGTATAATGAGATCTTATTACACATTGAAAGAAATATTTCTGAAGTTTTAATGCCTTAGAAAGCAACTCAGTGGTGGAATGAAATAAAGACACCATTGGCCACTTTTCTGAGAACGCGTATGTGTTGACAGATTACTTATATATCTCTGTAAGAGGTAAAAAGTAAACTTTTTTGTGAGTCATTGCGCTCTTAATCACTAAAGTAAAGCACTGAAGACGTGAAATAGCTCGTGAAATATCTCGTCTTTAAGCATAAGGAAAGTTTCATTAACATAGTTAACATTTTATATCACTTTAGTGATTTCACGCTATAACGGTTTTCTTTAAGAGTACACTCTTCTGCTTATAACCTGTCCTTAAGGTTTAGCAAATAGTGAAATTTTGAAAATAGCTTATTGAAATTTATACTCGTTATTATAAATAATGATAATAATAATTTTACCATCTATCAAAATTTGTCTAAATTTATTTTATAATAAAAATGAGCCGCCACATGGTGCATTTTTAAAAGTATTGACATAAACAATTCTAGTTTTACATACATGACTTTACAAATGAATCTGCCATAACAGATTCTTTTATATCAATCCTAATAATTTATTGTAGAAAAATGTTTATGTTTCGTACTTCAGAAAACTCTTTTTTTTTTCAAAATTTATTGATTATATCTTAAAATTGGAGCATTATTTCGGGAAATTTGCCCATTTTCTTTTAATGTATCTTTGAGAGCCAGTAGAAAATTGTTGAAATAAATTAGTAAAAATATGATGTATTCCATTCACATGATCTCTACATCTCTGTAACAAATTTTTGTTTAAAAGCTTATTCTTCCATCTACTTCATACTAATCAAGATAAACATTAGCAGGAATTGCCTTATTATTTGTCTTATAAGTAGAAGGGACATAAGGGAATACAATAGGATAAAGCGATAGTCAAATCTTTTAAAAGATGGTTCCCATGTGGTTAAAATCCGTTTCTTTGCCTGGCCAGGAGTTTACAAATTCCCTCACGAGAAAAGTATTTTAAAACAGAAATTGATAAACAAGGATATCTCAGATATAGCTAAATTGTGTATTTTAATGATATCTACATTTTTTGTGTAGTATGTGCTTGTGTGACGTTTACGATTTAACAGTTATGCAAAATTCAGAAAAATTCATCCATAAAAAAGATGTTCAGAGGTTATCCCCAGAACTTGAAGATATATATTTTATTTGTTATGTAAATGCCTTTAATATACTATATTGTAAATAAAATCATTGCAGGTAATTTTCAAGATATATATTTTTTAAACTTTTTTCCATATAAAGAGTAGATTGTGATAGAGGGACTTTTATCAAAATCTTAGTGTTGCATCCCTGGAAGGTACTAAACTTAAATACCAAGTTTGGTAATTTATTGACTTTTTGTTTTTGAGTTATCATGATCATAGATTCAAAGACTCGCTGACACATGGACACCCCCCCCACACATACACACACACATATAACGTGCTTTTTTATACAGGGAACCCTAAACGTTTATTTCCAGTGAAATCTCGGTATCAATTTTTGTGTCCACCTATGTACCATGTACTATATAGAGAAAGTAAAATTGCATCGCGTGGAGCATTTTTGTAATGGAGAAATGTTGAAAAAAGTTTGACAGAAAACAAGGTTTAAATTTCGGGCTGCCTGTTAATAAGCACGCGCCTGCACATTTAAAGCTTCAGTTAACTTGTAGTTAAAATGCCCCAAATGAGGAAAACGATATATTTTCTTAAGGTGACACCAAAGTGCTAAAAGTGATTTTTTAAAGCATTATAGCTAGAGTTTTGTGTTTGTTCAGACATTACCGATAACAAAAGAAGAAGCATTTATACCAAGTTTCAACCAAATATGTCCTTTTTTTTGTCTAGATGTGTTAATTAATGTATTAGATTTAATTATTTAAAATCAAAATATATCCTCTTCTGCATATATGTAATGTATCATTTTCAAACTTACACTCTTAAGTATCTATGTACGAAATTGTCGGTTTGAAATTTTATTAAGTGGGTAGTATTTTTAAGAAATCTATTTTTCACCACAAAATGGACAAACTGAAAAACGTGTATAATTATGCTATTTAACTTTTACAAAACTTATCTATGACATATCAAAATTCCAAACAGATACACTTCTGCAGTGTTTTTTAAAATGTTTAGAGTTGCAGCTGTAGTTTTGAGGGAGAAAGTAGATTTTTAATATGGGGGAAATATGAAATTTGAGCCCGGGAAAATTCTTTTAAATTTTGATAAATGATTAGCCAAAGCAACGCTTTAAATGGGCATCCAAAACATGTGTTACATTGTCCTAGGAAAATACAACTTTTCAGATATGTTCTTTAAAGTATACTGCATGCTTAGTCATTATGAAAAAACGTAATTTTTGAATTTTACACAAATTTTGGTCAACTTTCACAAATGCATGACCTTAAGCTTAAATAAATTATTATGCAACCTATTTGGGATTAGTCGTCCTTACTTCAATCTCCGACAAATGCTAATTTGCGTGTTAATTAAACGAATGTCTCGCCTGTAATGCTACATGTAGTAAAAGTGGTAGTTAAACACTACATAAAAAAATAAATCGACGAATGCTCTAATCAGTGCAAAAGTGATTTAAAGTGCACAAAATATGTATAGTTCTGTATAGCAGAGGCAATCCAGCGTTCTTATATGTGTTATAAATTGTAATATGTAATGTCCTTTGATAAAAAAAGCTCAAGAAGAACATCCATCGCATGGCTACATTACCAAAATTATTCGAAAATAAAATGGTGGCTCTAAACAGCTGGTGAAACGATAGACTATATATTACTATCTCAAACAAACACATTCATTTAATGCATAGATTCAGCGTGATTTTCGCAGTTACATTTTATGCCGTGCACTATATTTTTTATTTGAGACATAATGTTGCAAATTTATGCAACAAAGGCTTAAGAATTGTCTTAAAATGGAAAAACATGCAAGCAAGTTCCTAATTTTTGGGTATTGTTTTAATCCCCATTTTTACTACTTGTGGCACCGCAGGCAATGACACTGATGATAAATGGAATGAAGATGGAGCACCGGTTGAATGCGATGGCGGGGGAAACCGGAGTACCCGGAGAAAATCAACCTCTGCACCGCTTTGTCCACCACAAATTTCACATGCGATCGCATGGGATTGAACCTGGGCCGTTTAGTGGTCTAACCACTCTGCCACGGCGTGGCCAAGTTTCTAAATTGAGATAGTGTATAAGGCTCGGTTAGAGCAATTTGAAATGTGCGAGTATCCAGCGTTAAATTACTGAGTAATGCAAGGGCCACACGTCCTCTACTTTGAATAGGCAATGGTAATAAACATGTTGAATTTTTTCCCGCATTTTAATTATTATTTTGAATTCGACATTCCGGCAAAAAACATGCTTCACATGTGAAAAAAAAGTACACAGTTTATAATGTTATATAAGTATGAGTCGTCGAAATACAGTTCCACCACAGGAGCTCGGAAGTGCTAATTCATTCAACCATTATACATCTTGGCGCAATTTTTACAATGAGCATCTCTAAATGTCAATCTGGCTACATATAAACGCCAAGCACTGGTTTTTAAACTGCTGCAGCTTCTTTGTTTTACTCGACAACTGATTTTGGGCAGACACATAAGCTGAAATACATTGTAAGGCTGCTATGTATTGAGTATATCGGTTGGAAGCTGGCCGAACAATTGACCGGTTGAAGAGGTAAGGAGACAGAAGAGTGCTATCGCCCGTCGTAAATTCCAGAAGCGCTTTCGAAAGATAACAGAGTCTGTCTGGATGATTCTGACTTGCCTCCTGCAAACATTTGAGAAAATCTCGCACTCTTATATAAGCGAACGTGATCGTGAGCGAGTTAATAACATGAGTTGTCAGTGATGCAACATAAACTGTTGGCTACGAGTGAGATTGTGACAATCGTGGCATATACAGAATCCTGCTGTTGTGAGTGCTTATTTGCGGTATCCGTACAACCGATATTTCACAGGGTTTTTGGTCTTGATTCCAACCATTTATTAGATCTTACACAAATTCGTAACAATAAAAAATCATTTTTTTACCTACAAAGGCCTCTTTCTTTAACTGTTCTGTTCACTGACCACTTAAAATTAACATTAACATTTTTCAACACTGCTCTTCTTTACATTTCCTTAATCGTATATTCCGAATATGCCAATAGAGCATGCTAATCTCATCTTCCGCGCCATTATGATTTGCACATCCTGCCTTAAAATATTCTTCCTTTCGTTCTCTCCCAAACGAAGTTAGCCAGTCCCTTCTTTTATTCTTTTCGGAAACCTTAAGTTATAACTTGTAACGTGCTGTTGCGACTAAAACTAAATCACATCGGCGAGTACAGGAAATACTCGCATGCAGAGCGCCAAAACAAGTTACGTTTCCTAGGAGCTGGTTCCATTTAGCTAACTTCGTTGTCGGGGCTACGTCACAGCTGCGCAGCCAAGGCCACTTCTGGGCCTTCGTACGGGGGTCGGACGGACGAGAAAGCGTGCCATCAGTCTTCCAGTGGCGACAGTACAGATTCAGCGTCAAGTGATTGCATAGCTTAGGCCATTAGGTAAGTATAGTGCTTGCAATTTTCGACTTTCTAAAATCCTACTTATTATTAATGCGTTAACTTGGCATAATTTCTAACATAGCTCACATCCAGACAATGTGTTTGTGAAATTCATTAAGCCAGAAATAGTTTGAAGGTAAGACGTGAAGAGAAGGAACATAATCTCCAAGCTTTTATTGTATTAAGCTGTCTCTGATTCCTTAGATAATTGAGAGCTTTCATTTGTAAGATGTTGTTACTTAATCTAAAGTGAAAATGTGTAATTTGGATTTGGTTTTAGCTTAAAAAGGGTTTAAGTGTTTGTAGAAGCCTTTTAATTGCCATTCGAATCCCGCCTCTGGCAATAGCCTATTTGTACCTTCCACAATATTGTGCTGGGTACATATCATTGAGTCCTCTTCTTATTAATTCCCAAAATTCCTTCACTAATATTTGTCCTGAAGTCCTCACATCCTCTAATGTTCGTACTATGAGCATTTAGAGAAGTCTTGTGCCGGACGTCTCAGCGAATGAAGCGGAAGGAAGGAACTGCTTCGTCTGATTCATTTCACGCGAAGAAAAAAAAAAAAAAAAAGGATTGCCAGTCAGAACTGTACTAAATCATTATTGAAACGGCAGTAAATATTCACCAAAGTCACAATATGTTACAATTAAAAAGTCGTGACTGCATTTGTGGAAAATGAGACAATATGTTCATATATACACATATATGTATAATATCATCATATTAGAAGGGATTAGACAGCTAATGAACTGTCCAGACAACGGAAAGTCCTGGACTACTCGAGCTTTGTAAATCCTCTGAGGAATCTATTATTTTACATTTTTCGAAGATGGCAGTACCAGTTCTCCCTGAAATCTTTAATTTTATCTGTTAATTGAAATATTCCTGATTATTTCCTTCCATGTTGATTTCTCTGTTTGTCCATAAGAGTATAACCTGCTAAAAATCTCAAAGCTTCATTTCATCAACTTCTATACGTCTCAAGGAATCATTATTTTTACATTTATATTTACTATATATAATTATATCGTTTAGATAAATTCCAAGTAACAGCAGTAACAATTGACCAGGGCCGAATTAGAACTATAGCAAACTGCAAGAAGCATAAAATTGGAAACCAGAAGTAAGAAGCGTGTGCATGTGTGATGCCGGAGGCAATTCCCCACTGAAGCCATTGGCTTAATCTACGTTAGACCCCAGGAGGATAGGATGAGAATTGCAGCGGGCAGCCGAAACCGGACGGCAGGATGGAGTAACAGTGAAGGGTCCCTAACAGTTTCCAAGCAGCTTTTCATCTTGACGCGGGGAGCACCAGGATCCCCGCTTCAGATCTGACTAAACTCCCTGAGTCTACAAACAGCTTCCAACTCCATCTCGCCGCCTAGAGCTGTATTTCCAAAGCGCAGTCATCTCCACGCAGTTCACCACCTCTCCCTGAAAGAGACGGTTGGATGGAGATGAAATTAAGGGACAAGAAATTCGGGGAAAATGAAGAAACATCTCAGCAGTCGCCTTCTGACTGACCAGGGGAAAATCCCGAAAATACCCATGGTTTAGAGAGGTCGACCGCAGGGCACTGCTCCCACGACCTACCGAATGACTCGAAAACTGGCTTGGTAAATAAGAAGTATATAAGTACTAATAACAATGAAACAGAAACTCAGAAAATTTAAAAAAAGATACCATTATTAATTTTAAACTACTTTAAATATTATTTTACGTTTTCATAGAAGCTTACTTTCGGAGTATTTCCCAAAATATCCTAATTTGCATTACTTTTTCAAAAACAGTTATATTTGTTTTTCCCGGAAATTACATGTTTGTTCTATCACGCACAAGAATCTTTCAGTTAGCATGTGATTGTGCATTATTCCTCTGGTCGCATATATGAAAAGACATTCCTCGGCCAAGGTTTAGAAAATATACTCAGTCCTACCACTATGTCTATTTATACTTTAACATTCTGTCAAATACCCGAAAACTTAGCTTACGACAATTCAATGATAATCATATACATGTCTGGTTCCTTTGGCTGCTAATCAGGTAATCCATCTGTGAAGTTTGACAAAAAATTGTGATAAATTACAAAATTATTTATTTTCATAATAAATTAATATGAATTCTAAACTTTAAGAAAATATATCATTTTTACTTTCTCTATAGGCACTATGTACATAGTGTATAGAGAATGTATTGCACTCCACCAAAAAATTCGATACCGAGATTTCACCGCAAATATATGTTTTAGGGTCCCCTGTATCCAAAAAAATATTTTCAGAAAAAGGTCCGTGTGTGTGTGTGTGTCCGTGTGTCTGTGAACACGATAACTCAAAAACGAAAAGTCGGTAAAATACCAAACTTGGTAGTTAAGTTTAGTATCTTCCAGGGATGCGACACGAAGGTTTTGAGAAAAATACCCCCACCCCAAACTACCCTTTACATGGAACTTTTTTCGAAAATTTCGATTTTCTCAAAAATGGCTCTAGCGATTTTGATTAAAATATCATATATTAAAGACATTTACCTGGCAAATAAAATGTATATCTTGAATTTTCTGGGAATAGCCTCTGAAGAGTAGTTTATTCTGGATGAATTTTACTAAATTTTGAATAACTGCTAAACCGTAAGAGATGGACAAAAAATTACTACACAAAAAATGTAGAGCACGTTAAAACACATAATTTATGTTATATACATTTTTTACGTGGAGTTGGTCGTTTTTGAGACATTCCTTGTTTTTGGTTTCTGCTATGAAAAACATTTTTCTCATACAGGAATTTGTCAACTGTTGTCCATACAAACAAAGGAACTTCAGTGACATAGCAACCAGCGTTTGATTATCACTTTAGCCTATGGTACTCCCTTATTTCACCTCTACTTACAAGGAAGCAAGTAATATGGCTATTTCTGCTAATGTTTTACTTATTAGCATGAAGTAAATAGAAGTATAAGCTTTTTAAGAATAATTTTTTGGCAGGGATATAGAGAAAGTCATGTGAATGGTACACATCAGATATTTCCACTTGGTTCACATTAACAACCAGTTAACTGCAGCTATAAATGTGCAGGCGCTTGCTTGTTAATAGGCTTGTCCAACTTTAAATCTTATTTTCTCACAAACTTTTCTCCTACACTTTTTCATACTCAAAATGCTCTACAGCAGGCATCCCCAAGTCGAGTCAAGGTCGCTTGAAGGCGCGCGACATTACACTCACTGCGGGCCGCACTACTAACACAGTCCAGTATATCCGTGCAGTGGCGGTGTAACGCTACATATTAGTACTGTGGTATCTTACTTATGATGGCTGGTACATCCGCGTTGGGAAGACGGTCGTCCATACTTGTGATGTTTCGAGCAGAATGGGAAGAAAACTTTCTGATTATGGAAGAAAATGAACGCCGCAAAATGTTTAGTGTGTTACAAACTTCTAAACAAAATAACTGAATATAATTTGCAATAAAATTACTCGCGATGACGCTGCATTTTCCACCATAACCTCTGTGATTCAGTATGTAGAAACCTTGGACTTTGATGAATATATAACCATACTGCGACAATTTCGCGAAGAATTCGAACGTAGATTCCAGGACATTATACCACTTGAGAAACAATTTAAGTTATTTGCAACACCATTTTCAGGGGATATCCTCGATAGTTCTGTTAAACTTCAGTTGAAAGTAATAGATATGCAAAATAATATTGAGTTAAAGGATAAATATTAAAATAGAAAAAGTATAAACCCTTTCTACACCTCTGTAAGGCGCGAAAGATTTCCTAAACTCCACAATCTAACTGGAAGAATTTTGTGCATGTTCGGGACAACCTATGTTTGTGAGTCACTGTTTTTTTTAATGAAGTGTACAAAGTCACATCACAGAAGCCATTTAAGTGATAAACACTTGAACACATGTTTGCGACAGTACCACGTATTGAACAGGTGGTTGAAAACAGACAACTGCAAAAATCACGTTGATTGTCTGATGGCTAAGAAGGATTAGTTTTCATAGAGATATTTATTTGAAGAATATTATGTTTATTTGTATTGTTTAATTCATTGAATTGCATTGTACCAACAAGGACTATGTCATATTACATTATTTATTCAGTTTATTTTGTACTATATTAGATATCAGTATTAAAGTGTATAAAATACTGCTATCATTATGTAATTGACAGTGAAAGTGTAAGTTAATTTATACAATCGTAGTTCCACCACTGTAGCACCTCGATTGCATGCCCGCAACCGGACGGTCAGGGCTTGAGGGCTTTTACTGCCGCCCGAGCTTGCGTTCTGTTGGCGTCGCCTGCTTCTACACGGTACAACTTTTTATTAATTTGTTTGAACATTTTCATACTGTCCCTCAAAAGTACACTAAAGAAAATGAGAGTATACTTTTTTGAAATAATTCTTCGATTTTCAGATATAAATAATTAAATTTAAAAAAATCAAGAGTTTTGGAGAGTAGGAAAGTAATAATTGTTATACATATAATAATTACGGCTAATCTAAAAATATGGTATGATTGATCTATTTTTAAACTCATTTAATGTAAAACTTAAACGTTTTATGTGAAAATTTGTAAAAATGCATCACGTGGCTCATTTTTAACAGAACAATGAATTTACATAATAACAAATTAATATTTAAATAACAATTCAGACTAGAATTTTGATACATGGCAAACATATCATTATTATTACATATAATAAATGATATACATTTCAATAAGATATCTTGCATGCTGCACATTTTCCAAATTACATCGATGCGCCACCTTAACAAGCTAAATCCACCAAAATTACTTATGGGCACATCACATGATCAAATCGTCAGACGTCGAATTGTCGTACGCTCGTCCAACAGCAAGAACAATTTCTGATTCTGGGAAATTAAAAACGTGTAAACATTTAGTACTCATTGACCAATCATTACCGAAAAATATTTTTCACAATAATACTGTCAAAATTAAATAGTTAATACTCCCAAATCTTGAAATTAAAAACGTGTAAACATCTAGTACTCATTAACCAATCATTTCCGAAACTTATTTTTCACAGTAATACTGTCAAAATTAAATAATTAGTACACCCAAACCTTGAAACTAAAAACGTGTAAATATCTTGTACTCATTAACCAATCATTTCCGAAACATACTTACTGTCAAAATACACCCAAACCTTGAAAAATGAATAAATATGTTCTGAAAACAAGGTAAATGTTACCTAAATTTCTTATAATTAATTAATGTTGCTTAGTTTGGCTGTCCTGACAATATTTATAGTGATTATGTTCTTCATTATCAGATTTAACATCAATGCACTTCATACGTTATGCTCTTCAGAATCATTCCATATTTAAAACATGTTTATAATGTATTTGCAAATGTTTGAACCTGTTTTTGTAGTTTAGGCTTATGAAACTTGCCAGTTTTACACCAATGGATTACATTTCATTATTAATCAGCATTAATAAATATCTCAGTTCAAATGATATATTTTCTTTCCAGCATTTGAGTTCTTCAAGGCTTTTAATTAGAGAGAGCAGTCGATCAATATGAGAATGCCACTGGGCAAAATTATGAATGGTAGAGAGGAAGACAAAGGACATCATTGGAAAGAGTTTAATTGGAATATCTGTCCACATGTATATTAATAAGAATTTAACTCGTATGCTTCTATCCTCAAGGGAAACTAATTTCGCCTTAGTCAAAAGTTTAAGGGTCATAATTGCATAAGATTGGGAAATATTCACACATCCATTGCTTATTACTAGTTACAAATGAGATATAACATTTAATGACCAGTATTTTGCTAATTCGTGTTCATTCCAAGACACACACACATTTGTTCGTGCGTCCGCTCTAGCAAAGTAAGAAGACAAAAGAGTCAGACTAAATTGTGAGAAGTACTAATAAACAAGTGTCTTAAAAAAAACTCTAATGTGTTCCATTCGCATGAATTTCTCTACATCTCTGTAACAAATTGTTGTTAAAAAGCTCATTCTTCTATGTACTTCATGCTACTCGAGCAGAAATGCTTTCTTGAAAGTAGAAGTAAAATAATGGAATACACTAGGCTAAAGCGAATGTCAAATCTCTTAAAAGCTGGTTGCTATGTGGATGAAATTTGTTTCTCTATATTGCCAGGTGTTGACAAATACCTGAAAGTGAAAAGTTATATAATTTTAAAACCGAAGCCAATAACAAGGACTATTCCAAAAATGGCCAACTCCACGAAAAAATGTGTGACATAAATTGTGTGTTTCTACGAGATCTACATATTTTGTGTATAAGGTTTTGTCTATCTCTTACGGTTTATTGATTGTGCAAAATGTAGCACAATTTATTCAGAGGTCTATTCTCAGAGAATTCAAGATAGAACTTTTATTTGTCATGTAAATATCTTTAATGTACGTTATTTTAATCAAAATAGTCAGAACCATTTTTGAGAAAATCAAAATGTTCAAAAACTTTTTCATGTAAAGGGTAGTTTGAGGTGGGAGAATACTCCGCAAAATCTTCCTGTTCCATCCTTGGAAGATACTAAACTTATATACCAAGATTGGTATTTTACCGACTTTTTGATTTTGAGTTATCGTGTTCATAGACACACGGATACACACACGGACCTTTTTCTAAAAATCTTTTTTTTTCATATAGAGTACCCTAAAATGTCTATTTCCCGTTGAAATCTCAGATCAACTTTTTGTGTGGAATGCAACACTTTCTCTATACACTATGTACATAGTGTGTGTAGAGAAAGTAATAAGGTTTAAAATCTGGAGGTGGTTTCAAGTTAAACCAAGAGCTGAGTATGAAAACATTTTGAGGATAATTCCGAAAAAACAGCGCACCAGCAATACATCACACCCCGAAAGAAATTCGGAACATTGGACGTTTTGTCAACGTAATTCGCAAGCGACCTCTGAGATGAAATGGATCTGGACGCCCACCTTACAGGATGATTGTGGTGATATGACGGAGTGTTTTTAAATATCAAAGAGGAATGGCTGTGTGAGAGATGAAATCTAAAATGCAATTAACTCTTGTTTTGGACTTCCTGCTGTGTATATCAATTGAGGTTTTTGTTTGTTTGTTTTATTTAACTGCACGGTCATATCGGGGGCATCTTTGGAACCCGTTGGTAATTGAGTTACTAAATTTCTGTAATTCGATTCATTATATCTCACACACATTCATTCTGAGAAGGTTAGGGAATAGTTTTGGCTAGAGAAAAATTCCTATCCTCCAGCCGAGAAACAAACACCTGTCTCAAAGCATGCAGGTACTATACCGACTGAGCTCGGAACAGCCAGCACGTTTTAATTCAAATAAAAACACGATAGACTAGATGCAGAAGACTACAGATCCCAAGATGATGGGTTCAAACCCGATTCAGATCGATAGATTTTAAGTGTGCTTAAATGTGACAGCCCCATGTCAGTAAACTTGTTGGCACGTCAAAGTACTCCTTCTGGACAAAACCCCGGCACACCTGCGGTGCTGATATCCTGAAAATTAACATAGTCGTTAACAAAATATGTGTTCTTAATTTAATTGTTTTGCACACAAGTCGTGCGTAGAACAGGAGTTGGATAAGTAGAGTCAGACTGAAAAATCCAATGCTATAGACGGGATTTGGAACACAGGTCACCCGGGTTCTAGCCGGTTGCTCTACCACTGATCTATCACGGCAACATACCGGCATAGCATTAAATTCCTGAGCTGATTCGCATGTTTCCCCTTAAACCACAAGGTGATCTCAAATTATATATTCCTAATAAAACTCCATTTTAATTTCAAATTATTTTGAGATGACATACCCCAATGGCGATTTATAATGTCGTGAGTGCTTCAGGTTCCAGGCTTCAAAGTATAACCGGCAGTGATCTATTATGGTCAGTTGAGGAATTTAATGCTATACCGGCATGTTGACATAGCAGCTCAGTGGTAGATCAAATAGCTAGAGAGCAGGAGATCCGTGGCTCAAATTCCGGCTATGACATTGCATTTTTCAGTCTGACTCTACTTATCCAAAATGTTTATTCATTTAAACGATAAAAGTGGTTATGCATTAAACTAATGAAGATGGGACATTTAAAGGAGCTGCTGATAAAGTATTTCTATTACAACTGTATTTATTTTTCTCTATATAAAGATACTTAAATGTATTATCATCATCGTATTATCTTCAATGATTAGGACTTTAGGTCTGTTCCGCCTCAGAATTGTTTACGCCAACTTTCTGTTGGGTTTGCATTGCAAATGTTTTTACTTTCTCTACACGTACTATGTACCTAGTGTATAGAGATGGTATTGTATTATACCCAAAAATTTGATACCGAGATTCCACCGGAAATACATGCTTTGGATTCCCCTGAATCCACGCGCGCGCGCGAAAATACCGTTGAATACCAAACTTGGTATTTAAGTTTGGTATCTTCCAAGGATGCGACACCAATATTTTCAAGAAAATCCCCCCACCCCAAACTACCCTTTATATGGAAAAAATTTCGAAAATTTTGATTTTGTTACAAATGATTCTAAAGATTTTGATTAAAATATCGTATATTAAAGATATTTACATGACAAATAAAATGTATATCTTGAATTTTTGGGAATAGCCTCTGAAGACTACTTTATCTGGAGGAATTTTACAGAATTTTGCATAACTGCTAAACCGATAGAGATGGACAAAAGCTTACGAGATGGAAAATGTAGAGCACTTTAAAACACACAATTTATGTTATATGCATTTTTTTCGTGGAGTTGATCGTTTTTTAGATATTGCTGGTTTTTGGTTTCAGCTTGTAAAAAACGTATATTTTTCTCATACAGGAATTTTCAACTCGTGTCTATGCAAACAAAGGAACTTCAGTCACATAGCAACCAGCTTTTGACTATCGCTTTAACATATGTTACTCCCTTATTTCGCTTCTACTTACAAGGAAGCAAGTAACAAGACTATTTCTGCTAATGTTTTCTCGATTAGCATGAAGTAAATGGAAACATTAGCTTTTTAACAATAATTTGTTGCAGAGATGTAGAGAAACTCATGTGAATGGAATGCATCAGATTTTTTTATTCCATTATTCGATATGTGTGGGATATCATCTCTCTAGTTTGTTCCATATTTCGTCAATCAAAGTTGTAGCAGATTCTACATTTAAGTTTTGCCTAATATCAATAGTTATTTTATGATCCAGAAATAAATATCATCCTACAAACCGGAGGAACGTTAACCTTAATGATTCAATTTGGCGTAATTGGTTTGATAATAAAACAGAAATGGCAGGGATATTACTTTGTAATATTTAATTAATATTTCTTTCCGCACATTATGTTTGAATTTAAATTGTATAAATACACAAAAATGTCTGAATATAGCTAGTTTTAGTTCCACCTCTTCTGACTTAATACATTTAAAATTGCAGCTTAAGCATTTTAAACTCTCTTATTTGTTCAACTAACTTTCTGCGCATAGTAATTTTGGCTGTCGAAGGTTCTAATCCTCTAAATGCTCACTTTTACTTTATCTGCCGATATTCTGACTCCATAATTACCTTTAATTTAGTGAAACTATATACTGCAATTTGGAATTCGTCTTCAGATTTTGCTAGTATGAGCTATACACCAACAAATAGTAGAGCAATGAAATTAAATTATCATTACTTGTTGTCTTATTCACTATTGTCAACAATGTATGCATTATATTCATATAATAAACATTCTAATCTGGCATGCTCTATTCACATGGCATTCTGCATAAAACTATTCTTACAAAAGATTTTTCATTTATCTACATCATGCTAATCGAGATAAACATTAGCAGAAATAGTCTTATTACTTACTTCCTTGTAAGTAGAAAGAAAATAAGGGAGAACACTATAACTAGAGCGATAGTCCAATCTTATGAAAGCCTTCGATATATGAACAATAATTGAAGTTCGCATGGCCAGCAGTAGGACAATAGAAAGATAAAACGAGAGATGACTTCTTGTTTGAAAGAAAGAAGTGGAGCTTTATTTATGGAAGCTCTTCAACTAATGTGGTTCTCAAAGGCCCCTTCTAAGTTGGGCGTAAAAAATCGCTTATTTTGCTCAGAATCGTCTTTATCACACTTTAGACTCTTTACGTGCCGTAAATCTACGACATAGGATACTTCCCTTACAAAGGAAGTCATGCTAAGGATTTTTACGTCCGAAAAAATCCATCGCTCCACTGGATATGAATCGGTGACAGTGGGTACAAGAGGCTAGCATAGCAACCACTATACCACCTTATATATTACTATATCTTATCTACTTACTATGTGCATAGTACACGTAGAGAAGGATACATAAGAATGGATCGCCTTGTTAAATCCTATATTAATATTGGCCATTTTTGTTCCTTTCTTTGTAGTATGGAGCCTTATTTCATTTATACTTTCTCTTTATAGTATATGGTAAATAAGTAGAAAAGGTAATTGCAATCCACCAAAAAATTCGATACCGAGATTTATGTCCCATTCCTTGTAGTACAGAGCACTATTTTATTACTACTTTCTTTATACTGACTACTAGCGTGAACAGTTGCGAATGGAAGCTAATTTGACGTGGGCTTCAAAATTAAAGAAAAGGTTGGAAACCATTGAGATAGGATACATTTGGATGGCGGAGCAGGAAAACAGACAAAATATTTGGAGAAAAAGTAAGAACCGTCTCTGTGATATTGACAGACAGCAAATAATTGCGCAATGCACGAAGAAGATTTCGTTAGAAGTACAGTCTGTGCTAAAAGCGGAGTGGGTATGGAGCAATACATCAAAACAGACTAGGAGCATTGCGGAGCATAACATTTGCTGACGGGAATGGTCTGAGAATCTGCCTCGTTTGCGAGGAGGAAGAGTGGTGGACCCATATCTTGGCAAGATGTAGGGGTACGGAGGAATGGAGGGAAAACTATTAACCGCGATTCTTTACCGCCGCAAATGTAGAGCTAGAAGCATGTTGGACGCTACTGGCAGGCATAGAGGACGTGAACGGTTTAGGTAAATGTAAACTTAAGGCAAGACAGCTGAGATCTGAGAAGGCTGGCAATAGAGGAGAGGGAGGGGGGGGGTAAGAGTAGCTAAACAAAAGTGATTATAATGCTTTTACATACTTATATTTTATGTCATACTTATGTCATCGTTGTGTTGTGGTTTTAAATCTTGTGTATATATTATGTGTATACATTTCTCTTACGTGTATTTGTGTATTATAATAAGGTACATTAATGCATCTGAATAAGGTGTAATCGGTGTCTTAAAGTTAAATTGCTGTATTTGAATATCTTTGTCCTTTTGTTTTTGTGTTTACTCTTTTAATTCCTTGTTGTTTTGTTTTAATATTGCTTATATTTAGTGTATTGCAAAAGCACGTACAGTCTGTGAACCCTGCAATTGTTTAAGCTCAACGCATGATACTATTGCGCCAATAAATACACTTATTCATTCATTCACACGTACTTTCTCTATACATTGCATGTATAGGTAGAGAAGATATTGCACTCCACCCAAAAACAGAGACTTCACCGGAAATGCACGTTTAGGTTCACCTGTATCAAAAAAAAGCCTTTTAGAAAAAGGTCCGTGTGTGTACGTTTGTCTGAGTGTCTGTAAACACGAAACTCAAAAACTTAATATCTAAAATACTAAACTTGATATTTGAATTTGGTGTTCTCCAATGATGCGTTTTTTTCGTAGCGTTTAACGCCCGCTTTTACTACTTGAGGCACCGCAGGCGATGACACTGGTGATAGATGGAATGAAGATGGAGCACCGGTTGAATGCGATGGAGAACCGGAAAACCCTGAGAAAACCCCTGCGCCGCTTTTTCCACCACAAATCTTACATGCGGTCGCTTGGGATTGAACGGTGAGAGGCAAGTGGTCTAACCACTCGGCCACGGAGCGGCCGACAAGGATGCGTCACGAAGAGTTTGGTGAAGAACTCCACCCCAAACTACCCTTTATAAGGAAAAAAGTTTCCAAATGTTGGTGTTCTCAAAAATGGCGCTAACGTTTTTGATTAAAGTACTGTCTGTATATTAAACACTTACATGGCAACCCTTTATTCTGAAGAATTCTCTATTCTGCAGGAATTTTGCTGAATGTTGCATAACTGGTATAAACTGTAAGACATAGACAAAAACCTAGACGGCCCGGGTTCGATCCCACCGCATGTGAGATTTGTGGTGGACAAAACGGCGCTGGGCGGGTTTTCTCCGAGTTCTCCGGTTTCCCCCGCCATCGCATTCCACCGGTCCTCCATCTTTATTTATGTATCATCAGTGACACCGCCTGCGGTGTCATAAATAGTCAAAGCGGGCGTTAAACACAACAAAAAAAATAGACACAAACTTTCTACACAAACAATTTAGATCTTGTTAAACACATTATTTATGTCACACACATTTTTTCGGAGAGCTTACCATTTTGAGGTATTCCTTGTTATTGGTTTTAGTTTTAAAATATCTAAACTTTTCACACACGGAAATTTGTCAACTCCTGGCAATTTAAGATTTCAGCAATTTTAAAAGATTTGACCATCATTTTAGCCTAGTGTATACCACACTAATTACAAGAAACCAAGAAATACGACCAATGCTGCTAATGTTTTTCTCGATTATCATGAAGTAAACAGAAGAATAAGATTTTTAACGACAAGTTGTTACCGAGATGTAGATTTTTTAAAAGTGTTTAATGCCAGCTTTTACTACTTTTGCAGCGCAATCGATGACACTGCTGATAGACGGAATGAAGATGGAACACCGGCGGAACGTGATGACGGGGAAAACCGGAGAACCCGGAGAAAACCCGCCCCTGCGCCGCTTGTCCACCACAAATGTGAAATGCGTCGCTTGGGATCGAAACCGGGCCGCCTAGATGAGAGGCGAGTGGTCCGTGGCCACCGAGATGTAGAGAAAGTCATGTGGATGGAACACATCAGATTTTGTTTGCATAGTGTTTGATTGCCATAATAAAATATGCTGGAACGCCTATTTCTTTTAACGACTCTCAGGGAACTTTGCGTTTTATCTTGTAAATGTTTTTGTATAATCAATATAATCATAGTTATTTGGTAGGCTATTACCATATACATTATCTATATATTACTATATTACTTATTATTATTACTAAAACAAATGTTTAATATATTTTTGTTTTTACTTATACTGTGAGGTGCAACTTTGTTGAATAAGATTTAAAACCTGTGAACCCCGTAACTAGATTTAGAAAGCTGTATATGACAGACATAACCTGGTGTCTTTTATTTCGTAAACACTTTAGATAGGGGTATCAGAGACTGCTATATTATCGAAAAGGGAGCGTTTAACCTATTTTCTAGAGGTAACTTTTATAGCGACAATAAAACGAGTTGAAACTGTGTCAGCTTTTCTGGCAAGTTTCCAATAACGAGATAAACTTGCAATAACTTTTAGCATGAACATTTCCGCTAATATTCTATGTTAAACAACAAAGTCATAGAACCACCCACTATTAGTGAAGTTGGAAAGACATTCACAAACATATTCTGTTTGTCACATTACTGTATCTCAAGTCATTCTATGTCGGAATTCTACAACAACCAAAGTTTTATAAACAACGCAGTTTTTGGTTGGAAGATTTGAGTAATGATGAAGGTAATTAATACACGATAAGGTAAATGTAACACAAACCTTTGGTAGCCTTTATTGCAAAAATAAGAATTAAGACTTTAGATAAACCTAAAAAGGAAAATATCTAATGTACTCTACCTCTCTGTAACAAATTATTGTTAATAAGCTTATTCTTCTATCAACTTCATGCTAATCGAGATAAACATTAACAGAAACTGTTTTATTACTTAGTTCCATATAGATATAAGGGAAATAAGGGGATATACTAGGCTAAACCGACAGACAAATGCTTTAAAATGTGGTGTTGAAAGTTCCCGTATGAGAAAAGTATTAAGTATTTTAAACTTGAAATCAATAACAAGGAATATCTTAACAACAGTCAGCTCTAGGAAAAAAATTTACACAGCCTGTGTTTTAACAAGCTCTACTTTTTTGTGTAGGAAGTTTTTGTCTATCTCTTACGGTTTACCAATCATGCAAAAGTCCGCAAACTTCATTCAGAATAAATATGTCTTCAGAGGCTATTCCCAGAAAAGTAAAGATATACATTTTATTTCCAAATAAATATCTTTAATGCACGATATTTTAATAAAAATTGTTGGAGCCATTTTTGATGAAATAAAAATTTTAGAAAATTTGTCCATGTAAACGGTAGCTAAAGATCCCCCTTCGTGTCGCATCCTTAAGAAATACTGAACTTAAATACCATATTTGGTTAAAACAGGCTTTTCGATTTTGAGCTATGCTATCCACAGACACACACGGAGTCCTTTTTTTAGAAATTCTCTTTTTTGGATTCAGGAGGTTCCAAAACATGTATTTCCGGTGAAGTCTCGGTAGCGAAATTTTAGGTGCAATACAATATCCTACATTATGTATATAATGCTTAGAGAAATAAAGAACAAACGTCTTGAAACTAATTTCAATGCATACAGCTACACAACTATTTGCATACATGTATACATATATAGATATAAACATACATTCTGTCAAGAAAGTACCGGGCATTTGACCATTTAAAAATCCGGTTTAAAAGTGGATTCGAAATTATTGTTGTCGCTAAGTTGGTACAACTTTCCTCTATACCCACGCGAGGCTTGATTGTCATCTGTCATCTACTTTTTTTACAGTACGCCATTTAGTTAGTTCATCTCAAAGGTGATTTGCGATTTTACGATGGATACAAACATTGAACAAAGAATCTGTCTCACATTTTGCATTTCAAATGGTACTTCGTGTGTTGAATCGCTGAAAATGTTACAGAGGGTTTACGTGAATTGAACATTATCAAAAATACGTGCATATGAGAGGTTCAGTGCATTCAAAAGTGGTCGAGATATGGTGGAAGATTTGCGTCGTTTTGGTCGGCCATTAACGGTTTCAATTGAACTGAACATCGCTAAAGTGAAGAAAATGGTGTCTGAAAATCGTCATTTAGATCTGAGAGAGATTGCCGCTGAACTTTCTGTGTCTCACGAATCGATTCGTTTAAGATCGTTTGGGCATGACACGCGTTGCAGCTTGGTTAGTTCCGAGCATTTTCTACAAAAACTCAATCGGTAAGGATGGCTGAAAACATGCTAGAACGAGCCAGTTCTGACCCCACATTCATGAAACGCATTGTAACTAGTGATGAGACTGGGTTTACGAGTTTGACACTCAAAGCAGTCAACAAGCTTCCGAATGGCGCCTTCCAACTGAACCGAAACCTAAAAGGACACGTCAAGTTCGATCAAAACTGAGGGCCATGTTGACAGTTTTTTTCGATTATCGTGGTGTCGTGCACTCAGGGTTCTTGCCAGAAGGTCAGATGGTAAATAAAGACTATTATCTGAGCGTTATGGAGCGTTTGAGAGAACAAATACGACGAAAAAGGCCAGATTTGTTGAACGACAGCTCATGGATTCTGCACCATGATAACGCACCAGCTCACAAGGCTATTATTGTGTACGAATTTCTGACCAAAAACTCAACAAATTTCATCGGACAAACACCGTATTCACCTGATCTGGCTCCTACCGATTTCTTTCTCTTTCCAAATCTCAAGTTACCACTTCGAGGCACCCGTTTTCAGTCAATAAAATACATAAAGGAAAATTCGCGGCGACAATTGACATCGATTCTTAAGTGCCTACAAAAAATGTTTTGATGATTGGATTATTTACTGGCATAAATGTATTCTTTCAGAAGCGGCCTACTTTGAATGCGATAAAATAAAATTGAAGGAATAATTCATTTTTTGTGTTTTATTGGCAAATTACCGGAACTTTCTTGACACAGTTGTATTATATTCCGTATATCAGCATCTTCTGACATGTTGCACGCTTACATTTGGGAAAATATAACTATATAGCATGTAACATCTAAAAATGGTAATACAGGAAATATGTTACTTATACAAATTACATATTTTAATGAGCTTTCCAATTTAGTTATCTTATATGGGTTCTTAATTATATATTGTGATTTTGTCTTGCTATCAGAATCAAGAAAACTTCCCAGATATTCATAACAAATTATTCAAGCCTACGTTTGACATATTTCCATCAGTACATGAAGCATATCTATGCTTTAATCAAAGTCATATGCATTTTTGGGATGATAGTAACATCAAAGTTTTTCCATGTAAAGAACAGACTTGGGTGAAAGGAAGATTTTTAAGTCTTCGGAAGTCAAACTTTGGTATTTTTCCTGCTTTTTGTTACATAATTACGTTCTTTTAACTCAACTCTAGTTCTCTCTCACTCTCTCTCTTTATTTCTTCATTTATTTCTGTCCTTCTTTCTTTCTTTATTTCTCTCATACTGATACATTTTGACATTTTCCTCAAAAAATCGTTATTTGTTTCAGGGACTGTAAGAAACAAGAATTTTCAATGAAATAGTTAAATGATGAGAAAGTAACTTAATTTAAGCTTTTTAGCTTCTTTGATATTAGATAAGACTATTTTTCATGTACTACTGTTTAAAGACGTCCAAAATGACATACACAGAAAGCAGATGATGCTTATTTCATCTTCTTTACTCGCAGTTTAGAAGATAAATTATTTGAAATTATACTATTATCTACAAAAGTTTTGGAGCAATTTATTTCAACATTTTCTAAGATATGCATAAATATATAATTAATTATTTTATTCTACTCTTTATAAATCTTTCAGTCATGCAATAAGTAATTTGAGATAGGAGACCTATGGCCTGTTTATCAAAATGTTGAAGTAACGGCTAAACGTTTTTGAAGTGCCAGTACGCCACGTATCG
Organism: Hymenopus coronatus; assembly: GCA_030762935.1. Classification (NCBI taxonomy): domain Eukaryota; kingdom Metazoa; phylum Arthropoda; class Insecta; order Mantodea; family Hymenopodidae; genus Hymenopus; species Hymenopus coronatus. The sequence goes on along the minus strand of CM060882.1, from coordinate 130,919,634 downwards.
CGGCATTTCGTCTGGAATGAAAGAAATAATAATTAAAAGAAAAACATTTACTCCATGACAGGAATTGAACTCATAACCTTTGAGATAGCAGCTTAACGCGTCACCCATTAAGCCACCAGAGCAGGTGACAAAATATCTCCAGAGTAAGTTACATAGCTCAAGAACGTAGTTAATGAATGCTCAGTATCGTACTGTCAAGTGATTAGTTCGAGATTTTACATTAAATCTTGAGAACGCTAGTAACGAGCTGCCACAAATCGATATTTCTATACTCGGGCAGCAGTTTTAAAGACACTAAGCCATTTTTTCAACCTGCTTAGCTTTAACACCGACTTATCAGCACCTGATACCCACACGTTTAACGCTATGTAGTTGCGTTATGTTTATCCGGGGACCACGCATCGCCGATCTCAAATTACTTATATCAGTCACGTGCACAATCTCACAAATTATTTCGGTGTAGTTCATTAACAGCCTGTATACATGAATATAAAGTCTAATTTGTTCCATTCACATGACTTTCTCTATATCTCTACAACAAATTAGTGCTAAAAAACTTGATCTTCCATTTAATTCATGCTAATCGAGAAAAAAACTATCAGAAAGGATCTTATTAGCTGCTTCCTTGTAAGTAGTAAGGAAATAGGGGCGGCTAAATCGATAGTAAAATCTTTTAAAAGTTGGTTGCTATGTGATTGAAGTATATGGACAGGGGTTGACAAATTCCCGTATGAGAAAAGTGTAGGTATTTTAAAGCTGAAAATAAAAGCAAGGAATATCTCAAAAACGGTCAACTCCGCGAAAAAAATGTATTATAACATAAATTGTATGTTTTAACGAGCTCTATATTTTTGTGTGGCTAAGTTTTGTATATCTCTTATGGTTTACTAGTTATGCAAAAATCCGCAAAGCTTATCCAGAATAAATTTATCGGAGGCTATTCCCAGAAAATTGAAGATATATATTTTATTCGTTTTTATTTAAAATATAACAGATTTTAATCAAAATCGTTAGAACCATTGTGGAGAAAATAATAATTTTCGAACATTTTCCTTACAGAAGGTAAGTGGGTTTGGGGGTATTATTTTTTTAAATCTTCATGTTGCATCCTTGGAAGATACCAAACTTAAATACCAAGTTTAGTATTTAATACTTGAGCTATGCAGTGCCCCCCCACACACACGCACACACGCACACACACACAAAATGGCGTTTTATTTTTGGACGCTCTTAACTGCTGCAGTTCTCAGCGACCCATTCTATACGAGGCTTGAAAGACAATTTAATTTTGCTCAGAGGCCTCTATCAGGCTTGAGGTTCTCTCACGTGCCGTAAATCTACGACACGGGACCCTGCTCTACTTCCCTTACGTAGGAAGTCATGCTAAGAATTTTTACGCCCGAAGAAATCCATCGTCCTCCGCCAGATTTGAACCCATGAAGTTAGCATGGTAACCATTACACCACGAAGGGTGACACATAAACGCGCACACACACGGACATTTTTCTAAAAAATACTTTTTTTCTATTCAGGACGTCTCAAAACATGTGTAAGTGGTGTAATGTTGGTATAACCTTTTTGGATGCAATACAATAACATCTCTAGCCCGCCTGGGTAGTGTGGTGGTAGCGTGTCCGCATCACATTCATAAGGTTGTGAGTTCGAATCTCGCTTTGGATAAGTTACCCAGATAAGGTTTTTTTTCGGGGTTTTCCCTTATCCTGAGAAGACGAATGTTGAGTAACTTTAAGCTCCACGGACCCCGAGATCATTTGAGCATGCTTACATTAATTTCACTCATCGTCCGATATGACCAACCAGGTTAAAAAAAATCTCCATACACTACGCACACTGAACGTATAGAGAAAGTAATAAGCCTTTTCGACTACCAAAATAAAGTGGAAGTGATGACGAAAATAATTTTTGCACGCCATTCAAAGTAACATTCGGTCGTGGATGATGAACTTGGATGGTGTCTTGCGCATAAAAAGTAACAACACTGTGATAATGGTTCATAAAACAACTAAAACGCGATTGTGGTTAGCAATTAAAGACAACTAACTGCACATGGAATAATCAAGAATGGTATATGGGCCCGCAGTTCCAATGAAACTACATTTTTTTTTTTTAATTATTTATTTATTCAATTCAATTACAAAAGTTATAAGTTATATTATAATACATTATATCAGTTCACAATTTTTTATATATATAGTTATGAACAATGTTGTCCGTGCGTTTAAATTAAACATGTGCAGGAAGATGGTAACAAAATAAGGTGTTGTAAGTGCTATAGAATGAGCAAGGCAAAAGCTGTTGCCGACTGCCGTGAAAGACGCTTATGTTTTTGCAGATCTTCTCTTGCTGCTCTAAGATGACAGCGTAAACCGTCGACGCTGGGTTGCGTTTCAGACAGCATATAATGCTGAAAGCCAAGTGCGAGCCACACCTGTGCGAAGCGGTCGGTAGTACTTCGAGTCTCTAGTTGTAGTAATGTGCGAGCATAATCGTTTGGATTTTGCGAAGGAGCAAGACGGTGCAATTGCGAAACAACCCAGTGCCAAATCTGTCGTGCTGTTGTGCAGGTAACAAAACGATGGCGTAGAGTATCCCGCACACCGCAAATGTTGCATGTGGGGGTCCTCACCATGTTGTATCGGAATTTTTTATCCTCTGTAGCCACAACATCATTGATGACCAAATATGCGCATGTAGTCCACTCCGTAGATAAGTTGCGCAAATGGATGTTCCGCCATACCTGACACCAGGGTCTGTTGGGCATCCTATCCTCCACATGAATTGGTGCAAGCAGCCGCTGTAGGAAAAGCTTGTATAGCTCAGTTGATAGTCCTCTAGGTTGCTGAGGTAGGACATCGACATCAATGCCATCCAAAGCATGGAGTGCTCTCTTAAAACCCGCAGGAGCAGCCCGAACTGGAGTTCCAAGAGAATTCTTGAAGGGTTCCCAAAATGCTATTTCTTGTTCCTCTCCATATCCCCTAGTGGCAAGTATAATAGATTTAACAAGAAGCGCTTTACTCTTAGGTCCCACTGCAATTAAACCTAAGCCGCCTTCGTTACGTTTTCGCCACAATTGGGTTTTAGCTATTCGAAAGGGCTGTGCTCTCCATAAATAGTATCCAATAAGTCGCTCAATTCGGGAGACGTGTTTTTCAGGCATTGGTAGTATCTGCGCCATATACCATAATTTTGCCAAAACAAACTGATTGATGTGCCACACTTTTTGTAGAAGATTCAAGTTCCGGCCAAGATGTGCAGTGGTATTCAGCCTAATCAAATTTATTTGTGATCCCAGTTGCGAGCAATCATCGAAGTAAACGGCTTGGAGAAGAAGATGCCGAGAATCTTGACACTATATTGTATCGGGATATCGAGCAATGTGTGATCAGTCGGCCACGATCCAAGAGGGAGCAGTTGCGACTTCGCGGTGTTCATTTTGGCATTAGAAGCTTTCTCATAAAGTGTGATGGCGGTATGTACCAAGGGTAAGGCCTCGCGCCTACGGATGAGCAGCGTGACGTCATCAGCATAAGCTCTGGCACAAAATAATCGAGCTGGAGTGACAGTCCCAGTCAACTTAGCTTGAAGATAGCGAAGAAAGGGTTCTAAAGAAAGGGAGAAGAGAATCATTGATAGTGGACAACCCTGGCGTACAGAGTTAGTAAGCTTTATAGGCTTACTGAAGTAGCCATTGACTTGCACCTTCGAAGACATCCCACTGTAGACGGTTCTGATTGCAGATATTAGCAACGGTGGAAGTTTGAATTTCTGAAGCACTTTAAACATATAAGCATGGCCAACTCTATCAAAGGCTTTATCAAAATCCAGACTGACCAACGCAGCAGCCTCCGACGGATTCCTTTCATAATGGAGAATTGTATCTCGGAGGACCAGAAGGTTGTCAATTATGGTCCTGCCCGGGATGCCACATGTTTGTCCGGAGGTTATAATTTTAGGTAGAATAACCCTTAATCTGGATGCAAGTACTTTCATCACAATTTTGTAGTCGGTGTTTAAAAGTGTTATGGGTCTATAGTCCCAGACACTCATTGGAGACCTTTTCTTTGGGATTAAGATGACGATGCCATCTGCGAATCCAGGGCAACAGTTCGATCCAATAAGGATCGCATTTACCAACTCTACAACTTCTGCTTTGATTATACTCCAAAAGGTCTTGTAGAAGGAATATGTCAGGCCATCTTCTCCTGGACAGGAATGGAGGCTAGCGGAATTAATGGTTTGCAGAATCTCGGTGGCAGAATATCGCTGCTCCAAGGAACGCTGTTCCTCGACAGTTATACCGGTGTCAACATATTGGAAGAGCTTCTCCATGGCGTCATTGCGTAGGTCAGTGGTGTCAAACATGGTGCCATAAGATGTGTGGATAGTCTGTAGGATTTGAGGCACAGAGGTGACCTTGGCGCCTTCCGGTGTCAGAAGAGCATGGATGTAACGACCACTACCAGCACACTTCTCCTTAATGGTATGAAACAATGAAGCTTTCTCCTGTGCCACGACGGAGTCATGAGTTCGCGAACGGGTCATAGTTCCCGCCAGAAAATGTTGCTGTATGTCCACGAGCTTCCGCTTCACAGCTCGAAGGCGATGGGTTACGTCTTGACCACTCTGTTGTCTAGAGAGAAGACCCATTAATGCTTCTTGGTAAAAGTCGAAGGTTTGCCGTCGTTCAATTGCCCTCTCACAACCTTTGATCTTGAAGAAGGTCGTAATACCAGGCTTAAATATACGTCGCCATTTCTCCACCACTGACAGCGGGGAGCGTCGAGCTTTACCCTGAAGACTTTGCCACAACTTGGCAAAGTCAGCAGCAATAATGTTGTCATGTAATAAAGCTTCGTTTAATTTCCAATAACCTCTGCCATATAGCGGAATGCGACTCTCAGCGATTAATTGCAGTTTGACAGCATGGTGGTCAGTAAAGGCAACAGGTAAAACTCGCACTGTGTGAATCAGAGAGTTGAACTGAGCGCTTAAATAGAAACGATCTATCCTTGAGGCACAGTTCGCTCGACAGTAAGTAAATTCTACAGACGTAGCGTTCATATGTTCCCAAACATCACAAAGACGTAGCCCGGTTACCAGCTGATCCAATGCCAAAGACTTGTTATAACCAGGACGCTGATCCTTAGCATGTAGCACGCAATTGAAGTCGCCACCTACTAAAAGCAGGGCATAATTCCATCTCAAATAATAGGGCAGAATGTTTGTTATAAATTCTTCTCGCTCATGGCGCCTATCACTCCCTGAAGGCAGGTACAGGTTAAGCAGCAGCATGTTGTCCATTCTAGCACTTATAACACGACCACTAGGATGCATCTCTATCTCGGCAAACGTCAAACCTGCTCTGTACAAAATAGCAGTACCACGCATATTTTCTCCAACATTCACCACACAACTGTACTGTGGACCCATAAAGCCAAAGTCGGTTATGTTAACTTCTTGGAGGAAAACTATATCTAAATCATGAGTCCGCACAAAATCACGTAAAAGAGCCTGTTTGGCAGTGCAGCGTAGGGAGTTGATGTTAACAGTGGCAAAGGTACGTAAGACAACCATTAAGACAAGGCCAGAAGTAAGCCAGAGCAGGTCACCGTCCAAGATGTATCTAGTCATTTTCAACGGCATGAATATGTGTTCGTGACACCCGTGGAAACTTTTTCGGTAGGCTTCCAGACCGAGAAGGCAAGTGTTTCCTGAGTCGAGGGTCTCTCACGGTCTCCCACGCGATGTTAGTCTCCGTTTCTTCGGTGCCCTCCTCCTCACTAACAGACAGCGGGCGTTCTCTCCTAATCGGCACAGGTTCGTCGGAATCCATCTCACTCCATTTCTGGTGTTCAATTATTACAGTGCCTGGTGTATCGCAGGGGCCAACCATGTACTGGTCACCACTATTAGGCACCACAACAACAGAAGATAGTGTAGGGGATGAGACACCCATTTCTGCTACTTCTGAGGGAGTATTGACAGCTACCGGTGCGGACACAGAAGTCTCCTGCACCGCCACATCGTCACGCATACAGCTGGTATTCGGGTAGACTTCCCCTGTAGGTTTGCCGTTACAAACAGGCTCTATTTCACTAGCTTCAGTAGCGGGCCCATTTGACGCACCTACTGTTTGTTTACATTCCTCTTCGGCCCGAGCGCTAACTTGACCTCTCACTACATCGCTGAGTAACACAGCCCTGCGCGAGACAGAGACAGGCAGTACAGACTTTTTGTATGGACAGTGTGAGCGAAAATGAGAAGCTTCCCCACACACATAGCAAGTTTGCGGTTGTCCTAGATAAGTCACACCAACAGGAAACCCACGCACTACTACTGTAGATGGAATTTCCTTTTTTAATTCCATTCGTACAGAACGAACTCCAGACTTGACGGGGTACTTATAACCTGCGTTCCATTGTTCTTCTTGAACCTCTAGTAATTTCCCATATTGTGAAAGTTTCTGTTCCAGAAACGTGTGAGTGATCTCAGGCACTAAATTGAAAACCCGGACATTTACAATGCGGCAGTCAGCGGGTCCAATATTTACCGTTAGTATTTCACCATTTTCATAACTAAACTTTGCCGCCCCTTGAAATTGCAGTAAATATCTTTCATAGTGTGTTACAGATATAAATTTTATAAAAACTGATTTTTCTCTAGAATGAAACTGTAGTGTATCTACCTGATCAGGTGGTATTTTCATGTAGTCGTGAATGCAGTCATGCACTTCCATCGCGCTGGGTCGACGTTCAGCTCCTCGAAATGAGATTTGCAGCGTATTTTGCCGGCGTATTGCCTCCATCAGTAGAAATTCTTTACTTGTAGACTCACACAGAACAATCTATTTAACGCTCCTTAACGTCGCTCGATTACGGGCAACACAGCGGACAAACAACCTGTCGGTCCGCTAGCTGCAGTCAGGACATTGGAGTCCTATTAATCAACAATTCGGTAATTGGAAAGTTGGATTGCCTCGAAATAAATAATACACAGTCTACACGTGGAATAACACTCACCCAGCAGGACATAAGTCATTTAGATATTAAGGTCAAATCTTATTTCTGTAAGAGTGGAATACTATTATTTTTGATCAAATATGTACGGCAGCATGGTTTTAGGTGGCATAAGTATTCTGCTGACATTACTATGTGATTAAAAAACCTCTGTTCCATTCAAATGACTTTCTCTACTCGCTGCAACAAATTACTGTTAAAGAATCTATTCTTATAATTACTTCGAGATAAATATTAACGGAAATGGTTCCTTGTAGAAGGGAAGTAAAGGATTATACTAGGCTAAAAAAATAATCAAATCTTTTTAAAGCTGGTTGCTTTGTGATTGAAATTCCTTTGTTTGTATGGCCAGGAATTGACAAATTCCACTATGAGAAAAGTATTTCAAAGCTGAAAATAACAAATAATATCTCAGAAACGGCCATCTCTACAAAAAAGTATATGAGATTATTATTATGTATGTGAATGAGATATACATTTTTTGGTAATAAGTTTCTGTCTGTACCTTACGGTTTACTAGTTATGCGAGATTTAGCAAAATTTATCCAAAATTTAGAGGTCTTATGAGGCCTCTTCCAGAAAATGCAAGATATACATTTTATTTGCCATGTAAAATCTTTAATATACGGTACTTTAATCAAAATCGTTAGAGCCATTTTTGAGAAAATAAATATTTTTGGAAAATTTTCCATGCAAAGGATAAGGTGAGGGAGTTTTTGAATCTTCGTATCCTTGGAAGATACTGAACTAAAATACCAAGTTTGGTTTTTGAGTTATGGTGTCCAAAAATACACACACTGGCCTTTTTCTAAAGATGCTTTTTGCATTCAGGGGGTCTCAAGACCTATATTTCCGGGGAAATCTCGGTATTGAATTTTCGGGTGGCATACAGTACCTTCTCAATCTACTGCGGACGTTATTCACATACGCTAGAGGAGGGAATTTCTTTCAGCTTATGAATATTACATTCTCTATAACATACTGTAAACAGAGTAGCTAGAAAAGGTATTGCATTTCACACAAATATTCAATTTCCAGATTTAGCCTGAAATATATGGTCTTGAAGTGTCCTGAATAAAAATAAAACATTTTTGAAATAGGTCCGTGTGTCTGCGTGTGAGTAGAATAACTGAAAATTGCAAACTTAGTATTTAAATTCAGCATATTTCAAAGTAGCAACACGAAGATAATCAAGAAAATCCTTCCACCGTAACTACCTGTTAAGTGGAAGTTTTTCTAAAATTTTGATATTCTTAAAATAGATTTATATTAAAACGCCATATGTTTAAGATATCTTCATGGCAAAATGTATATCTTGAATTTTCTTGGAGGAGCTGTTCATTTTATATTACCTTTTTATTGGTAGTAAACCAAAGGGGAGATTGAAAAAAAATTGCAATACTCAAAATGACAAAACACAAAATTTCTCATAACTTTTTTTTTTCCGAGATATTCCGTAGTAATTGTTTTAATTTTAAAATACTTAATTTTCTCAAACAGCAAGTCGTCTTTTGTTTAATACGTGTTTTATTTTACTCCTGTCTATACAACGAGAGTTGAATTTTAATTTTTTATTGTATCATTTATATAGTCTCGTTTAACATCTATAGTCATATCGGGGTCTTTGACTTGAGAAACAACTGCTGATGCTTATCTAACTGAACTGTAGGGTTCCTTAAAGTATTTTTTTCAATGTTAAGCTATTAAACTCACAAACAAACCTTTACTCCCACATTCATGCTTCCAGTCATTATGGGGGATAGAGCATTATTATTACGAAAGAAAATTTACCCATCTCCGCCGGGAATCGAACCCGGGTCTTGGTCAATCAGAATGCTGACCTCTCGAACACAGTCAGTCGAATTTTATTTCTGTCACATAATGAGCAGCTTTTAAATATTTGACTATCGCTTTAGGGTAATGTATTCCGTTATTTCCCTTCTCTGTACAAGGAACTAGATCAGACAGTTTCTGCTAATGTTTATCTCAATTAGTATGATGGAGATAAATGAACAACCTTTTGTAAGAATAGTTTATTTGCAAAACAGGTAGGGAAAGATGTGAAACCAGATTTTTTGTCTCTTTTATTTAATATTCAAGATTCCCTTCCGAACATTAATGTTTTTATATTTTCTGTACTTCGCAAATAGTATATGGGTAGAGAAGCTATTGCATTCAACCCAAAAATTCGATATCGAGATTTCAATGGAAATACACGTTTTACATTTCCCTGTTACAAGAGAAAAATATGTTTAGATAGCGTGTGTGTTCAAGTGCCTGTGGACACGAATTATACAGGAATTATAGTTCCAAAAATTGATGCTTCCAAGATGCGACACAAAGATTTTCAAACAAATCCCCCAATCCCAAAATAACCTTTGTATAGTAAAGTTTTATAAAATTGCATTTTCCTCATATATGACCCAGAGATTTTGAATAAAATGCCGTATATTAAACATAGGTGTTTACATCACAAGATGTATATATTGAATTTTTTTGGGAATGGCCTCTGATGCCCTCTTTACTTATAATGATTTTTATTTACATGCTATACTTTAAGAAAAAGACAAAAACTTACTGCAAAGCATGTAGGTCTCGTTGAAGAACATAATTTGTTTTAGAATTAACAATTTCCCGGCATTCCTTGCTATTGGTTTCAATTTTAAAATGCACTTTTCTCAAACAGGAAGTATGCATTCATTCTGACATTCAAAGTCATATTGCATAGATTTTAAAAGATTTCGCTTCGTTTTACCTGAGTGTATTCCCTTATTTCTCTTATCCTTAAGTAATAAGGCTGATTTTATCTCGATTAGTGTAAAGTAGATAAAAGAATAATCTGTCTGCAGAACATGTAGAGAAAGTCTTGGGAATGGAACACATAATATTTCTTTCTTTCTCTACTTCGTAGAGAAGTAGTACATGAGTAGAGAGGCTACTGAATTATTAAAAAAATCGATATAGGGTTTTCCCTAGTAATACGCGTTTTAGAGTCCCCTGAATCCACCAGAGGCAGTTTTGAAAACATTGTCCCTATGCATGTGTAAACAACATAATTAAAAAAAGAGAGCTCAGAAGAATATAAAATAGGACATATAAGGTTAGCATCTTCCAAGAATGCAACTCCAAGAATGCAACACGAAGATTTTCAAGACTACTCCCACGATATTATTAATATTCGAAAAATTAAAAGTAAAAATAAAGAAAGTACTGGATAAACATAATATATTATTAGAAACTAAAAGATATATATATATATATATATATATATTATTTTTATTAAAGTTTAAATAAAGGAAATACAGAACAAAATAATAATAATAATAATAATAATAATAATAATAATAATATAATTTGAAAATAAAGGATTTAAACTCTACAGTTTTTAATTATTTTTTATATTATATTTGACCTGTATTTTATCTATGTTTATACACGTTCTTTACAAAATAATTTTACAGTAATTTATCTTATGAAGTTTCAATTTAAACTACTAATATATTTTCTCAGACGGTAAGTCAAGTTGTGTTTTATCTGTTTTGTTATGCTTCTGACCATGCAAAGAGAACAGACTTTCAATTGTTTCACATATCATTCAGCTTTCAAACGATTAGACTGCCACTTTAGCATAGTGAGTTTGCCTATTACCCTTCTTCTTACTAGGAGGGAAGTAATAAGACAATTTATTTCGTTATAGATAAAGTAGTTAAAGAGCGTCCATAAATAGCACGCTATTTCCATTTTTTTATTTTTTGTAAGAATTGTTTGATTGCAGAACTGGTAGAGAAAGTCATGTGAATGGAACACATTACATTTTTCTCTCACATTTCCTTTAATTGATACGCTCATATCGACGTCCACGAATGAAACATTCGGCGGTAGTTTTATTCCGTAAAATCTGTTTTAGGTTAGGTGACCGAGGTTCGTATTTTTACTTTCTCTATACGAACTATGTACATAGTGTATACAGAAGGTATTGCACTCCACCAAAAATTCGATACCGAGATTTCACGGAAATATATTTTTTTGGGTCCCCAATATCCAAAAAAAAAGCATTTTCACAAAAAGGTCCGTGGGTGTGTGTGTGTGTGTGTGTGTGTGTGTGTGTCCGTGTGTCCGTGTGTCAGTGTGTCCGTGTGCCTGTGAACACGATAACTCAAAAACGAAGAGTCGGTAAAGTACCAAACTTGATATTTAAGTTTACAATCTTTCAGGGATGCGACACGAAGATTTTGAGAAAAATCCCCCCAACCCTAACTACCCTTTACATGGAACTTTTTTCTAAAATGTTGATTTTCTAAAAAAATGGCTCTAACGATTTTGATTAAAATAACGTATATTAAAAATATTTACCTGACAATTAAAGTGTATATTTAGAATTTTCTGGGAATATGCTCTGAAGACTATTCTGAGTGAAATTTCCGGAATTTTGTATAACTGCTAAACCGTAAGAGAAATGTAGAGCACATTAAAACGCACGATTTATGTTGTATACATTTTTTTCTTAAAGTTGATCGTTTTTTTAGATATTCCTTGTTTTTGTTTTCAAGGTCGAAAATCTTAACTTTTCTCATACAGGAATTTGTCATCACACGTCCATACAAACAAAGGAACTTCAGTCACATAGTAACCAGCTATTGATTATCGCTTTAACCTATGCTACTTCCTTATTTCCTTTCTACTTAAAAGGAAGATGGTAATAAGACTATTTCTGCTATTTTTTCTAGATTAGCATGAAGTAAATAGAAGTATAAGCTTTTTAAGAATAAAATGTTGAAGGGATATAGAGAAAGTCATGTGAATGGTACACATCAGATTTTTACTTTCTCTACTTAGTACATAGAAAATTATCAAAAGCGAAACACTAATTTCTTGATATAAATATAATAATCTACAAGTGTGTATCCCAGCACAAACATCTTTAGCTCTACGCACGTCTGGCATGAGACATTAAACGCGAACACTAGCACTACAATCCTCACAGTCTGCCGAATGCAATTGTCTCCTCGCAGTTAGGTTTGCAGTAACCACCAGAACAGAAACCGGAGCATTGACGGGAATCCTGATAGTGGTAATTATCCTACAGCCTTGACTAACACTGCATTGTACATTTGCTGCTGGTGTCGCACCCTAACCTAAACCGAAGTTAACGCTTAATCCCAAACCAAGTCAGTTCGTGAGATTATGAGCTGCAAGATTAGGGCCATGGCGCGTAGAGCTTTCGGTTTGGTGAGGACGCCCTATCAATGCTGGTAAATGTTGCCTGGAGCAGTCGTGTAAACAAATAAAACTATTTCCAATTTGAACAGCATGCATTACTACCCAGTTTTTTAACCATTTAAAATATATGAACACTCTATTAGAATTAAATAGGATGAACATACGAAATTACACCGTAAAGTATTCAATTGTTTCTCCAGAAATTTGTATGAATTATTCTATAAATCATAACAATTATTTCACGTGGTTATTTGCATTGATAGCTTATGTGGTTGAGGCTATAAAATGTATGTCATTCAACAGAAAAATTATAAACATTAGTCTGTACCTTTTTCTCTGAACTACTTGCAATAAATAATCACACTTTTGCATGCTTGTTCTTAGTATAATCAGCTATCTCCTGAACCTCTGATGTGTTCCATTCACATGACTTTCTCTATGTCACTGCAACAAATTATTCTATTTACTTCAGCTAATAGATAAAAAAAATACCATAAATATTCTTATTACTTGCTTCTTTGTTAGTAGGAGCGAAATAAGGGGGAACCGTAGGTTAAAGTGATAGTCAAATGCTGGTTGGTCTGCGACTGAAGTTTCTTTGTTTGTATGGACACGAGTTCACAAAGTCCTGTATGAGGAAAGTATAAGTTTTTATAAATGGAACCAAAAACAAGGAATATCTCAGAAACAATCAACTCCACGAAAAATATGTATATAACATAAATTGTGTGTTTTAAGGTGCTCTACATTTGTTGTATGTGTTGCATGGTAAGCATCTCTTACGGTTTAGCAGTTATGCAAAATTCTATAAAATTGACCCAGAATAATAGTCTTCAGAGGCTATTCCCCGAAAATTCAAAATATACATTTTATTTGTCAGGTAAATATCTTTACTATACGATATTTTAATCAAAATCGTTAGAGATATTTTTAGAAAATCAAAATTTTCGAAAAAAGTTTCATGCAAAGGGTAGTTGGGGTGGGGGGATTTTTCTCAAAATCTTCGTGTTGCTTTCCTGGAAGATACTAAACTTAAATACCAAGTTTAGTATTTTACCGGCTTTTCGTTTTTGAGTTATCGTGTTCACAGACACACGGACACAAGGACACACATGGACCTTTTTCTGAAAATACTTTTTTGGATACAGGGGACCCTAAAACATATATTTCCGGTGAAATCTCGGTATCGAATATTTTGTTGGAGTGCAATACCTTCTCTATACAGTATGTATATAGCACGTACAGAGAAAGTAAAAAGAAATATATTTGCAAATTCAAAAAAGTAAAAATGTGGAAAATTTGAAACTTTGTTGCTTTCTTAATATGATCAATATATACCATAACATCCCAATTGATGTTATATACTATAACATCAAAAAGTTCAACTATGTGTTCTATATTTCTGTTGAAAATTTCAGTTTTCCAGCTCTCAGACTTTCTAAGATGAGCTACATAAGTATCCAATAATGCGGTTTTAAGAAAACTGAATTTAAAGATGGAAATGTTTTAAAAACGGACATTGGATAACAGCTTTAAAGAAATGCAGAGTAGTATTTAAATTATATTTCAATTGATTAAAATCCTCTTAACTCCATAAAAGTATACATTTTCTGAAACTAGCAATAATAGAGGTTTTAGTTTCTAAAACAAAACAAAAAATATTTTTTACCATTTAGAATATTTTGTACCGTTAATCACGGACCAGGTTTAAAAGGACAATATAATTGTTTCTCAGCTCTTTCGGTTAATGGTCTCTCTAAACTAGATTATAATAGCAGAAATTGTTTCTGATGATAATATATTATCATCATTAATATTCGTTTCGTTCCGTAATGGGCTTACCCTCGCCATATTTATAGGACTGACACGTCTCTAAGACATACAAGCGGATGCCTAGCGGTCAGAAGCCTGTCGGGGAGCCAACAGCATGAAACCACGTAATGGAGAACCTGTTATGAGGGTCGGCCCGTAGCCAGGCATGAACACGAGGAAGTCGATGATATGAAATGTAAGCGAAATTGATGATTGGAAAAGTGATGATGGAGAAATTGGTGGAATGAGTGGCGGGGGAAACCGGAGGACTCGGAGAAATCCCACGCCGCTTCGTGCATCACAAATCCCACAAACGGTGCTTGGGATCAAATCCGGTCCACCTAGATGGAGGTGAGCGGTCTAACCACTCAATCACGGCGCCGCCTATCATTAATATATTATCAAAATTATTAAAAAATAACACTTCTTCATCCTCAAATAATATCTTTAATTTTATTAATATTATGTTTTGGGGTTTTTAGTACAAAAATTACCATAATTTAAAAGAAAAACCTTCAAAGTTAAAAAAACAACAAAGGAGTACGGCCACACTTTTTATAAATGTGTATAAATTATATTTTCCAAAAAAGGATTTTTTTAAAATAGATATTAACTTGGACAAACACACAGAAGTAATCGAAATAAGTACTTACAGAAAAGAAGCACAGAATTAATATATTATGTGCGGATAATGTAGTATTTATCTAGAAAAGTGAAGGTGATCTGCAACAGGATCTCTGCGAAAGAAAACTAAAGGCTTTCTGGGGAAAACACCATATTCGATCATAAATCAACCTAGATAACTACCGCTAGAACAGGCTTCAAGTTTTAAATATTTAGAATGTGAACCATCTCAAATGGAAATAGATATACATTTAAAATTGGCAACATTTCAATCAATGTGGGTAACAATTCTTAAAGCATTGAGAACTAAAACAAGAAGAGATATAATAGTTAAGTTATACAAAACAATGGCGGTGTCAGTTTTATTACGTATGTGAAACTTGGGTGATTACAAAGAAAAGTGAGAATGGAATGTAAGGCTGTGAAATTACATTTTTAATATAAAATAAAGGATATACAAGATAGGTCAAATGAATAATACTGTTAAAAGAACCAAGCTTGGTGTGAACTCCAAAAACGAAGAAAATCAACGCAATAGGAGAGAGCGATTCTCGGAAACTGACATTGAATTATAAATCTACAGGAAAACGAGATTTAGGCAGGACGCAAAAGAGCTGGAAAGGCTTACTTCTAGAGCAGATTGAAAAGTAACGCACAATACTTTTTTCTGCCTTGGTATTGCAGCTGGAACGTACGGTTTGAACTTGTCACTAAAGAGAGTATATTTTTGTTTCATGTGCAGCTCTAGCGAGAGAAGAGTGAGCTAGATGGTGCGCATGCTACTGTCGTCCACGTGTGAAGAGCAGAGAGGTTTGGTTTGATATCTGTGGCCAAATGGCATACACCGAGTAAAATTCACAGGGACATGCGTGGCGTGTTTGGACCGGATGTTTGTATGGACCGTAGCAATGTCTCCAGGTGGTGTGCATTCTTCCAAGAGGGCTGTGTAAACCTCAGTGATTCGTCACACCCTGAGAGGCTGGTAACAGGTGGTCACCCTCAGTGGTGTAATGGTTACTATGCTAACTTCATATACACAAGGTCGCGGGTTCAAACCCGGCGGAGGACGATGGAATTTTTCGGGTGTAAAAATCCATAGCATGGCTTCCTTCGGAAGGGAAGTAAAGCCGTTGGTCCCGTGTCGTAGATTTACGGCACGTAAAAGAACCCCAAGCCTGATAGAGAAACCTCTGAGCAAAATTAAGCGGTCTTTCACGCCCAATATAGAATGGGAAGCTGAGATCCACAGCAGTTAAAGAACGTCCATAAGTAACAAGCCATTTACATTTTTATGGTAACAGGTGCAAATCCGCAGAATGTCAAAGGCATTGAGGCGGCAATTTTGAAAGACCGGCGTGTGCAACTGCGAAACTTATCGCAACAGTTCAACATTTCCTATGGCGCATGTTTATTACATGTTGAAATGTAGTAAAGTTAATGCTCGCTGGGTGCCTAAGAACCTGACAGACAGCCACAAGGGACAGCGAATGATGACAAGCTTGGGTCACTTCAACGCGGTACACCGCAGAAGGGCTTTACTTTTTGAAGACAATCGTAACTGATGATGAGTCGTGGGAATAGCCTACACGCCCGAAACAAAGCAGACAAATATGGAGTGTAAACATGCTGCTTTACCGGTAAAGAAAAATTCAAAGTGATTCAATCTGCTAGTAAAGTGCTTGTGATAGAGATCTGGGATATGCATTGTATTTTAGTGGTGGACTTTGCTGTTTGAGGTGGAAACTCGGGAAGTACTGGTCAGATGACTGATCATCTCTCTCTCTCTTTCTCTCTTCCTATCGCTTTGCACTCACGGAGAAAGTTCCTGACGCGATTTAATTGATAAATTTTATCAACGGCACAGTTAACTTGTTTCACAAGATCACTAATCACCTTAACCATTCGCGCGTCTTTTCCATACCTCTTGTAAATCACTAGTCGGAATTACATTAAACTATTTTACTTCTGATCTGCGGAATTTTATATAATTTTATCGACACTCTTCTCTTTTGGCGCGGATTCGGTATTCTGAGAGACGCACATTCCGCGTGGTGTCCCATTATCAGTGTGTAAGTTTGGCCAAACGCTCTGCAATTATACGAGATTAATCCATGCGCAGAACTTTAAAACTCGCGATTCCACTGATTCATTTTTGCGCCGAAGATAGCTTGGAGTACGCTTTGAATTTGACGTAGATGTGGCAATTGGTCGATCCATCTTACATGTGATTTTTAAGCTTTAAATTTATAGTGTTTCTCCTCTTTATACGCAACACCAACTTTCTCTTTGCGAGTCAAAATTTACACAAAAGACTTTTTCCCCCTAACACTCCACAAAAGGCTATAATTATAAGCATTTAAAATTGTGGCTCGGAAACCCCTTTTAAATATCAGGCAGCGCTTCCCAGGAACATTTCTACCCTAAGCTTATTCATACATTTATAATATTTTACATTATGTTAAGAGAAAAACAGAAAAATATGACCTTGCAACACATAAATTAACTTATTTAGTCTAATTAATTAACATACATATTAAGGGCTCATTCAGCCGAGCGACAATCCGTTTCGCGGTCCACTGTGAATGCTGCAGCCTACAATGAAACTTTGGTGAAGTTGCTATGTCAAATTTCTTCATGTTAATGTTCGCCCCCAAATTACTATTTCTGTTCGTCAGAAAACCACCAAGTTTGGACCTTTCACCGTCGGACTTTCATCTGTTTGGTCCCATGAAGAAGCTTCTGGCCAGTCAACGCTTTGCAACAGATGTGGAAGTGAAACCAGCAGTACGCAGATGGCTATACTCCAGGGAACGGACTTCTATGAACATGGCGTATTGAAACTGGTATCACGATGGGACAAATGTGTTGAGAATGTTAGTATGTCAAAAAGTAGGTAAAAAGTTATAGCTTATTTGCGATTTTTATTTATTTTTTTAACTATTAAACTTTTTTGTAAAAAAACAGTAATGTGCGTTACTTTTCCATCTACCCTCGTATGAAAGCTGAACAGACTTATGTCTAATCCATGGAGTGAAAAAAAAGAGCTGCAAAGTTTTAATCCCTTACCCAAATTCAGCTTTTCAAAACTCATCTTCTTCAACAAAAGTATATTAGATATCCGCAAAATGCTCCACAAAGACCTAAATATGTGAGTAATAAAATGTATGGTTGGAATTTTAATAAAATTTCACAAAGGAACTTCAGTCACATAGTAACAGCTTTTGACTATCACTTTAACGTATGGTAGTCCCTTATTTCATTTCTACTTACAAGAAAGGAAGTAATAAGGTTATTTCTGCTATTTTTTTCTTGATTAGCATAAAGTAAATAGAAGCATGCGCTTTTTAACAATAATTTGTCCAGGGATGTAGAGAAAGTCGTGTGAATGGAACACATCAGATGCTTTTATTTGCGCACAAAAGCCTACAACAGTGATTCCATTTAATACATAACTTCATATCATCAGAATGCATAATTATGTTTCTTAATACTGTTGTATAAACCTCTGTAGTAGCGTGTTCTTCAAAGTGGATACCACGATCTCGCAATCAATTTTACATTATTTGTTTTAGCGAATTTGAAACTGGGGCCTCATTAATTTCAATTGAGTAGTATGGCACTTTGTCCATAACAATAATTCTGCGCTCAGAAATGTTTGGCAAAAGCTCATTCAGAATCATTGTTTAAAAATATTGCCATCCATTTCTGAGTGATAATCCTTTGTGGGTTTAGACGTAAATGCAAGCAGCTCATTGGAAAAAAATCCAGCAGATGTTCCAGCATGCAAAATAATAAATCTTGAACCCTTTTCTAATGACATACGCAAAGAATGTTCTGATTCACTGAAATTGGGTTTAAACCCGGCGGAAGACGATGGATTTTTTCGGCCGTAAAGATCCTTAGCATGGCTTTCTTCAGAAGGTAAATCTGCATCCACAAAACACGACAGATTGTAACTGGTTCCCGGTATGCAGCGTTGCTCTTCCTCGTCCTCGGCTGGTCTCAGATTCGAATCTCGTTCTTGCAGAAGGCTAGAATAGTTTTTGGGAATGCAGGATCAACAGAGCATGAGCTCGTAACCTGGTAAGGGGCACGTTAGCGGAGATCTCAATGATTGAAATGAGAAGCACAGCACTTAGTTTTCTCTATTTGCTTTACCGGCGAACCAATAAATTCCAATTCATGTCACAAAGTTTCTCATAAGGCCCTGGTTGCAGTTCAGGCTGGCTGGTTTGATTTTTCTAACGGCTGACCTCTGTTACTTCGGGGTCTCAAAACGCCCCGCAGTTTGCGCTACTTTCGTAACTTTGAGTATTTATTTAAACTTGTTCCGGTGGTAATTTCGGGATTATCACGACCAGTAGAGAATTGCGCGATGTTCGCTAATTACATGTCCACCGCAATTAGTGATTTCGGAACTTAAGAATTTAAACTTAAACCGCACACTTGCACGCGAGTTCCTGTCCCGTCTGGACAATGTCTTCCAGAAAAAGTGAGTGCTGCCCTGTTTCTTCCTTTTTTTAATGTGTATGGATCTGAGATTTGTGACGTTCACGCCTTTAATTTTGCGGGATGGTGGATTTTTCGCGCTCTTTTTGGCGTCACCTTATTCCCATCACACGATTCGTCTGTTTAGTTTCTCAGACCATGTTCCGCTACTTTACACAACTTAATCAGCCTGTGTGACTTTAGTTCACCCTGCAGTAGCGGGACTTAATTTAAACAAAGATGCTTCCGATTTTATACTCACTATAATACAAAAGACCGGGCGACAACCTGCGCGATTTTGACTGACCTTGCTACTAGATTCATTCTAGCCAATTCTTAACTTCAACACTTAATAACTTATAAGCTAACACAAAATCTTCTCAACTTATTTACATACTCTTAACACACATTTCTATTAATACTTAATCAACTAACATGCATTTAATATACATGTTATGTCTCAAGGCGAAGTAAAGCCGTTGGTCACGTATTATAGATTTACGGCACGTAAAAGAATCTAAAGTCTGATAAAAAGGTCTCTGTATAAAATTAAGCGGCTTTTCTCGCGCACTTTAGAATGGGACGCTAAATACCACAGCAATTAAAGAGCGTCCATAAAGAAAATTCCATTTCATTTCATCGTAATTCCATATGTTTTCTTTACAATAATTAACATTCACCCAAGTTTCATCTAAATAGATAATTTGCCGGCTAGTATTTCTTATATATTTCATTTTCAAAATAATGAAATTTTTCACCATCACATCGGGTTTGACAATTAGAAATGTACGCTCCATATTATTCTTTATACAATGAAAACTCGTGCCGTTCATGATCTTAACGCACAGGAACTTCTATCGCACATGTCTGCGCCTTTTAAAGCTTGATTAACATACTTTAAGCTCGGCAAGAATTCAATTTATATAAGCCATAATTGGTACGGCGTATAGCACATTTAGTCAACGAAATCACCGATGTTTTTCCTAGTATTCTGCTGAATCATTTCTTTTCTGGAGTTGAAATAGCAGTCTCGTTTTTATCTTTCCTCTTTTCCTGAACCTTTCTGTAAATCGAGGTACGAAATACATAGGTGGCTACAGATGCTCTTTCCGTTACCTATGCTACTGAGAAAGTGGCATTTCTTTCACAAAACACTGAAATGCAAAAAATCTAGAGGCTTTACTAAAAATGGTGTTAATAACATAATAAGGTAGCTACGATATTTTCCTAAAGATCAACTTATAGTTATATAATTCCGCCTATTTCTAAAGATAATGCTTGAAAGAAGCGTGGGATGTAATTAATGCCAAGATATTATTCTGTTACAATGGTAAGAGAAAGTAAGAGTTCCCACTACCTGTCAGAATGACCCAGAGGTCTGTAAATCGCATGCGGGAGTCCCGGGTTCGGACTTCTGAGACCGTATTCTGACACTGCCGCAACTCTACATCGCCGCCGACTTGCCTACACTTCTAAAACAGATCAAATGGAGAAATGCCGACAGGTAATGATAGAGAGGAAACAACTTTTTGAAGGGATACCACCATAGAATTCTTCTACCGATCCGAGGAAACCACTAAAAACTCACACCTAGAACGGCCGGTCCTACTGGAACCAAAACCAAAACAGAACTATCTTACTCGGACTTAGGTGAACTTAAAAGCAATTGTATACAAATTGTAGGATTTTCAGAATGCACTTGCGTTACTTATATAAAAATCTTATGTGTTCCATTCACACGATTCTCTCTATTTATTCAGTAAGAAACTATTTTTACAAAAGCTAATTCTAATATCTACTTCATACTATTCGAGATAAACTTTACTGGTTTAGTGTTATTACTTGCTTCTTTTTACGCATAAAGGAAATCAGGGATCTTTTAAAAACCGATTCCTATATGAAATAAATTTGGTTCTCATAGCTTGGCGAGGAGTAAAACAAAAGAGATATGAAACAAAAGAAATTTATAACTAATATACAGCATATTAAAGATATTTAGTTAGAAAATAGAAAGTCTACCACACTATGAGGTAAACTAAAATAAAGAGAAAAAAATAACTTAATTATTATGAAAGCGCCATAGTTTTCTGCAGATGTGTTTAGCCTCTTAGTCATCCAATTTTCAGCAAACTATTTAACATTTAGAAAACTATAAGTAATGCATATTCCGCCTTTGTGTAATATTTTTATTTTCTTTACTATTATAAATTCTAACTACAGTGAATAAAGAAAATATTTAATTTTAGCTAAAAAGTAATACCAAGATTTCGCCAGAAGTACACGTTTTGTGACTCCACGAGAGAAAAAAAGAAAACATATTTGGGAAAAGTTCCGTGTTTGTTTGTGTATGTGTGTGCGCGCGCCCGTCTATATTTGTGTGTGTCCGCATTTCTGCGAACACAATATTACAAAATTGAAAATTTGATTAAATATCAAACTTGGCACGTAAGCTTCTTCTTCTAAGCAGTTTTCAATAAAATTATTCCCCCCTCAAGTAATCTTTTCATGGAAAAATGTTTAATGCTATTTTCTTAAAAATTACTTTAACAAATTTGACATAATATTACACGTTTGAGATAACTGCATGTCAAAAGAAAAGTGCAGTCGTGAAGTCCTTCGCATTGTGAATGACTTTTGTATAGTTGTTAAACTAAAGGAATAGATAAAACTTTACTACGCAAAAATATAGATATCATTAAAGCTTACCATTTATATCAATAATTACTTGTCTTAATTATTTTTGGGTAGCCATTATTATTGATTTAAATTTTCAAATAATTGTACTTTTCTGAACTGGAAGTTACTATTCATTTTTATTTTCTCTACACGTACTATGTACATAGTATATATAAAGGTATTGAATACATGTTTTGGGTCACCTAAATCCAAAAAAAAACATTTTTGGAAAAAGGTCCGTGTGTGCGTGTGTCTGTAGACGCAAAGCTCAAAAAAGAATATACCGTTTAAGTTTGGTATCTTCCAAGAATGTGACACAAAGACTTTCAAGAAAATCCTCCACCCCTTAACTACACTTTGCATACAAAAAATTCAATTTTTTTATTTCTCAAAAATGCCTTTAATGATTTTGATTAATACCTCTAATATTTAAGATATTTACATGCTAAATAAACTGCATATCTTGAATTTTCTGGGAATAGCCTTTAAACACCTCTATATTCTGGATACTTTTTATTGAGCCTTGCATAACTGGTAAATCGTAAGAGATAGACAAAAACTTACTACATAAAAGATGTAGGTGACGATAAAACACTGGATTTATATTATATACATTTTTTGGTGTAGTTGTCCATTTTAGAGATATTCCTTGTTATTGGTTTCAGTTTTAAAATATATAAACATTTTCTCATACGGGTACTTGTCAACGCTTGGCCACGCATAGAAACGGATTCCAATCCCATAGCAACCACATTTTAAAACATTTGACTGTCGGTTTAGCCTAGTGTATTCCCTAATTTTCCTTCTACTTATAAAGGAACTAAGTAATAAGACCGCTTCTGCTAATGTTTTATTTAGCATTAATTAGATAGAAGAATAAGCTTATTAGCAATAATTTGTTACACAGATATAGAGAAAGTTAGGTGAATGGAGTACAGCAGATTTTTTCTTGTAATTCTATAAAGACCATGAAATGTCAAAGTCATCACATAGTGACATGTTCTTTAATTATCCGACTATTGCTTTGGCTACTGTGTGCTGGAACAAAATATGTAAATGTAAATTAAAATTTTATCTGGATTAACAAGAGCTGGAATAGAACACCTTTATAAGAATATTTTGTAGGTAAGTGATTCGAAAAAATATTTCGAATGCAGCACATGCGATTTTTTTCTCCTCAATTTATAGCAGCTGTTGATGATGCACATACGCAATCATTAGCTCTTCGTGGATTTTATGGTTTTGAGCAGATAGTATAACAGGATATCACATAATCACAAAGAACTACTTAAGTTATTCACAATAGTCGGCAATAATAGTTTGGTCACGCTATGGGACGAATAACTCAAGTTTCACATCTCGGGAAAACTAATTACCTCCTCTAGCACGTATGTACAGTGCACATAGCATATAGAGAAGGTATTATATTCACTCAAAATATGGATACCGATATTTCACCGGAAATACATATTTTGAGGACCCTGGATAAAAACTAATGTGATCCATTCACATGCATTTCTTTAGCTGTTTTACAAATAATTACATAAAGCAGTTAATATGCCAGCAATATAAGACTTTACATTTTGGTAATAAATAGCTAAACAATAAAAGTATTAGTGGTATTTTTTTATTAAGTTTACAATATTACAATATTTGCGTCACACAGTCATATAGTTCGGGTGACCGTACATACCGTTTAAAAATACTTGAATTTAAAATATTACCACATACACACATGTACACACGCTCGCCCTCTACAACAGAACCACAGAACAATAAAAGAAAAAAACAGTCTGACATCACAAACACACACACATACACGTACACACTTGTTCTCACAACTACTCATACTCTAACATGTAGATTACCCAAATACCAAATAAGACTATTCAATATTTGCAACAAAAGAATATTTTATCCCTTAGTGCATGAACTTCCACTAAGTATTTGCACAGGCTTGGCCAGTTTTTAGAATGATATCCCAGAATGCTGTCCTTCCTCTGTTTGAAGCTAAAAATACTTACAGCAATAATTTTTTCCTAGCATCCTCCATCTGCATGCAATCTGCCAAAATATGCGTCCAGTCTTCCTGAAGAATATGTTTTAAGGTATTTGACTATTGTTTTAGCCTATTGTATTCCCTTAGTTCCCTTCTGTTTTAAGGAACTAATAGGACCACTCAGCTAATGTATACCTCGATTAGCATGACGTAGAAAGAAGAATAATCTTTTGTAAAGAGTTTGTTTGCAGATCAGGTAGGGAAAGACATGTGAATGGATCACAGCTGATTATTTTATAAGAATAACACTCAAACATCTAATGGAACTTAGCTCAAATAATGGCACGCAGCCTGTTTGCGCGCGTGTGTATGCACGTTAATTATTAATGTACGAGACTGATATGGTTTACCGATATAGGTTATGGATAAGCTCAATCTCAGTTAGTAGGGCAAACGTTATCGATTATTCAGTAGAGGCGCAAATGGAACACCTCTGCGTCCAAATCAAACGTCTGTTATCAACTTTCTCTCCATCCTGCCGCTAAATGTAGTTGAAAAACAATGCAATTGTTTTGAGTATCTGCTACGAACAATTTGGTTATTAGTTTGTTTTTTCACTAACATATGAATATATAATTTCTTCCTATAAGAACTCAAAGCACTTGTATGCAGGTGGAAGAAAATTGTAAAGAAGATGTGGTTAAACATTAAATTCTCTTACTTTCTCTGCTACGTATATTATGTAGGGAAGCTATCGTTTTCCACTAAAAAAATTGATACCTGGATTTTACCGAAAATATACGTTTTGAGATTACGTGAAAAATCTGATGTGTTACATTCACATGACTTTCTCTATATCTCTGTAATAAATTGTTTTTAATAAGTTTATTCTTCTATCTACTTCATGCTTATCAATAATATTAGCAGAAACGATGTTCTTAGTTTTGTTATAAGCAGAAAGGCAATAAGGGGATACACTAGGCTAAACCGACAGTCAAATGTTTTAAAATGTGGTTGCTATGGGATTGAAATGCGTTCCCGCATGAGGAAAGTTTAAGTATTTTAAAACTGAAATCAATAACAAGGAATATTTCTAAAACAGCCAATTCTACGAAAAAAATGTATATAACATAAACTGTTTGTTTTATCCTGATTTACATTTTTTGTGTGTTAACTTTTTGTCTATCTCTTACGGTTTACCAGCTATGCAAAATTAAATATAAAATAATTCAGAATAAAGAGGTCTTTAGAGGCTTTTCCCATGAAATTCAAGATTTTATTTTGCACGCAAATATGTTAAATATAGAGATTTTAAACAAAATCGTTAGAGTCATTTTTGAGAATATAAAACTTTTCTTGAAAATATTCGTATCGCATTCATGGAAAATACCAAACTTAAATACCAAGTTTGGTACCTAGCAATCTTTTCGTTTTTGAGCTATGCTGCCCACAGACACACACACATACACACAGACACACACGGACATGTTTCTAATTTTTTTTTCGGCGCAATACAATACCTTCTCTATATACTATGTACATGGTACGTGTAGAGAAAGTAACAATGCAATTACTACGATTAATTTGGTTATCAGTTTGGTTTTTAGCTAACCTATGAATTTAATGAATATAATATTTCCTTCTATAAGAACCAAAACACTTGTATACAGCTGGAAGAAAACAAGCGCAAATTGGATTGTAAGGAATATATCGTAAAACATTAATACTGTTAAGATTTAAGAATTCGTTTACTTTCTCTACTACATCTATGGTGTAGGGGAAGTATTGTTTTCCGCCCAAACATTCGAAACCGAATTCCGATTGTATGTCGGCACTCTATGAACAGGTAGTGAAAAGTGGATTAAATACAAAATATATATTTAAGTTCACTTTCTTACAAATAGATGTTCAACAAAATTCTCCCCACTCTGAGCTATTCCTTAGACCAAAGATTTTTTTGAAATTTTAGAATTTCCCAAAATGGCTCTAACAGTTCGATTAAATAACATTAAAAAAATAAACCACAAATAAACTGCACATTTCGATTTACTGAGAATATCCTCTTCATTATGAACAATTTTGTATACTTTTGTTAAACTGGTAAAAACCCACGCACTATATAAAAATGTAAATCTGTTTAAAACATAAAATTTATTCCAAATGTTGTGCCAGTATTTATTCTGAGATATCCTTTATTACCTTTTTTTCTTTATTTTTCAGTAGCTTCTTTAACCAGGCTGGTTATATCGGATGTGGAAGAAAATCGGTAAAATGATGCTCATGGAGGTTGAAGTTACGCGATATTCGTCGTCTTAGTATAAGGAAAAAACTCGAAAAATCCTTATCTGGAAACTCACCCTAAGCGAGGTTCGAACTCGGGACCTCTTGAATGTGAAGCTTCACTACAGAAGGTGAAAATTATTGAAATTGTTCAATACTTGGTTATTCTTTTACAGTCCTTTCGATGTTTCGATGTTCAGTTATTTCTCACGACTACATGCAAAGAGCACAGAAGGTTATGGCTAGCATATATCGTCCAGCTGTTGAACACTTGGCTGTTGCTATTCCCTTTGTATAATGTTTTATTTACATATTTCTGCAAAAATGTATCTCAATTAAAATGTAAGAGATAGAAAAAATTATAGGTACATTTTGTATACTTACAATTAAAGATAGAGGCTACAGAAAGAAATGTTGGTGTAATTAATAGAACGTTATTAGATTTGTAGACAATGTAATCTTTCCACTTATATTACTCTATGTTGTGAGACATTAAAATGCATTTTAAATTTTGTCATTGTAATCGAAGGTAGCATTTGTCATTAATTAACTTAAAATTGTTACTACGAGGATCGTTTTTTTTCAACCTCCGATAGACTATAAATAAAAAAAACAATTAGTTTATTACTAAAATGTTTGTACACTTAATGTTACTTTTCCATAATCACCGAAACGATTGAAACATTTATCCTACCTGTGCACAAGCTTTGCAATACCCGCTTCAAAAAATGTAGCCCGTGCATTTTCTTGTTTCCTTTCTACTTACTAGGAAGCTAGTAATAAGACTAATTCGGCATATGTTTATCTTAATTAGCATGATGTAGATAACAGATTAATCTTTTGGATAACAATTTAGTTGGCCGAACAGCTAGAGGAGATCATGTGAATGGAACATTGGATTTTTGCGCTTCTACTTACAAGAAACCAAGTAATAAGGACAATTTTTGCTACTGTTTACCTGGAGTATCATTAGGTAGATACAAAAGTAAGCGTTTTAACAATAATTTATTACAGACATATAGATAAAGCCATGTGAATGGAACACATCAAATTTTATATTTATTTAGCTGTAAACATATTGAGAGGTAGATCTAAAAACATACATACAGATAAGTTGTCGATGTAGGAGAGGACGCTGCAATTAATGCCCAAATGCCAGTGCCTCCCTTTTTCAGCGCCAAATGTTTTCTGCTCTTGCGTTCGGAACTGTTGAAGTAGGCGTTACATGTTTTAGTCAGGCAGGCAAAACACATTTCACCCGCCTCTAGCTCTTCAAACAGGGTAGCCATTCTCACCTAATTTACAATCCAATCGCAGGACGTAAATTTCGTTTTCACTTGTTCCTCCATATACTTGACCATTTAATTTTAGTATTTCTTGATATTTAACTCTTTCAACCGTAAAAAAATACTATCAACGTGTTATATTTACATGACTTTCTCTATGTGCCTACCACAGTTCTTTTTTCATATACCTCCTACAAACTATTATTACGAAAGCTTATTACAGCCTCTAGCACACATTTACAATGAACATAGTGGATGGAGAAATTATTGTATTCCGCCCAAAAATTCGATACCGAGATTTCGCCAAAAATAATGTATTTAGACCTCCGAATCCCCCCCCCGCCCAAATAGAAACATGTCCTATCCTCGCGCGTGTGTAAGTGTGGGTAGTATTGCCCAAAACTTGGTGTTTAAAATTATTATTAATATCTTTCAAGAATGTGACATGAAGATTTAAACAAAGAAATCTCTGTCAACCCCAACTATTCTTTACATGGAGAATGTTTCCAAACTTTTTCAAAAATGGCTCTAACGATATTATTAAAATTCCACAAATATTTTCATGACAAACGGAATTTATGTCTTGAATTTTCTTTTAAATAAGCTCTAAAGACCTCTTCATTCTGGATGACATTTGTATTACTTTTATACAGCTGGTGTACCGTAAGAGATAGACAAAAACTTACTACAAGTAAAATGTAGATCTCGCTAAAGCACACAATTTATATATCATGTAGAGTTAGCTAACCATTTTCGAGATATTCCGAGTTATTAGTTTCAAACGACAAATAATGTTTCTTCTCGTCCTTCTTTTGTTTACTCCTAGCAAGCAAAGAGAATTAATTTTCAATTGTTTCACAGCTCGACGAACTTTTAAAATAATTTACTATCGGTTAACTATATCTGTTGTTTCCTTTCTACAAAGAAGTAAATGTATGATGTAGATATAAAAATGCTCTTTTGTAAGAATAGTTTGCTTATGGAACAGTTAGAGAAAATTATGTGAATGGAACATATCAGATTTTTTTCTATTTACTTGCAGAAATAGATTAGTTACAATAGAAGAAACCGAATTAATAGTTAAATGTTTGAAACCAAGGGAGATGTCTCAGGAAGTAACCTCTGTGACCTGACGACCACACACTCTGATGTTCCAAGGCAAATTCTATGGTGGTGGAATCCGCCACGATTCTCCTTTCCACCATGTCTCTTCCTTTCATTTTCTTTTCATCTTACAGGTTGACTGGAGGCTATGGTTTGGTCGTTGGCGAGCAGATGGCGTAGATGCTTACGATTTGTAATTTCTTCTCGGTATCATATTTTTTCTTCCTCTACCTACTGTTATGTATATATGTACATAATAGTTGGAGAAGGTATTGTATTCTACCCAAAATTTTTGATACTAGATTTTTTCGTAAATACATGTTTTGATGCCCTTTCAATTTAATGAAAGTACAACGTGTTTGTATGTATGCGTGTGTGTCTCTGGGCAGCATAATTTAACGTATGTTAAACACTAAACTTGATGTTTAACTTTAGTATCTTCCAAGAATGCGACAGGAAAATTTTCAGGAAAAAAATTCACACCCCAAACTACCCTTTATATTGAAGATTTTTCAAAATTTTTGATTTTCTTAAAAGTGGCTATGAGGATTTCGCTTAAAATACCGCATATAAAAGGTATTTACGTAGAAAGTAAAATTTATATCTGTTCTTTTTTTTTTTTTTGTAGTGTTTAACGCCCGCTTTAACTACTTACGCAGGTGGTGACACTGATGATACGTGAATGAAGATGGAGCACCGGTGGAATAAGATGGCGGGGGAAACCGGAGAACCCGGAGAAAACCCACCCCAGCGCTGCTTTGTCCACTAATAATCTCACATGCGGTTTCTTGGGATCGAACCCGGGCTGACTAGGTGAGATTTATATCTATAAGAAATAGATAAGACATTAATGAAAAGAAATTACATCTCGCTAAAACATTCGATTTATGTCATATGTATTTGTTGTAAAGCTAACCTTGTGAGGGTAATTTCTTTTAATTAGTTTCGATTTTAAAATATTTATACTTTTCTCAAACGGGAGGTCGTTATTCTCCTCATATCTCTTTTGCTTAAGTCTGGCATGTAAAGAGTACCCAATTTCAACAATTAAAGACTTGCTTTGACTATTGCTTTAGCTTAGAGTAAATAAATAAGCAAATAATAAGACAATTTCTGCTAATGTTTATCTCGATTACCATGATGAAGATAAATGAATAATATGTTATAAGAATAGCTTTTTTGCAGAGTAAGTTGTAAAATTGTGAAATATATAATATTTTTCTTTATATTGAGCCTAAATATTTTAGAAAATTAATCGATACTTATACTCTCTTAAAAGCTCTTGATTCTTCAAAGTGAAATAATTTATTTCTCAGAATTTTAGCATTATTTCGGAAACGTGTACGAGGATTTATTTTTGTGCTACTCTTCAGAGGCAGTATAAATATGTTGAAACAATTTAGCAAAGCATTGTATCGTGTGGAGCATTTTAAGTTAGGAAAAGTGTTGTAAAAAGTGTTTTTGGGAACGCAAGGTTTAAATTTGGATAAGCTTAGGCCTTTTCATTTGTAGCTCCATTAATTGGTAGTGCAAGTACGCCAAATGAAAAACATATCTAAAGTGTTCCATTCACATGACTTTCTCTACATCTCTGCAACAAATTCTCGTTAAAAAGCTTATTCTTCTATTTAATTCATGCTAGTGAAGAAACATTATTTCTTGCTTCCTTGAAAGTAGAGGCGAAATAGGGAGTATCATAGGTTAAAGCGATAGTAAAATCTTTTAAACGATGTGATTGACAATTTGTCGTATTGAAAAAGTATATCTTAAAACTGAAACAAATAACAAAGAATATGTCAAAAACTATCAACTACATGAAAAAAATGTATATAACATAAATTGTATGTTCTATCAGTCTATACAGCTTTTGTTAAGTAAGTGTTTGTCTATCTCTTACAGTTTACAAGTTATGCAAAATTTCCAAAATTCACCCAGAATAAACGTGTCTTGAGAGGATATTCCAAGAACACTCAAGATATACATTTTATTTGTGATATAAATACCTATAATATACGATATTTTAATAAAAATCGTTAGAGCCATTTTTGAGAAATTCAGAATTTTCGAAAAATGTTTCATGTAAAGAGTAATTGGGGTTGGGGGAATTGTCTTGCACACGCACACATGGATCTTTTTCTGAAATGATTTTTTTTGGATTCAGGGGGACGCAAAACATGTATTCCTGATGAAATCTCGGTATCAAATTTTTGGGTGGATTGCATTACTTTCTCTATACACTATGTACATAATACGTGTAAAGAAAGTAGTACATTTAATTGTTCACAATTTTAGTTAAATTTTACAGATGTATCATCTCAAACAAATACCCGTTCCTAACAGTATGCAGCAGAACAACGAAGTTTGTTAAGTTTGAAAGTGCAAATTTGGTGACAAGTGTAAAGAATATGTAGTGCAATCTCGCCCAGAAGTAAGACTTTACTTTCTTTCCGATCTTCCACGCCATAAAATTGTCTCTCGCCAGTGCAGCATTAATCGACATCTGTGGAAGACATGGGTCGACTTGAGAAGTAATGGTGGCGGGCGTCCATTCTTTATATCAAGGAGTCCCTTCTCGTTTCCCCTTCAACGTCACATCCTTTCTCTTCCGCGCAGACCGCTATTAGAATGAAAATAGAAGCCCAAGGCGCTTCCCAAGTTTTGTCGTGTAGCTCCTTCTTTTCTTATTGTGCTCGTCTCTCTGTATTCATATTTTTAACTTTAAATTCTTGCCACTGCTGGATTATTTTTAAATTCGCGCTCATCAAGAATACTAAATATGTCGTAGACAAAACTAAAGCTAGCTCATCAAGTATGCTGAAGCTCCTATCTCAGACCTGGCTTTAAATTTGTATTTAAAAGAAAGTTAAAATGCCACATGAAAAAGTTCTTAACTTCATTTGTTTTTTATGAAGCTATGACCTGGTTGGTCATATCGGACGATGAATGAAATTAGTGAAATAATGTCCAGATGATCTCTGGGTCCATGGAGCTTAAATTTACTTAACATTCGTCTTCTCGGAATACGGGAACTCCCCGAAGAAAAAATTATTCGGGTAACTTACCCTAAGCGAGATTCGAACTCGCGAACCTGTTGAATGTGAGGCAGACACGGTATCACAGCACGAAGGGATTTTCTTCTTCTTTGTTTGTATGTTAACAACGTTATCAATTGCAGGATCATATCAGCTCCGTCGGTATGCCGAAATTTCTTCCTGCAGAAGTTCTTTTGCATGCCAGTAAACCTACTAACATATAAGCAGTCGCTCTTAAGCAAACATAAAAACCATCGGTCTTGAACCCTCGATCTTGAATCAGAAGGCCAGCTCCTAACCAACTGATCTACCCAGACCGACCCGAACTTTCTAAATGTGTTTTCTGAGGGTTTCAACAATCGGAACTGGGAATAACCTTAGTATTAAAATGTGCGCACGATTTCTTGGGCGCTCCAAAGTCTTTACCGCTTAGGTTTAGCGCAATTTCAGATTTGAGATATGAAATATGCTATACACCCTGATCTTGTGGCTTCAATAATATGTTTCCATTCACACAGATGCACCTGCATTATTTCGTTTAATAATTCAGCTAGTACGCGGTAAATTAGATGACCAATGGTAAGTTGGTAACACTGCGGAAAGACAGACGATTTCTCTGTTGTTCACTCTGGCCTCCCTTCTGCTTAAAATTAGCGCCCAAGAAAAGGTGTGCACGAACGCACGCGCCCACATACACACATAGACTCAAAATAAAATACCGCCATTGTTGTCGAATGAGCAGCGATCTCTACGAAGAAACCCTGGGCCCGTTTATCGTCTGGGATATTTTTCATTAATTAGAACATTAGTATAAATATGGAAGAAAGCGAATTCCGTAATATAAAAGAATAGAAATCCAACAGTTCAAAAACCTACAATCAATGCTTTAATAGTCTCTAAAGCCAAAGCTGCTGATTTGACGACAGAAATAAATTTAAAAAATCTTATGTGTTCCATTCACATGACTTTTTCTAGTTTCTGAAACATGTTATTGTTAAAAAGCTTATGCTTCTGTTTAAATCATTCTAATCGAGAAGTTAGTAGGAATAGTCTTATTACTTGCTTCCTTGTAAGTAGAAGCGAAATATATTATATGGTTCCTATGTGATTGATTTGTATGGACAGGAGTTGACAAGTTCCTGTGTGAGAAAAATAAAGTTTTAATAAATCTGAAGCCAAAAACAAGCCATATCTAAAAACTATCAACTGTATGAAAAAAATGTATATTACTTAAATTTGTGTGTTTTAACATTTCTTGGGTGGTAAGTTTTCCTCCATCTTTTACGGTTTGGCAGTTATGCAAAATTCCGTAAAATTCATCCAGAATAAAGAGGTCTTCAGAAGCTATTCCGAGAAAATTCAAGATATATATTTTATTTGTCAGGTAAATATCTTTACTGTATGATATTTTTATCAAAATCGTTACAGCTATTTTTGAGAACATCAAATTTTTCAAAAAAAGTTGCTGTAAAGGGTACTTTGGGGTGGTGGGATTTTTCCTCAAAATTTTGTGTCGCATCCCTGGAAGATACTAAACCTAAATACCAAATTTGTTATTTCACCGACTTTTGAGTTATCGTGTTCACAGACACACGTACACACGGACACACACGGACCTTTTACTGAAAATGCTTTTTTATACAGGGACCTCAAAACATATATTTTCGGTGAAATTTTGGTATCGAATTTTTGGGTGGAGTGCAATACCTTCTCTATATACAATGTACATAGTGCGTATAGAGAAAGTAAAAACAAACAAGAAATAAGGAAGGAAACTAAACCAGAACAACAGTAAGAAAACCGACACGGAAAACATCGGAAACTTTTGCTCTAGTTATGTTCGCATTGCATTTAGAGGATAATGTATATTATTCTAAATCAGCATTAGGTATGGTTACGTTAAGTGAACAAGATTTTCTTAATTTGGCAGAACGGAATGGATACCACTATCGGTTTTCTGTAACATTTGAACAAACTTCATAAAAACACTAAGTTTACGACTAAATTGGAGCGTTCTTGTTGAAGGGATTACATCAAGTAATTTAACTGCTCCCTGTACCGTATGCCAACCCATGAGCTACTGCATACTGAATCCTCTGACGAGAATGTATTTGCTGGCTGTTCTACTCTCGGGAGGAACAAAGGGGAACTGTATTTCATAGCACCTTAGGATGTCATCAATACATCTGCTATCTACATTAAACTCGCACAATACCTCAGTGCGTATTAAGCCTTTATGGTACATGAGCCCATGTTTCTAAGAGGTAGTATACTTTGTTGCAATTTGAGCAGCAATGTTTCTCACATAACTTTTGAGTTGCTGACTCAAGGGTATATCTTCCAGACACTTTTTTCTGGGAGCAACATACTGCATACCAACCAAACATCCATCCACCATCAATGGGATGGTCGAGGGAAAATGATTACATATTCTAACAAATTTTCTTTTTGAGTCAACACTTTGTTAAAAATAAACCCTTTTAAATTACTGCTGCAAAAAATTCATTGATGTTAGACCATTTTCGGCTGCACGCCATCACTCCAGTCACTCACGCCTTAGTACAATTCACAACACTACAACCTCACTGCAATTCTTTCACCTTTTGTAGTGAGAAAATGACATCACTGAATTTCTGAAAACTTGGCGAAGTTACTGAACCCTTTTAAGTAAATCAGAGTTTACCAGACAAGGATGTCTCATATTCCGAGGTTCTCATGTTGTGTCACGCCGTTCTTCTGCGTTGTTTTCCGCATGGCCTTGTTTCTCGAAGTTTCCAACTGTGATGACTCACACACCAAGGCAACAGGAGAATCACTTCGAAGATGGCACTGTCACACTGCTCCCTCTTCAGGTCTGGTCTTAGCGGGCTAAACGATCCAAATGTGCTACCAGTTTCTTCCCTCGAGGTAGCCTCTGAATGATATAGGCGGCATCATTTGTTCTCCTCACCAAAAAGTACGGCCCTTGCCATGGTTGTTGAAACCTGGGACACTTTCCTTTGTCCCGGTAGGGCGATATGATCAAACAGATAACCTTGCTGGAAACCTCGGCAGTTGGCCTACCGGTCTTATCGTGTCTTCATCCGATCCCTCGTTACCTGGATATTTTGACGTGTCATCTCATGCATGTCATGAAGTCGGTCTACAATATGCTCCACGTAGGCGACTGCTAGCTGTTCTGTACCAGGAGGACTCCCGAACATCAGCTCACAAGGCAGTAGCAGTTCCCTGCCAAAGATCAAACCGGCAGCTGATGAAGAGCTGTCATTGGTTGAAGACCTGTCGTGGATTGAAAAAAAGTGGCACCCTCTCACCTCAGTGTCTTCCATAAATGTTCTTCTAGGGTCTTGATGTACCACTCAGCTATGTCGTCTGACTATGGGTGAAGAGGAGTTGCTCGTGTCTTGTTTACTCCGAGTCGCTCTAGTATTTCCCTCGTGAGGTTGGACTCATACTTAGTGCCCTGATCATTGTGAAGCTCCTTTGGTACCCCATAGGGACAAAACAATTCCCCCACGAGAGTTCGTGAAGATCTTAGCCTCTTGGTTAGGGATTATTTGCCCACGGCCGCCCACATGGTGATGTAATCCATGGCAACCAAAAGATATCTACCTGTTGCCCCTGTCGGACACCGGGAACAGAGCAGTTCTATTGATGGCTATGCGTTCAAAATACTACTGCATGCGATCCTGATTCCTGATTTGTGGGCCGCCACTTGCCGCACACATATAACACTGACGGCATCATCTCACAGCGTCTGCCTGTAGTACCGGTGGATCCCTTATGCTTACTGAAGACCCGCAGTACATCCTCGAGTACTTCCACTATCTTACTCCAAGGGAGGATCAGCTACTCTCTCTGCATCTTCCCATCAAGTGACTCTCTTACTCTAAACCGCCCCCCGTTCTTGATCTTTAATGAGTTCCATTGGGCTCAGTAAAACTTTTGCACATTACTCCTTGATGTGATGTATTCCCCCAGCTCAGCCTAGTCCCTGCCTTCACTTCTTCCAAGAGTGGACTAAGACGGCGTCCGCTCCCACCTCAACCCTGCGCCATCCCATCCAGCTGCAGGCACCGCTAAAATAACACGGAAAGCTGCGACATGCTACTTCTCTTCAACCGAAGTGCATTCCTCTGGACAGGGTCGTCTGGTCATCGTATCCACATTTTTGTATCTCTTTCTTTGTGTTCTGATGTAAAGTTGAAATATTGAAGTCTCTGCACTCAACAAACTTCTGGCTTATTAGCCAGGTGAAGGCACAATGGCCAGTCCTCAGATGGAATGGTTGAAAATACAAGTACTTGTGAAAGTGCTCCAGCAGCTATACTATTGCCAGGAGCGCTCGCCGGGTGACGTAGTGGTTATTTTCTGCTTTGGAGAGCAGCTTGCTGTAGTAAGCAGTTATCTGCTCCTGGCCATCCTGTAGCTTCGATAGAATGCCGCCAATGCGTATGACTGTCAATTCGCCACCAGGCTGTGGAAATCCTAAAATTGGAGCTCTGCAGAGTTTGACTTTATCGCCTGGAACGCGCTCTTTGCCTCTTCTGACCCATGTAAGAATGGTGTTCATCCGTCAGAGAGTGAGAGGTTTTGCGATGGAGAAACCCCTGACCAACTGGCGGTAGTAGCTGCATAGGCCCGCCTACCTGTAGCTCTCGTTTGTGTTTTGGGTGGGCCAATCTCTAACCTTCGCCTTCTCCGGGTCCATGGCCACTTCAGATGGTGAGAGTATGTGGCCCAGGTAATTCACTTCCTTGCAGAAGAGTTGGTACTTCTGTATGTTCAACTTCAAGTTAGCCTTTGTAGTATTTTGGTCGAGATGTTCTTCGAATTCACTACCCACAGCGATGATGCCATTCAAATAGGGCAAGCAGGTGTCGTAGATCAACCCTGCCATTTCTAATTCTTTGAGGCGCTGTAAGGTGGCTGGCACATTACAGAAGCCAAAGGTCATTACCGTAAATTCCAAAGCCCGTGGACAGTCTAAAATACGGTCTCCTATTTGTCTCCAAGATCAAAGGCCACTTGCCAGTATCTCGATTTCAAACCCAAAGTCAACCAATCTGTCCAGAATGTCGTGAATTCGGGGTAAGGGATAACAGTCCTTACTGATGACGCTATTCAGCTTCCTATAGTCCACGCAGAACAGTAGCTCGCCTTTTTTCTTCCTCCTCACCAAGACTATAGGGGAGCATCAAGGACTCTTCAATGATTTCCCTAAATTGCACGTCTTCCAACATGTCTTGATTGTTGCGGCATAGGTCAAACATCTCCGGGGCGATGCTGTGGAGAACTCGGTCATTATGACCATAATCACCGTTCCTTTCGCTGAAGACAGACTGGCCGGAGTAGAGGCCGGACCCCTCCAGTTGTGAATTGTCAGAGGGTCGACTACCATCTTCAGCAAATCTTTCAGCCAGGACTCCAGACCCTTCAATGCAGCTGGTTGTTCGGATTTCTCAAACGGCGTTACACTGACAGCTAGCTCTAACTTCCCCAACCCCGTCCCGACGTGGCTGTTAAGGTCGGTGTCCATTGGGTTCAGTAGTCTCATGGGTCGTACTTCAAACAGGGCAACAATGCTCGAGCAACACACAGTCCATACAGTATTGTCAT
The DNA here is from genome assembly GCA_030762935.1 of Hymenopus coronatus. Taxonomy (NCBI): domain Eukaryota; kingdom Metazoa; phylum Arthropoda; class Insecta; order Mantodea; family Hymenopodidae; genus Hymenopus; species Hymenopus coronatus. Next base: position 130,882,454 of record CM060882.1, on the reverse strand, counting down.
TCGGTCCAATATTACCAAGTTCCTTGGCATTTGGCCCTCCAAGTGTGCCTTCATTCCACCTCGTTTCTACATCGTCCTTCGGGATCACCCTGCAAATCCCCCAATGTTCTTATGGGCTCCGGAGCAACATCTCATCTCAGCCGAGTCGCAAAACCCTCCGGCCGACGACCTTCTGAGGGCATCTAATCCCATATCACATCTCACGACGAACACCCTCGCGACGGGGCACCCACAGCCTCAGACTTCTCCGTCCTAGTGTCAAATTCAACAGAGCCTCCTTCTCCACAGAAGGTTGCCACTCGACGCCCTCACTAGTTGATAAGGCCGAATGAATGTTCATATCGGCAAGCACTTCGCCACGTCAGATCAGATTGCAGTCACTTGTGTCTACAAGTATTCGACACAACATCCCTTGTATCCAGCCATCTGAGATAGGGCTGTCTTCCAATCGTCTGCCCAAAGCACGTAGCGTCCCTCTAGGGGGTGATGAAGACGGCCTCAGCGTGCCCTCGTTACTCGGTTTACCTGTTTTCCGACTGCTCGTCATCTTGGTCCTTCTCTAGGGGATCTGGTTCGCCACACCCCCTGCACACACCACCTGAAGATCGTCGTCGTCTCCGGGTTGTATCTCTCTCTCGGTCATAGCGAATACTCCTAGTCCATGACATGGGCGCAGCTGTTGTCTTGGCGGTCTGCATTCTGAGTGCTGCCGTTAACGCCTCATGGATCGTTTTATTGTCGCCGGGTATCAGGCGCTGACGTCGGCGTTACGCACCCTCGACGAAGGAGAAGGCAGCTTCTTGGGAATCGTATCTAGGTGGTAGATTCACGAGGAGTTTGATCGCAAGTTGTTTGACGGTTAGGGCAAACTCCGGCATCGTCTCTCCTGGCTGTTGCAGCCTCGCCTTAGTTGACTGTGGTAGGCCGCAGCCAAGCGATGGTTCCCGAAGCGGTTCTAGAGGGCCTCCCAAATCTTCCCGGACTTCGCATTCCGTCAGGACGCATTTTGTACCTCCGCAGCTTCTCTACTGATCATTGATTGTAGATGGCGACGGCGGCGAACTATCGGTGGAAGTTTTCGGAGGTTGTCGTCCCTTCATACTTAGGTGGCTTGACGCGCTTGGATGTTGTGTTGCATCCTGGCATATTGACCTTCTAGTCTTTCAACTTTCTATCGAGCTTCATTTCCACCATGGTATTTAGTTCCTTGGTCCAGTTTCTCTGTTTATTCCCATTTCTATAATTCTCTTCCATATGCCATCGCGAATCTGTCACTCCGTGTACAGTTTCCAGTAAGGTGTATCTGCTATGTATTCGGAGAGTTTCTGCTGCTTTCATCCTTGCCTTGTGTTACGTGATATCAAAACGTTTTGCTTTTCGTAGTAAATATGAATCCTAAGTAAACAAAGATTTAACATCGTCCAGTCTCTGCCCTGCATATGTCATTCTTCTCCCTGCTATAAACGGAACCATTTTGGAAATTCATTGTCTTACTCTTATTTACATTAACTGTAAGTAGCCATTCATCCCAATAACCCTTAAGTTGATCAGTCCTTGTTGCATTCCCATAATTGTCATAGAACACAACACTAAGTTGTCCACATATAAAAAAGCTGGAATCTGCAACACTCCCACTACTTAAGCTTCGGTATTCCCTGCTAGCATTGCACCAGTAATGCTGTCCATAAAGAGATTAAAAAGCAATGAAAATAAAAACAGCCCTGCCTGCAGCTGCTTACGCAGCACACCGAAACTCTGTTTCTGTCGTACTTTACACGGAATTCAGCAGTTTGATAGATTGCCTGCAATACTCTAGTCATTTTACCTGATAATCTCTTTCTGGGTAGTTAATACTATAATGAATTTCGATTGATAGACTTAAATGCCTTCTTAAGGTCTGCGAAAGTACAATGAAGCCTTTCCCGCTTAACTAACATTTGTTTTGCGCTTAGAGTGTTCAAAATAAAAACGGCGTCTGTGGTAATGTGCCCTTCGCTAAAATCCATTTGTAAAATTTTGATTTCCAATACTTTATCCTGCTATCCAATATTCTGTAATATACCTTCTCCATATTTGTAAACCCCCTATAATTATCCGGATTTTTAAATAGCTCCTTTCCATTTCTAAATAGGAATTCCGCAACAGGTAGAGTTATTCCCCTCAAGAGACAATCTGTTGCATATTGGGGGCATAATTGTACCAAACGCCATCTGTTTATGTCTTATAGTAACAGATAAAAATTGTACTGCGGAGTTGTAAAAGCATAGGATAAAATACGTTTATTTGTAATCAGTTTTGTAGTAATAAAAAGTTGTTTGTTTTAACAGTGAAGAGCATATTATTACGTAAGTATTAGCAGTGCCATTTAACATCAAGATGGAGGAGATAAGAAAACCTTACTGACACAATGCACGAATTGAAATTCGGTATCGAGAAAATAGACACCAAAATGGAATCCAGAATGGAGTCAATGAAGGTGGAAATGAAATCTGGAGTTAATTAAAAATTAATTGAAATTGGGAATGTAGAAGATGGAGGAGAATATATAATTCACCATGGGGAAAAGGGAGAGAAGATACGAAATTCGAGAATGGAGAAGATGAGGGAATAAGTACTTTATAATCGTTTTTAAACAATAACAATAAACAACATTTTGTTATCTGAGTGTCAGGAGTGAATCTTAAAGAAAAATGGAGAAGAATAAATACTTTTAATCATTTTGAAATAATAAAGAACGTTTTGTTATATGGTGTTAAGTGTGGGATCCAGGGCCAATTATTATTGATATCCGGATATCAAGTCTAAAGTCAAAAAATCACTGGGCTCTAGCAACTGTGTCCAGGTGTCAATCCTGGGTGATGGGAAGCAATCCTTTCTTGCCACGGTGTTCAGTTTCCTGTGGTCCACGCAAAACTTAGCCTACCGTTCTTCTTCTTCACTAATACTATAGGTGAGTACCAAAGACTATCGTCTCATCAGTGATTCACTTTAGATCCCATGTTCTCCAGATTGTCCCGTAGCTCATCTGTTGTCGGATAGGTCAGGTGTCTACGGTGTTAATTTAGTTGAGAACCCATTTGGTAAGTTCGGCCGTTCCCTTGGCTGAAGATATTGGTATCGTCTCAGTAGACGCCGGACGCTCTCCAGTTGTGAAGCAGTCAAATATTCGGCTGCCCTCTTCAGCAAGTCTTCAGCCGGGACCCGGATTCTGTGACGATGCACTTGAAAATGATATTTCACAGGAAATGCACCTCTTGAAGCCACCTCAAGAGAGAGAGAGGGGGGGGGGGGAGTAGAAAAACTTCTACATATCTGTCTATGAAAAACATTATTATAAAAACAAAAGCAACAATAAAAAGGAAAAAGAAAGCAAAACGAAAGGTGGTTAAATACAAACTTTGATATTTCATTCAAAATCTTCCAAGGATACAACAGATTTTTTTTTCAAAAAAATCCTGAAACCATAACTACCTTTAACATAGACAATATTTCTTTATTCACTACTTTCTAAACCGGCTTTAAGATATTAATTTAAATATTGCATGTTTAAGATTTTGTTATGACAAACAAAATATACTGGCCTATGACATGTGTCATTAACTCGCTTGATTTTGTGCTAGAGCAAACACGGTTGCTATGAACACTACATAGAGCATACACTTAATATCAGTTAGATATAAGTCTCTGACATCAGTGATGTATCTCTCCATCTTTACAGTGATTCGCGTGCCAGTTTATAAATTTGGGAACAGAAAACAATCCAAAGAGCAGGCTACCGACTGGTCGCTCCCTGGGAGGAATCTTTCTTATTTCTTGATATTGGCGCACTCTGGTTGTGTTTCGCCTACTTTGTAACGCTTCAGTTATTAAGCACTCTGTACCTTGCTTGAATTAAACACTTTTTGCCAAAATGCCTTTTCATATTTGCTGCAATAAGTAATTTCTTGTGTGAGATCCCAACCACTATTACCAGACTACGATTAAACCTATTTTTACCCACTGTTATAAATGAGAAAGTATTTGTTACAATTACTTCTCACACAGTTAAGGTATTGGCCAAGTTTAGGAGCTTCTTTGTTTACTGGGTTCATTCTATCATAATATACATATTTTTGTAAATATTTAAGCTATGGCTACCATACCTATGAACATATCTTCATATTCATATCAGAAATGCCATTCTTAATGTAAGAGCCATTATAATAGTGTATATGGTCTACCAATCACGAGTCTATAAAGATATATAGGAAAATGGATTACGTATTTCAAACGCAAAATGCTGCGCAGTTGTAGGTCAATCAGTGGACAGTAGGTGATTCGGTCTGTCAGTGAAGAGTAATAAGTTGGTAACGCCCGGCCTGTGAAGACCTTTTTATTCTGAATGAGTTGTGTTTAACTTGTAACACATAAGGTATCGACAAAAAAATTTACTATACACAATATATATATGTGAGTGTGTGTGCCTGTGTATGTGTTTTGTTGTTGTTGTTGCTTTTTTTTGTTAAATAGTTTCGACATATTCTTTGTTATATGCTGGAATTTTTAAATATTATATTCTTTTGAACATTTTTAAAGGAAACAGAGTGACCCGCCTTAAAAATATCTGATAATCGCTTAAGGCAACCGTGTCCTCTTGTATTTCAAACTAATGCATAATAGATTGTTTATGTAAATGTTTATCGCAATGAACACGAAGCATAGAAAAGGATAAGCGTTTGTTGAATGAATGAGTTTATTAGCTCTTCTATATGTTCATTTTAATTACAGACTAAGTGTTACTCATTAAGTGTTTTCTCAATGTATCTACTTCAATTTAAAGATCTATATTTATGTTGTATTACATTATAATTAATTTCAGGCTGTTTATGTAGTGCGGCTGCAAATATATTTATTCCTAAAACGATTTATAGAAAAACTGGTATTTAAATTCAATAAGCGTTTGTAAGAATAGGTTATAGAAGAATGAATGGAGAAAGTCATTTCAATGTAATATATACCATTTTTCAGTTAGATTCAATGAAGATGCATATCTCATTCGTGTAATATGCTTTATGCATTTTAGTTTAATCATTTTAAGGTGTTATAGAGCTTCAGTTGTATTGTCAAGTGAGCAAATGTATTAATCCTGTATTATAGGCTGTGCGAGCTCCACTCGTCAGAATCAGAGTACTCGTGCATACTCAGCCAAAATATCAATGCCCGGCTAGAAGGTGGTGGTTAATACGTCGCTAGGTGAAGGTTATAGAACACTTCTAGATGCTGCATTCCAAAATTTAATTCAACCGTGACAATAAGGCCCCAATGATGAGGCCTATTGCATACTACACGCATACACCTGAGAGTAAGTTGCTGCTCTTTTAGTAAAAGCTTAGAGTGTATTAACAACGTTCTATATTGTAGTATTTTACTAGTATTTTACAATATACTACTACTTTTATTACTTTATATCCCAATACTATTAATTTATGTAAATATTACTGCAGATTTTTTAAACAAACAGTAAACTCCATGCAACTTCAGTCAATGCACCCCATCATCATCGCATCCGTTACAGACGTTATTTTACATGGGCTCTTCCCATACATACCACAAGCACAGCACTGATATTCGAATTCATGAACATATAGAAGAATAAACCTTTGTATGAATAATGTATAGGACAATGGGGAGATAAAATCATTTGAATGTAACGCATTAGATTTTTCACTTAGGTTGTCATGAGCCACATCTCGCGCCAGTAACAATTTGCTTTTGCTTTGTGTATCTCTCTTTTAATCCTTTTAGCGAGAGTTTAGCTTTTACTGCATTGTCAACTGTGCAGAAATATTAAGTGCTGCAGAGTTATTCTCGCACTAGAGGTGAGAGGAGATAGGGGAAGGGGTGCACCGGTATCTTTAGGCAGGGAGATAGTCGTGTATTGCGGAAATGAGCAGTAGAAACTTCCTGTCAAGCACCAGCGTTATTTTTGTTCTTTTTCAGCATTTTTTTTTCTTTTTACGTATTTTTCTCTGGTCACTTTGATGTGTTTGGAGCGTGTTACAGCCACTTCACAATTTCCCGCATTTTCGTCCGTACCTCTTACCCTGTTCAAACTGGTACTCCAAACACCTAAAGGACCAAAATCAAATAAGACTAAGTTTCAAAAGTTTAAACAGTAACACAGTCGTTGATTCAGGAAGCATGCTGCAGAGGAAATAAAAGGCTCAAAAGGCTAGAGGGGAAAAATGTAAAGGGAATGAGAGTTACAGACACAGAAACGGGAAATTTGGGAGACATAAGGAAAATCGCAACACCTTGTAGTGTATACTTTATGAGAGCAGAGAGATTCAGAAAGGAAATTATGGAAATAAAAGAACAATCGAAGGACCACTGAGACGTGTGCACAACATTTTGTCGCCCTCGCTAATTCATATACCCAAGGTCGCAGGTTCAACCCCGGCGGAGGACGATGAATTTTTTCGGGCGTTAAAATCCTTAGCATGGCTTCCTTCGGAAGAGAAGTACAACCGTTGGTTTCGTATCGTAGAGAAATAACCTCACGTAAAAGAACCTCAGAGAGGCCTCTGAGTAAAATTAAGCTGTCTTTCAGGCCCAATTTAGAATGAGACGCTGAGAACCACAGTAGTTAAAGAGCGTCCATAAATAAAAAAAAAAAACAAAAAAAGAAAAAGAAAATACAACTAGTGTGAGCGAGCAAGATGTAAGCGAGAGGACGTACAGCCAAATTTTCCTGACAGACGGCATGAACCAGTATCGCAAATGCACATTTATGCATAGAAAGTGGATAGCAGACAAGATTTTGCACAGTTCTAATTATAATTGTTGCAGCCAATGTCAGAACGTTGTAGTAGCTCATTTGTTAGTGTTGGTCAACACTAACACAGCCACGAGAAGGCTGATATAGTGGCACAATGAAGAAACAGACTCATAATGCGAAAAGTAAAGAATGATAATCAGCTACACCGAAATATTTTCAGAGAATAAGAATGTATCTTGAACAATAATTTCAGATAGGAGACCTGTTCAAAATTCGAAGTTGAAGCTATACGTTTCTTAAGGTGATACATCTGTGAAATTTGACCAACATTTTTGAAACATTAAAAAAGTTAATTGTTTCATAACGACTTATAATGAACTCTGAAGTTTATGAAAATACATAGTTTTACCACTTGGCGCACTTTACTTACCAATTCACTGAAACTATAGATGGGTAGGCATATGCTTATTAATAGCCACTACCAAGTTCAAGCCTTATTTTCTTGCAAACATTTTTCCAACACTTTTGCATACTAAAAATGTTCCACACAATGCAATAGTAGACTAATTTGCATAAAATTGTGTTCTGCATCTCAAACACACACTAAAGAAAATTATTATATTATTTTCTCTAAAAATGCTCCCATTTTGATAAATATATTATTAAATTGCAAAAAAACAAAGATTATGGAGAATACAAAAATAATCGTTTTTACCCATTAATTACGGAAAAAATGTAACATGACAGATTTATTTGTAAAATCATTAGCTATAAAATTGGAACCTTTATGTGCACATTTTTGAAAATGCATCCCGTAGTTCATTTTTAAGAGGAAATTGATTTTAGACAGTAAACAAGTATATTTAAATAATCATGTAAGGAAGAATTTTGACACATGACAACAATATCACTATCATTGTGTATAATAACTGGTATACATTTCAATAAGTCTAGATTTTCCAAATTTCACAGATGCATCATTTTAATTGTCATAACGCCAACGGCTGATGATGATACCATTTGAGTGCACAACGCACAAAAACGAAGGGTGCTTCAGAGCGTAGAGACCTCTGGGGCAATGGTTATTAGGAGTTTATGACAGATGCGCTAGCGACATTTGCCTCGAAATAGAATTCTGTGACATTTCCGCAAAGGTGCAATTAAGAGCAATGTTTCCAGCAAACTTGCCGTGATATCTGGCTTGGTCATTACCTCTTAAAATCCCCTTTCCGCTCAAGTAACTGGCAGTGAGGTAATTCACTACCTGCCTTATGAATAGAGCCCGTATGTTTAGGCATTTATTTTGGTTAAAATAGGCATATAGGTACTAAAATAGTGAAATTAGACAGTGAAATAGGCATTTATTAATCACGGAAACAGACAAAAATAGACAAATACTTAATATATCTCATATGTAATCACTTTTCTTGGTTACAAGATGTTTTTACAAGTTGTCAACTGACATACTGAGCCGCCTGTCAGAGAGAAGATTTTTTCATGCGAGGAAAAGCTTTGTAAGATTGCCTAGCAGTTGTTGCAATCGCTGTTGATGTTAAAAAGAGCTTCTTCTATATTAACTCCATGGCACAACAGCTCACGGGGAACCTTGGTCTACCGCCCGGCTGCTGCGTCCCTCATCTCGGTCCACGACAGACGTCATTGATGGGGTGCAGTATTGGAGGGTGAGACGTGGTCAGAGCCTCGAGCCCCCCAGCCGGTTAATGCGGTCCTCATGACCTGGAGCCGCTACTTCTGCATCAAGTAGCTCCACAATTGGACCCCCCAGGGACCTTACGAAGCTGAGTGCACCCCGGGCCAGGTCTCCCAGCGGGGGAAAAAATCCCCATGCCAGTACCGGGAATCGAACCCGACCGCTTGATAAGCAGCGCTACTACCGCGCTAAGGAGACGACCAAGAGCTTCTTCTACCCACCCATTTTAGTAATTCTAGTCTTATGCTTAGCTGTTGCAAAAAATTGATGTATAACATCCATTTTCTCAGGGTTATCGTTTTTTCATAAACTTGTACTCGGTAGATAGTGGATCTGAACCGCATTCACGGACATAACCATGAGTTTGCTACTTAAGTGTGCACTCACTTTCGGCATGACAAATTGCATTAATCACGAAAACTGCAGACGGAGCTGTTTAATACAAGTTCAGTCTCAAACTAACAGATTCTACTTGCTGAGGCCTGAGTGCGTCTACTTTCTTTCAGAGATCGGGAAAACCCGACAGTGTATTGTCTCAAAAAGAGGGGTATGAGAAGAGATTAGAGCAACGGTTCCCAACCGGTGTGCCCCGGCACCCTAGAGTGCCGTGTGATTCGCTAAGGGGTGCCGCGAGATATTGAGATAAACAAAAAAAAAATACCTTCTACTGAAGCCTTAAGTCTTGTAAGGTCTTGAAATAAAATAAGTCAAATCAATTACTCTCATGCACGGCAGATGGTGATAGCGGTCGATTCATTTCAATAATTCAGTTATACTAGTATCCCACAGATGGCATTACAGCTATACCCTGCCGAACATTCCCGAAACTACCCGCTTCCTCACTAACATTCCCGAGACTTCGACAGATGAATATATAAAAGTGTACGCCGCTTGGCGCTTTCAGTTGTCTTCCTCGCGTTGATTCGCAGTGTTTAGCTACGGATAAGTTCATTGTTAAACGTAAACGCCAGGACAGTGAAAGTGAACAGTCGGCTCTTACTGCTTGCTTTAAGAAGCCAAATCTTACAGTTTCTCCCGGACCGTCGAATTCGCCACATAAAGAAGACAGACGAAAGAAAAGAACATACCAGGACAGTTACTTAGCGTATGGATTTAAGTGGAATAACAACGAGGAAAACCCTATCCCTGTGTGTTTAGTTTGTGGCGAAACACTTAGCAACGAGGCCATGGTACCTAGCAAACTGAAGCGGCATCTTACAACAAAGCATCCTAGTGTCTCACAAAAAAGTGTAATTTATTTTTCACATATATTAGAAGGGGAGAAGAAAACAGCTGTGCGAATGGTAAAGAGAATGACCATAGGTGATACTGCTCTTGAAGCCTCATTTAAAGTAGTAGAACTGATAGCTAAAAAAAAAGAAACCTCATACTCTTGGAGAGGAAATCATTGGCCCTGCATGTCAAGTTATAGTTTCAACAATACTTGGCGAAGGAGCAGCTAATCAAATTTCGAAAGTTCCTCTGTGCAACAACACAATCAGCCGCAGAATATCTGAAATGTTATGCAATATCAACGAACAAGTCACGGAGAAAATAAAAACTTATAGAACATTTGCTTTGCAAGTAGATGAGAGTCTCGATATTGGTGACAAACCGCAACTCCTTGGTTTTATCAGATATATTGATGAAAAAGATATTAGTGAACAGTTTCTGTTCTGTAGACCGCTGGAGACTACAACCACAGGCCATGATATTTTCGTTTCTATTAATTCCTATCTGAATGACCATGATCTTTCATGGAAAGACTGTTGTGGTATATGTACAGATGGTGCACCATCTATATCTGGGAAAATTAAAGGTTTTACTGCCAGAGTTCTCAATGAAAAGCCATCCATTATTATAACTCACTGTTTTCTGCATAGAGAGGCATTAGTCGTGAAAGCGTGTAATGAAGATTTTGCTGAAGTGTTTAACCAAGTTGTGAAAATGGTGAACTATATGAAGTCTCGATCTTTAAAGTGCAGAATTTTTGAACAGTTATGTCGCGCAACGGATGCAGCTCATACCTCTTTGTTACTTCACACAGAAGTAAGGTGGTTGTCGCTGGGTTGTGTATTGAACCGGTTTCTCGAACTTAAAGAACAGCTAAAAACTTTTTTTTAAGGATGAAAATCAAGACACATTTCATGAGCTCTTACTAAGTGATTCTTGGTGTTTTGAACTGTCGTATCTGGCAGATATTTTTCATAAGCTGAATGAACTGAATGTTTCGATGCAGGTCGACATGAAACAATAATCTCCTCAACCAATAAAATGAAAGGTTTTAAAAGAAAACTTAGTTCTTGGAAGTCTGCAAAAAGGAGATTTGTCAAACTTTCCATCTCTTCTTAATGTGGCAGGAGATAAAGATCTGGGTAAACTGAAAAACCGCATTTGTGATCACTTATCAAGATTGCAAGATGCAATAGATGCGTACTTTCCAACTATTTCCACTACGAATCTCGACTGAGTTGTCTCACCATTTGATTTCGTAGATAGTGCAGAGGAAATAGATTTCACTGCTTGCGGACGAGATGAATTTATTGATCTTTGAGCACACTCAAAGGTAAGTTCACCACGAGTGAGGCGTCGGTGGCTAGTTTTTGGCTTCAACGGAGAGAGGAGTACCCTAACCTAATGAAGAAAGCAATTAACGCACTTTTGCCCTTTCCAACATCCTATCTAAATGAGCAAACCTTCTCTGCTATGGTGACAATAAAATGCAAAGCAAGAAATAGACTGAATAACCTTGAGGATGATTTGCGTGTTTCACTGTCAACTGTAAGACCCGACATCACATATCTGTGCTCTAAGCATCAATCACAAGTTTCACATTAATCATTAATCGAACAAAATTTATTGATGTATTTTTACTCAGTGATTGTAGTAAAGTTTGCTGTATTATGTTATGGTGTACGTTATTATTATATAATATTTCAATAAATTAACATATTAAGCTTAATTTTCTTTTAATTCAGGGAAGGGTGCCCCTGGTGTTTAATGTTATTCCCAAGGCTGCCGTGAACTTCAAAAAGTTGGGAAACACTGGATTAGAGAGTTCGAAGTACGCAATAACGGGATCTGGACAAAAAGGTAACTTTGCAGAGAGGGGTGAGTTGACCATCGGGCGAGGGAGGCGAATAATAAAAATCTTACAAAAGACACTTGCAAACATGCATTGCTTTCTATACCCTCTGCATAATACTGTCTTTCGCTGGTAAACTCAGAAATAAATTGTTATATATACTATTCAAACATTTATTGGAAATATATGTATTGCTGGAGAATAGGATTCTCAGCCAATATCTGTGCGAGGTGAATACATATTTTTAAATCGTACAACCATTATTTATTGTTTTTGATATAATTCATGCGAGCTTTTTTTTTTTTTAAATGTATTAAAATGAAGAAAATATACAATAACAAGGAAAATGCTAAAAAAGACGATTAACTTTAAAATAGGCAACGGGAGCTAAAAACAGGCAAAAATGGCAAGCTAAAAATTGCGTTTATCGTCCCCAAATGTGTGGAAACGTGTTTATCCCTAATAGGTCTTTCATATACTCTCCAGGTAAAAAAAAACGTTTTGCCTAACATCCGGGTTCTACTAATGAGTTATGATTATCAGCATTTAACTCTCTTAGTATATTGTTAGCTGAAAATTTTCAGAAAAATGTGTTCCATTCACATGACTTTCTCTACTTCTGTGTAACAAATTATTGTTAATAAGCTTATTCTTCTATTTATTTCAAGCTAACCGAGAAACAATTAGCAGAAATAGTTTTATTACTTGCTTCCTTGTAGGTAGAAGCGAAATATGGGAGTATCATAGGTTAAAGTGAAGTGAAAAGCTGGTTACCAGGTGACTGAAATTCCTTTGTTTGTATGGACACGAATTGACAAATTCCTGTATGAGAAAAGTATGTTTTTCAAAGCTGAAACGAAAAACAAGGAATATCTAAAAAAACAATCAACTCTTGGAAAAAAAATCATATAACATAAATTGTGTGTTTTAATGTGCTCTACATTTTTGTGTGGTAAGTTTTTGTCCATTTCTTACGGTTTAGCAGTTATGCAAAATTCCTCCAGAATAAAGTAGTCTTCAGAGGCTATTCCCAGAAAATTAAAGATATACATATTATTTGTTAGGTAAATATCTTTAATATACGATCTTTTAATTAGAATCGTTAGAGCCATTTTTGAGAAAATCAAAAATTTCGAAAAAGTTTCATGTAAAGGGTATTTAGGGGTGGGGGGATTTTCTTGCAAATCTTCGTGGGTCATCCTTGGAAGATACCAAATTTAAACACTAAGTTTTGTATTTAACGGTCTTTTCGTTTTTGAGCTATGCTGTCCACAGACACACAGACACACACAGACACACAGACATACACCCTCACACACGGACCTTTTTCCAAAAATGCTTTTTTGGATTCAGGGGGACCCAAAACATGTATTTCCTGTAAAATCTCGGTATTGAATTTTTGTGTGAATACGATATGTTCTCTATACATTATGTATATAGTACGTGTGGAGAAAGTAAAAATGTAAATAACAGAAACTACCAAGGGTAAGTTATTGAAAGAATCACATAAACAAAGAACATATAATTCACTGACAATGATAAACGAGAAGATCAAAAACCAAAAGGGCCGAATTTAAACAAACAGCAACACTGTACTTGACTTGTATACTTAACCGATTTTTCGGCTTTTAGTTATGTTGTTCACATACACACAATTGGACCTTTTTCTAAAACCTTTGTTTTTATTCAGGTGTCCTCAAAATATTTCCGGTGCATGGATGAATAGGACTTATAGATGCTCAACGCCTAATTATTTATTAACGTTCGTTTCCGGTGAAATTTCGGTATAGAATTTTTGGATGAAATACAATAATAGCAGTAAAACTGGCAAGATTATGCTTCAGTCTTGAGTTTTTTGAAAAATTAATTATTTCATAAATACGTCGTCTCTACCAGATTGCCGAAGTTGGGGAGAGTTTAAGTATATTAGAACCAGTTGAAAAATTCGGTGCCACAGCCTTTTTTTTTTTACTTTCTCTATACACACTATGTACATAGTGTATAGAGAAGGTATTGCACTCCACCCAAAAATTCGATACCGAGATTTCACCGGAAATATATGTTTTAGGATCCCCTTTGTCTAAAAAAAGCATTCTCGGAAAAAGGTCCGCGCGCGCGCGCGTGTGTGTGTGTGTGTGTGTGTGTGTGTGTGTGTCCGTGTGTCTGTGAACACGATAACTCAAAAACGAAAAGTCGGAAAAATACCAAACTTGGTATTTAAGTTTAGTATCTTCCAGGGATGCGACACGAAGCTTTTGAGAAAAATCCCCCTACCCCCAACTACACTTTACATGGAACTTTTTTCGAAAAATTTGATTTTCTCAAAAATGGCTCTAACGATTTGATTAAAATTTTGTATAATGAAGATATTTACACGACAAATAAAATGTATACCTTGAATTTTCTGGGAATAGCCACTGAAGACTACTTTATTCTGGATGAATTTTATGGATTTTTACATAAATGCTAAACTGTAAGAGATGGAGAAAAACTTACAGCACAAAAAATGTAGAGGACCTTAAAACGCAAAATTTATCTAATATACATTTTTTTCGTCGAGTTGGTCGTTTTTGACATATTCCTTGTTTTTGGTTTCAGCTATAAAAAACTTATACTTTTCTCATACAGGAATTTGTCAACTCCTGGCCATACAAACAAAGAAACTTCAGTCACATAGCAACCAGCTCTTTATTATTAGTTTAGCCTATAGTACTGCCTTATTTCCCTTCTGCTAACAAGGAAGTAAGTAATAAGACTGGGCTAATTTTTTTCTCGATTAGCATGGAGTAAATAGAGGTATACGCTTTTTAACAATAATAATTTGTTGTGGAGAGGTAGAGAAAGTCATGTGAATGGAACAATTCAGATGTTTTTTAACACGGTTCTCCCGCTCTCTGTGCGGTTACGCTAACCATTGAGCTAACGTGATAGCATCCCGGTATGCCATTTAATCTTCCAATTGATTGTGTGTGTATCACCCGGTTCAACAAACCAGTATGTCTCACTTCAGAGAACTACCAGAATGGCGATTTACCATCCTAAGTATTTAGTATCCGGGTAATATTAACTATGTTCTCGCCAAAATATAGGTAATTATTATTATTAGTAGTATTATAATTATTATTATTATTATTATGGTAATGTACCTCTCTCTGATATGTATTGAAAGTACACTGGGGCCATAACTAGTACATTAGAACCAGTTGAAAAATTGCCGGATTACTGGGATTACACGGATACTAACTACTTACGACGGATTTTATATATATATATATATATATATATATATATATATATATATAAATATAAGAGAGAGAGAGAGGGGAGCTTTACCATTATAATACGCTTTAAGTTCTGACTTTCTGGAGCCTGAAGTATGAGGGCTGTTTTTTTCAAACTTCGATAGGCTTAAATAAAAGACAAGTTCATAGAAGACAATTATTTTATTACTAAAAGTTTTGTACACTTATGGTTACTTTTCAACATAATCACCGAAAAGTTTGAGACATTTGTCGTACCTGTGCACAAGCTTTGCAATACCCACTTCTAAAAATGTTGCCACCAATGATTTCAAATAAGCATTGACGTTGTCTTTAAGACATTCATTGGTTTTAAGTGCTGCCCTTCTAACCACGCCTTCAGTTCAGGGAAAAGGTGAAAGTCGTGCCAGGTCAAGACTGTACGGCGGATGATAGAAATCGTTCCATTGAAATTGATCAAGGAGCCGACGGGTTGTGCCAGCAGTGTGTGTACGAGCGTTGTCATGGATCAACACAATTCCTGAAGTCAGCATTCCTCTTTGTTTGTTTTGGATGACTCCACAAACATCATAAAGTATGAAGACCTTCAAAACAACGCCAATGCTATTCATAATCATTGGCGGCAACATTTTTTGAAGCGAGTAATGCAAAGATTGTGTACAGGCACGTCTCTATCTTTTCGGTGATTATGTTGAAAAGTAGCCATAAGTATACAAAACTTTTAGTAATAAAATAATTGTTTTCTATAAACTTGACTTTTATTTATAGCCTATCGGAGGTTCAAAAAAAGAAAACGCCTCTTTTAATTAAGAAAGGGAGAGTTTAAGTGGATCTGTCACTATGCACAAAAGTCATACAGCCGTTTATGAGTTGACATTAACTTTCGTGCAACAGATAGGTAGTGTTTGTTTTTTGGGTTCACGTATCGTCCGCCAAGAGGATTTCTTTATTAGATCTTAATGCAGTGTTAGGTTAAGTTTTTATTTCGTGTTTCAATTTATACATTTTAACTTCAACATAGATATCCAGAAAAATTTGATTACAATCATTGCTTACAAAACGTTGAATGGTGCTTAATATTTTGAAGTTCTGTACACTACACTAAATTTTGTACATTAGTTGGTACTCTAAAATGGGAAGAGGTTTAAAGAGTGAGACAAAGAATAAAAAATAAAGACATGAGAAGTCTTTACGTTATTTTTATACAAATTTGCCTGAAATGGTGACCTGCGTTTTCCAGGCAAATTTGACAGCGATGAAAGAACGATTGTCATATTCTATCCAACATTTTTAGTGCTTGACGATAGTCACTATTTTGTAAACAAGGTGTATATTTGCAAGTTTAGAGAAGGTATGTCATGTTTATCAAACTGTCCCATACACAGTCATAGCATACGAACTAACTTGAATGAGCAGAATCAAGGGAATGATAGCAGTGTAGTGCAATGGCCAATCAGAATTGTGTGCAGAGAATAATTATCACAGCACTTCTTCGAATGAAAAATAAAGTGGTGACAAAGCTCATCATATTGGAGCCGTAACATGTTGGCATTATGCATTTAATGATACCAATAATTTAAAGAAATGCTTCTAGAGTAGGCGGCAAAACATAAGAAGGCAATTAATCGTTATTCAGTGTCGCATTGTTAACTGCAATTAACGTGCTGTTAAAAATTTATAGTTCTATACTAATGTAACAGTTTTAAAGACAATCTAAACCAATGTTTCACCTGGCTTTCCTTATCACCGACTTATCTGCTTTTGATATCAATATATTTAACACTGTATACCTATGTTTAACCACAGAAACTACATTTCCTGTCTCAAATTACTTATATCAGATAGGTTAAAATCTCTGAAACACTTTGTAAAGAAGAAACATGTAGAAGACATCTGAGAGAGTCACTTGTTTACAGAAAGTGAAATTGAAGTATTAAAAGGTTGCATTTGTTGGAATACACTTCGGAAAATGAAGATTACAGAAACAACACCAGCTGATTCAAAATGCACTGAACTACTTAAATGCTTGGATACATACAATACAAACAAACAGGCTATCTTACTGTATTAGCACGTAGGGTAAGTCCGGGTGTGATGGCTTAATTTTTAAAATGTTGCATTATATGAAGAATTTCGAAAGAAAAATGTATTTAAGTAGCTAAATGGTTTCCTTAATGATTAATCTTTGTGATAATAACCGCTCAGGATCACATACATTTATTGTGAATGAACAAGCCGTGAATTTTAAAAACCTAAGCATTGGTCATTTCTCCCTATGAGTGCGGGAGATATGGCCATGTTGTACAGGGATATATGGCCACAGATTTATCGTACTTAAAGAGCATGCTTATGTCCAACTAGGACGATCACCATAATCCCTTCTGTTTTTCGAAGAACAAAATGGTTCTTCAGCCAGTCAAAGAACATATTTGTGTTTGCATATGCTGATTTTTCAGACAAGTAGACAGGAGCTCTTGGAGGCAATCCATCTTCGCATTCTTGCTTTTTGTTTTTTCCTTTCATCGTGGAAGCGGGAGGAAGAAATGTTCCTTCGGAATTACAGCAAGTTATAGCCGTACTATTTTCACCTTTTTCTGTAGATGTCATTGGAACCACTTTGGATCCCTTTTCAGCGGTCACCTACTCTGGACGATTAGTCAACTATAGAATTGTTTCATCCATATTAAAATAGCTCATCGTGTGATAAAAATATATTTCTCTTCAAGCGGATGAATCTAATCTTTGTCTTCCTTGCGATTCATCCCTCGAATTCGTACTATAGAAACGCCTTCGAATTTACGCAAAGAAAGGTTAGGATGCCTGAACAGAAACAGCTTCAGCCAATCATATCCTGCTTTTTCTGTTTATTTATTAAACCTGTACTTCAGCCAAGCGAAATTGTTTGCTGGTATGCGAATATCATCTCTTGTTAGAGCAAAACCATGCACATATCTCTAAAAACGAAAACTATACGTTCGAAAAGGCTGGCGAACTCCCCCGAAAAAACTCCCATTTGTAGAGATGAGGCCACAGTCCACAACAAAAATAGAACAATACAATTATGCAATCAATATCAGTCAGACACTTACTCAGCATGTGCATTTATCCTGTCCATAACATTTCAAACTGTTGTCTTGAAAAGGTGTTGGGTTTTCACTTAGTTTATTCGCAGTGAAAAAAAAAATTGATGTGTTCCATTCATATGACTTTCTCGACATCTCTGCAATAAATTATTGTTAAAAAGCTTATGATTATATTTATTTCACGCTAATCGAGAAGAAAATAACAGAAATAGTCTTATTACTTGCTTCCTTGTGAGTAGAAGATAAATAAAGGAGTACCATAGGTTAAAGTGATAGTCAAAAACTGGTAGCCATGTGACTGAAGTTCCTTTGGTAGTATTGACAGTTGACAAATTCCTGTATGAGAAAAGTATAAGTCTTTTAAAGATGAAACCATAAACAAGGAATATCTAAAAATGATCAACTCCACGGAAAACTTATCTATGTAACATAAATTATGTTTTTTAACGTGCTCTACAATTTTTGTAAGTTCTTGTCCATCTCTTACGGTTTAGCAGTTATGCAAAATTTCGTAAAATGAATCCAGAATAAAGTAGCCTTCAGAAGCTATTTCTAGAAAATTCAAGATATGCATTTCTTTATTTGTCATGTAAATATATTTAATAAACGATATTTTAGTCAAAATTGTTAGAGCCAACATTTTCGAAAAAATTTCCATGTAAAGGGTAGTTTGGATTGGAGCGATTTTTCTCAAAATCTTCGTGTCGCATCCCTGAAAGATACTAAATTTAAATACCAAGTTTGGTATTTTTCCAACTTATTGTTTTTGAGTTATCTCGTTCACAAACAGACACACGGACACACACACGGACCTTTCTCTGAAAATGCTGAATTGTTGGGTGGAGTACAATACTATCTCTATACACTAGTTACATTACGTGTAGAGAGAGTAAAAATTGTGTAGAAAGTAACAACAGAAATAAACTGGCGGGAATACTACCGTGATCAACAATCAATTTCAAGGACTGAAAGCTTGCCGGCAGCGGAATTTCAAAAGCATCAGTCCGCAACTGTGGCAATGAAAACCATTGGTCATTTTCCCCGTTTGACCATCTCCCTAGGAATTAACCTAATTCAGCTTAATAGAAGAACTGAGATGTTATAGAGACAGGGATACTGCCACTAAGAAAGACGGAACCTTTTCATTGCCTTGATATGGCCTTTGCTTTATGATACTAAATCGAATCTGACGTTCTAAGACAGAAGGTTAATTAGAAGACCAGTTCAGTTTTAAGACGGTATAATACTCAAACGTTGCGAGTAGCTACTCTTAAAATAAATTTACTCACATTCTGCAAATAATGTGTGGAATGGAAATATAGGGCACTTCAAAGTAATCTACAAATAATAGAGTGAGAAAAGAAACTTTCAAATGACGCAGAATAAAGACCCAAATACTGCCCCTCTGTTCAGTTTTTTCTTGGATAATTTAAGAAGAGCTTTTCCATAAAACTCAAACGGCACTCTAGGGAGGAATAAGAATAAAGCATATAAATATGGCTGCTGATATTATATTGTTTGAAAAAAGGGAATCTGGTGTGTTTCATTCACATGAGTATTTTACCTACTCCGCAACAAATTATTCTTATAAAGATTTATTATTGTAAGTAGAAGGGAAATAAAGGAAATCACTAGGTTAAAAAAATAGTGAGAGATTCTCGCTATGTGAGGAGTTTTAAATTTGTCACTCTTTGTATGATCAAGTGTAAAAACGAATAAAAAGAAAGAAAAAAAGAGCAAGGAATTAGCTCCCATTTGCGAAAAGTTAAAGTATTGGAGAATAAAAACAATAACAACAAATATCGTACCACAGAAATAGTTAACTTCACATAATATAATTGTTTGTTTTAAACATCTACACATGAAGAGGATTTCAGATGATTATGAAAATATCTTAAATATATATTACTTTAATTAAAAAATGTTCCTTGTAACGCGCAGTTTGATTTGGAACGTTTTCTTAAAAATTCGCCACACATCATTAAAGATGGCGAACTTACTACGAAGTTTTTTTTTATACAAACTTTTCGTTTTTGAGTCATTCTGTTCAAAGGCACAAACATCTACACACAAGCAAATTTCTCTAAAAAATATTTTTATTCATGGGTCCTCAAAATATGCATTTACGGTGAAATCTCAGTGTCAAACTTTTGGGTGTAATGTAATACTTTGTACATGGTACAGAAAGTAATAATATATTGAGAAACAAGTAGATGGCACTAAACAATCATAATGTGACGCAATGACTGAGAAGAAAGATAATTGTATGTGTTACGTTCACATGACTTTTTCTACCCATTCTTCAATAAACTATTCTTAAAGGCAGCGCATCCATCTGCACTTCAAGTTAATCCAGATCAACATTTGCATACATACTTTTATTAATATTTCCCTATATATAAAAAACAAAGACGGGAGTATTAGGCGACAGTCAATTCTTTCAAAAACGAGTCACTATTGATGGCTTTGAAATTCCGTTCTCTTTGCCTGACCATAAGCAGAAAAACGAATTACCACTCCCCATTTAGGAAAGTAGAAGTATTTTAAAATTGGAAAAGATTACAAAGACAGGTAGAGTCAGACTGAAAACTTCAGTGCCATAGTCGGGATTTGAACCATGAATCTACTGGTCTCTAGTCGGCTGCTGTAATCACTGATTCAAATACCGACTATGACATTGCATTTTTCAGTTTGACTCTACTTATCCAACCCCTGTCCTACACACGGCTTGTGTGAGAAAGCAATTAAACTAATGAATACAAGAATATCTCTAAAATATTAAACCACATAAACATGTATTAGACATAAATTGCGTGTTATAATCAGATTAGCAGTTTGTGAATTGCACAATTTAGCCCATCCCTTACTATTTCGCAGGTATATAAGACTCAACTAGAGTGTAGAAGGCTTAAAATTATCATGAAAATAACAAGTTATTCTATTAATGGAGAAGCAATCCCTTTTAAAACAAGAAACGTTATATATTTTAATAATTAAATATCAAATAACATATATTCCCTGTATTAAATTCATCTACTAAAAAACTAATGGTTGAGAAAATGGAAATGAAATAAATATAGAACCTTCATTAATTTTTTTCCTTCCACAAAGAAGTTTAAGTTCTTCAGAGAGTTAATTAATAATTTATTTAAAAAATAAAACATAATCTTTAAGGCTATTGTAATTCTAAGCAGTATATACGAGTCGCCTGATAAGTCCCGGGCCTCGCACAGATATGACGCCACTAGGCCAATAGGCAGTAGCATCGTATAATTTAACTCTAGACTAGCTCCTATCCACAGTTACAGGTCAATAGCTGTTTGGTTTTCGAATGACAGCATTTTAAACAAGACAGCTTTAGAGTTTTCTTGAAAAAGGAGGATTTGGAAAAAACGAGCAGTGATTAAATACTTCCATTTGAAATGCTCAACGCCCAGAGATATCAAGGGGGAAATGGACAGCACATTGAAGACTCAGTCCCTTCATATTCCATGATTAACAGGTGGGTTGCAGAGTTTAAAATGGGACGTAGGAACACTAGTGATGAGCCGCGCTCTGGACACCCTGTAGAAGTGACAACTCCAGAGATCATTGAAAAACTTCATCGTTTAGTACTGGAAGACCACAGGTTAAAGTTGTTTGAGATAGCAGATCTGTAAATATATCAAAAGAACGTGCAACATTTTAAGTAATGTTTTAGGCTTTCACAAAGCGTGTGCAAGGTGGGTGCAGTGTTTGTTGACACCTGATCAAAAGTTGCAAAAAAAAAAAAAAACTGTTTCTGTTAAAATTTTGCAGCTCTACCGTAAAAATCCCAGTACATTTTTGAGGCGGCTTATTACTATGGATGAAACTACACTCCAGAAATAAAATCACAGTGAAAACAGTGGATTGCACCAGATGAACTAACTCCAAAAAAGGTAAAGTTAATTTTGTCAGCTAACAAGGTTGTGGCGAGTGTTTTCTGGGATTTATTTTTATTGATTACTTGAAAAAGGGTAAAAGTATCATTGGTGACTACTACGCAAGATTACTGCAAAGTTTGATGAGGTGAAAAGAAAAAGTACTGTAATGGGAAAATGTGCGAATTAAAGTTGGGATTACTTGAACATCCACCCTATTTGCCAGATCTAGCACCCAGTGACTATACCACTTGTTCCCAAACCTCAAAACATTTCTTGGAGGACGAAGATTTCACAGCAACGAGGTCATTTGCGCCGTAAACAGCTATCTTGAGGACTTGATAAGTCGCAATACAGAGATGGTTTAGTTAAATTAGAACACCGATATGACAAATATATTAGCCTTTCTGGAGATAAGCTGGGAAATAAAGCAGAAAACATTTTTAAATACTGTTTTCAGTGAGAAGCCCAGGACTTATCAACCGACCCTAGTTTAAAATAAAATATTAGTTTTGTGAATTAATGATAAGAGATTATTCCCATACATTTAAGATATATGTACTTATATTTTAATAATAAAATGGCATTTTAATCAAAATCGTTAGAGCTACTTTTGAGAAAATAAGCAATTTTCAAACTTTGTCAAGTACAGATAGTTTGTGATTTGGAGATTTTTCTGAAAGCTTTCATGTTGGATCCTTACAGTACTAAATTTCGGATTTTGAAACATACACATACTATCCTTTTTAAAACATAATGGCTATTTTATTCAACGGTCCTCAAAAGCTGAAAAAGGAATTTGAGCACTTTTAGTTATACCAGCTAAAACAACTAAAAATGAAATTAAATATATATCATTCTTATTAGATAAACAATCTAAATAAAAAACATAATTTCATCTTCCAAAATTTAATATTGTGTTTTCTTATGAAATTAGATTACTGAGTGGAATTCAACACCTTCCTATTACTACATACATTGCACGTGATAGAGAAAGTAAAAATGAATTGAAGATGAGGTAATGCAGCAGATAGTTTCAGATGTTTAGTGTTTTATAAGAGTGTTGCTAAGAGGATGGCAACAGCAAATAAAAATGTCATACTATCCCACCTATAAGAAAGAACTAAAGACGATATTAATGAAAAAATTTGGACGAAATGTGGTAATATATATTTGTCAAACGTGAACGCTGAAACATTGGACTAAACGAAGATGCACTGAACTAAAGTGGGGGTGGGGAAGAAGTCGGTGTGGGAGATAGCAGATGGTAGACGATATTAGGATAAATGGTTCGTAGGAATGGAAGAGAGGCGCGAGGAGAAAAGGGATAACCTGGGGTGGGTTTGCAATGAATGACCTGTCCATGGCTCAAACACTGTAATTAATTAATATCATAAACAACCAAGTAATGCTGTTACATTTTATAAAGTTTGAACTCTAGAACTACATCTATTATCCTGCAACACTGACAGAATTCTTTCGGTTTGGCGTTACAGGAGAATTCTTTCGAATAGCCACAGGGAATTGATACAAGAAATGACGGATACAATGTTAAATCATTTACATCCTGGCTTCTTCGTAACCATAGATTGAAATTATTAATGAGGAATTCTATTACTATTATTATAATATTTGGTTCTTACTCCAGTTCTACTGCATGGTAGACAAATATTTTCACTAGAAGAGAAAATTAAGAGAATGATTCAGGTGTGTGAACGAAAAAGGAAGAGTATATTACAGGTAACGCTCAAGGACAGGATACGCAACAAGAACAGGAGGAGAACGAGTATGGGGGACACAGTTATCATGACAGAGCGTCTTAAATGGAAATGGGAAGGCCACGTTGCAAGGGTGTGTAACAACAAATGGACTTACAGAACAACCATGTGGGAGTTGGATAGGTAGAGTCAGACTGAAAAATGCAATGCCATACCCGGGATTTGAACCACGGATCTCCCGGTCTCTAGGCGGTTGCTCTACCACTGAGCTACCATGGCAGATGCCGGTAGAGCATTGAATTTCTCAGCTGACTCTCATGTTTCCCGGTAAACCACAAGGTGTTCTCAAATTATTTTGAGATGACAACCCAAATACTTACAATGTTGTAAGTATTTAAATCCCAGGATATATAGTATAGCCAACCATTATGATGAATTGGTATTGGTTTAATTCTAAGTCGCCGGCATGTTGCCACGGTAGCTCAGTGGAACAGCAACCGGCCAGGGACCGGGAAATCCGTGGTTCAAATTCCGGCTATAACGTTGCATTTTTCAGTCTGACTCTACCTATCCAACTTCTGTCCTACACACGGCTTGTGTGAAATAACAAATCAATAACCATGTGAGACCCCAGAATAGGAAGAAAATGCGTGGGGAGGCAGAGGGCTTCTTTAAGCAGAAAGTGGGATATATGTGGTCGAGGTATACAAAAAAGACAAAAATGTGTGGAAAGAGCCCTTAAAGTTTTAATGTAAATATTTATGATGTATAAGGCACAGAATAATTTTCAAGATGTTAATGTAAAAATAGCATTAATGTTAATGAAAAATTGTGTACGTTTAGAAAAAGAGTAGAATGTACTCATTAGAATTAGTTACCTAATGAGTCTTTTTGTGCTATTCTGGTAATAGATAAGAGACCTTAGCTCTTAATAATAGTTTAATAAATGCACAAATAAACAAATAAATATGCCAGTAACAGTGACAATCCAAGCTTTGCTGAAAATAAGGATTTCTCCAGTATTACCTGGCTGTTATAAGCATAATATTTGCATTCAATATGCTAAATTTCATTCTGCTCGTGAGTAATTTATTTGGTGAACATCAGCTATTTTTATTTTAATTTTGCATCCGTGTGAAGCTGGCTGCAAAAATATTCGACAATCAGGAGCGGAAGTGATTTAGTGAGAACTGTTGGTCTATTTTCTCACGTGCAGTTATCGGAGTTGCATGTATATATTTCCGTTCATAACCGCATCCATGCAGAAAGCGGACACCAATAGTTTGTGGGATGTGACCGTGTGAATTTTATTTGTTTCACAACAGAAGTATTTACATATCACAGCCCACATAAATTAAATATAGCATAGGTGAACAAAAGCCAGGTTTTTAAAATCTAACACGATCAAGCGCCTTTGGTCTTTGTTGGGATTTAAAACGAGAAAGTTATCTCGTAATTTGTTCTGAAGTTTATGTTTAGAAACCGAAATTTTTATTAATCATAACATTTTAAAATGGAAGATGTATTAAATGAAAAAAATTCTTAGATATAACTTACATAACAAGGCAATGTAACGTAATTATAGATAGCTTCTTACCCACCGCGAACTACCCTTTTACCTACATGGAAAACTTTTCGAAAATTTTGATTTTCTCAAAAATGGCTCTAACGAGTTTGATTAAAATGTTGTTTACTAAAGATATTTATATGACAAATAAAATGTATACCTTGAATTTTCTAGGAAAAAATCTCTGAAGACATCTTTATTGTGGATGAATTTTGCGGAATTTTGCGTAACTGGTAACCCGTAAGAGCAAGACAAAAATTACTGAATAGAAAGTGTAGACCTCGGTAAAACGTACAATTTGTTATATACATTTTTTTCGTGTAGTTGATAATTTTTTAGATATTCCTTGACATTGGTTTCAGCTTTAAAATACATATACTTTTCTCATACAAGAATTTGTCAACTCTGACCATACAAACAAAGGAGCTGAAATCACACAGCAACCAGCTTTATACTATTACTTTAGTTTATGGTACTACCTTATTTCCCTTCTAATAACATGGAAGTAAGTAATACGACGATTTCTGCTAAATTTATCTTGATTAGTATGAAGTAAACAGAAGAATAGGTTTTTTAATAGCTTGTTGTAGAGATGTAGAGAAAGTCTGTGAATGGAACACATTACATTTTTTTCTTATGGGGGAACTTGAAGAGAAAGAACTTGGTTCTGTTCCACAATACAGGAACTAAAAAGCATCAGCCATGAACTGGCCGCCATTTATATCCAATTTTATGCCGGGTGTATTGGCCACCATTGATATCCAACTTTATGCCGGGTGAATTGGCCACCATTGATATCCAAACTTTATACTGGGTGTATTGGCCACCATTGATATCCAAATTTATGCCGGGTGTATTGGCCATCATTGATATCCAACCTTTATGCCGGGTGTATTGGACACCATTGATAACCAACCTTTATGTCGGGTGTATTGGACACCATTGATATCCAACCTTTATGCCGGGTGTATTGGTCACCATTGATATCCAACCTTTATGCCGGGTGTATTGACCACCATTGATATCCAACCTTTATGCCGGGTGAATTGACCACCATTGATATCCAACTTTTATGCCGGGTGTATTGGCCACCATTGATATCCAACCTTTATGTCGGGTGTATTGGACACCATTGATTTCCAACCTTTATGCCGGGTGTATTGGACACCATTGATATCCAACATTTATGTCGGGTGTATTGGCCACCATTGATATCCAAACTTTATGCCGGGTGTATTGGCCATCATTGATATCCAACCTTTATGTCGGGTGTATTGGCCATCATTGATATCCAACCTTTATCCCGGGTGTATTGGACACCATTGATATCCAAACTTTATGCCGGGTGTATCTGAACATGCCTAAAAATGCACAGCTGTGTATTGATGCTGCAAGGAGTCACTTTCAAAATCTTCTATAAATGTGTTTTTCACTTTATTTTTCATTGTAAATAAATGATAAGTCCAATTCGTTTCTGTAATTTCACTGTATTTCTTTATACAAGGGCCGAATAAAAAGTAATGAGAACTATATTTTCTCTGAAATTACTTAGTTGAAAGAGGTACTTATAAGCACACATCTTCAATATAACCACCCCCGATATTTATGACCTTTTTTCAAATGTTCGGAAGGCGTCGTATACTATCTGCGCGTCTATTTCTGCTGATGTCCCTATTGACCGCCTAAAGCATGATAATGTCATCTCTGGTGTTGTACCGCATCCCTTGCAGTGGTTCTTTACTTTGGCTAAGAGATTGTAATCACAGAGATCCATGTCTGGTGTATACGGTGGATGTTCTAGAATCTCCCATTGCCGGCGGTGCAAGAGGTCCTAGCAGCTGCAAAGGTGTGTGGCATCTTGCATTGTCAACGAGTTGTTGTTCCTTAAAATGTCGTCGCTTTTCCCTGAGCTCTGGAAGGTGGTATCTCAATGAATGGAGATTTCCGGTTCTCCTCATCCAAAGAAAGTTAGAGCTACACATGCCGTGAAAGTGATGCTCGTTGTGGCGTATGGCAGTGATGGGGTAGTACTGTATCACCAAGAGTGATGATAGTCCCTGTCATGGTCTCTTTGTCAAAGTGAAAGAACCACTATGAGGGTTCTGGTACACACCACAGATGATACTGTCCATGCTATAGAGTAAATAAACTCCTGAATAGGTAGAGTCAGACTGAAAAATTCAAAGCCATAGCCGGGATTTGAACCACGGATCTCCCGATCTCTAGCCGGATGCTCTGCCACTGACCTGCCATGGCAAAATGCCGGCATAGCATTGAATCTTTCAACTGATTCGCATGTTTCTCGGTAACCCCAAGGTGTTCTCAGTTATTTGTCATCTCACCGGCATTGAATCCAACTCCTGTCCTACACATGGCTTGTGTGAAAAAAACAATTATTCCAATACTAAATAAACTCCTGCTGTAACTAAAGTAGAATAATGAACTAATGGAAATACAGGAGTAGGGACTGCTATAGCAGCCGTCAATCAATTTGAAAAGGGAATTTGAGCACTTTTAGTTATGCCAGCTAAAACAACTAAAAATGAAATTAAATGCATCTCATTTTCATTTAATAAACAATAGTCAACAGTGTTCATCAACAGAAATAGAACCGCAGATGGAATATTTGGCCAAAGCTCATAAATTTCGTATGCGATTATATTGAAGGTGTGTAAGTATAAGTACCTCTTCAATAAGATAATTTCGGAGATAAAAAATAGTTCTCATTTCTTTTTATCTACGCCATTTTAATACAGATACAATTTTAAAGAAACAGCTACGGTACACATTTCGTTCTATTAGATACAAAGGAATAGCGATAGTCAATACTATTAAAACTAGCTTTAAAATTGCATACTCTCCATGCATCACAAGAAACAACTGAACATCAAAAGGACCTTGAAAACATAACAAAACAATTCTGACCATTAATAATGAATATCTCGGAGACGGCTTACGACACAAACAGTTATTTAAAATTGCGTGTTTTAAAGATATCATTTGTACTAGTTTTTCGTTTATTACTTTGCATTTGCAGTTATAGAAGATTATATAAAAATCCTTCCAACTGAACATACTTCAAGGCTCTTCTTAGAAAATTAAATATATACATTTTATTTGTCGGGTAAGTATCTTTAATGTGTGGTATTTTAATCGCAAATTTTACAGCCTTTTTTAAGAAAATTAAAAATTGAAAATATGTTCCATTTATCTAAAAATTAGTTTGTGTTGGAAGATTTTGATTGCACACAAATTGCACTATGCTCCTAGAAAGATTTAAGATGGTGGATCGATGAAATTTGAAAACTCCACGGTATCAAGATATTGACATTTATATCAGTTATTGTACATGGTAGTGATATTTCTGCTATCAAAATGCTAGTTTACATGGCTATTTATTTATTAAAATGTGAAATATATATATTTAAAAATATTCGCATAAAAAGCCCCAGATATACAGTACTTTCATTAACAAAAAGATCTATCATATTGTATTTGTTTAAATTTGTTCTACTTAGTATAGACAAAGTATTACTTTTCGTACTCTCTAAAATACGTAAGTTTTCCAAATTTAATAACCTGTTTATCATATTTGGAGCATTATTTCGAAAACATAATATAACCAATTTATTTAAAGTAGTTTTGAGAGACAGGGCAAACATTTTGAAACAAATCAGTGAAAAATGGTATAGTTTGGAACATTTTGAATATGGAAAAGCATTTAAAAAATGTTTGCGAGAAAATAAGGTTTAAAACGGCGAGCATATATTAATAAGCATGCGACTGTGCATTTATAGTTTCAGGTAATTCGTAGTTAAATTTCTCCAGGTGGGAAAACCAATATATTTTCTTAAAGATTAGAATTTATTTCATTTTTCGTAATTCTTGGTCAATTTGGGTCAAATGTTGCATTATGTGGCTGTGCGGTCGTTTCTGAGAACTTTCTCCAGATTTGCATTGTTGCATTGTTGCTGTATCCGAAACATGGACATAAATATAATTTATTTATTTATTGTTATACATCAATCACCACAATCGTTTGTGTGTTATACAGGTGGATATCAATGTTACTTGCACCGTTTTAAATACTACAATGTCTTCCATCTTTGTGTGATAAATTTATGCAAAATAACTTGATCTCTATTAAAATCAGATAATAGATTTACCTCTGTAAAATATTATATTTGAGCTATTATTCATAAAGAATCGTCATTAACAATTAAGGTAAGTAGAAGAAATATTATAATGCACTATAATTCTATGTCGAGATTTCACCGAAAGTACACGTTTGAGACCTCTGAACTAAAAGAACTTTTTAGAAAAGGCTCCGGTATGTATGTGTGGTGTGTATATGTGTGCGGCTGTTTGTAATCAACATCGTTTGAGCCATTTTTGAGATATTAAACTTTTTTGAAAAATGTTCCATATAAATAGTAGCTGGGGAAGGGGAGTTTCTTGTAAATATTTGTGTCGCATCTTTTGAAGATACTACACTTGCACACCAAATATGGTATTTAACCGATTTGTCGTTTTTGAGCTATGCTGCTCACAGATACACACACGGAACTTTTTCTAAAAATGCTCTTTTTGGATTCAGGGGTCCTAAATATATGTTTATATATGTTTTGAGGCCCCCTGAGTCCAAAAAACATTTTTAGAAACATTTTCGTGTGGGTGTTTGTGTCTGTCTACATGTCAGTGTACGAGTGTCTGTGTTTGTCTGTGGGCAAAATAGCTCAAAACCGAAAACTCAAGTTTAGTGTCTTCTAAGGATGCTACACGAAGATTTTCAAGAAAAAAATTTAGATTTCGAAAAAGAACAAAATTTATGTCAAATATATTTTTTACGTAGTTAACCATTTCCGAGATATTCCTTGTTTCTGTTTTAAAATACTTATGCTATTGTAAAATGGTAAGTTGTTATTCGCTTTTGTTTGGTTAAGCAAACAAAACGTATTGCAAGTCTATCACAAAGTATCCAGCTCTTAGATTATGTGACTGTCAGTTAAGTCTACCGTATACTCTTGTACCCAATGTTTCTACAATGAAATATGTAAAAAAAAACCGTTTCTCTAAATGTTTATATCGATTAGCTTCAAGTAGATCGAATAAAACTTTTTCTAGGAACAGCCTGCTGAAGAATGAGCAGATAAAGCCATGTGAATGTATCTCACAAAAACTTTTCTTTGTTACTGTGCTGCGTTACACTTTTGATATTCTAAGAATGACCAATGCTCTAAAGGAGGAAATCAAATGCACGACCCATTAAAATACTGACGAGAATGAGGTTTTTGTCGGTCTATAGTGCTCACTCCAGCAAATGCTTCCACTAAAGCCTCCAGAGATTACCCAACTGGAAAATTGCATTGAGTATGATAATGCAGTTACTTCCTTGCATGTCTGAATATCCGAATAGCAAGGACTTTCACAGTCCTTTGCTTGCGCTGAATCCAGATTTACATGTTTGTTGGTGTAAAAAGGAACTTAAAACAGGATTCATGCTTTGAGCTTACAATCGTAAACATTTTTCAATCCAATCCCTGCCGTTGTGAAACAAACAAACCAACAAAAATTTACGACTAATGGTATTTATTTTTCTAAATTGCCTGTGCTGTTTTATTATCATAAAGAAGGACAGAGAACAGAGGAGCATACCTCGCGCATTGCAACGTACCTATTTTGGCTAACACCCCCAGGAGGAAGGCATGATGTTAAAGGACTAGAGCTCGATTTTGCATTCCGAATACAGAGCAGTCAGCGGTATAAAGAGAGGTTTGTAGCGTAAATATGCACACACTGAGGTATAATCGGTTCCAAAAGTATCTCATTACATGTATTGACATTATATGAATCGTTCTAATTTATTAAGTAACACAATAGAAAAATTATTTCATAATATGATTAGTTAATAAGGACGCCTTGTACTTCTATCAATAAAAATATAAAGCTTGATATAAAACATTCAGGATAATTAAAAGAGAATAAACATAAATCAAAAAAACTCACTCAGAGTTCATTGTAGCGAATTACAAGATATATCTTTTTTGTATCGGAAGAAAAAGCTCTCGTCCTGTCACTCAAAATATGTTTGAATCATCCATAAGTGTGTTCAGGGTTGAACACCTATCCTTTCATATTTTCGTCTGTATTGTCTTTCAATGATCACTGGTTTATCTACTAACAGGAATTGAACGAGGCCAGGCAGTGAGCAATGCTAGATAGAGCAAACATTGGAAACGAACTGTAGAGACCACTCCATTATATCATAGTTATACTCTGTGCCTCAATCCAGCAATCTTATGACTTCGGACCGAGCTCTAGAAATTACTATTGGAGGCCACAGGTCGCCAGCAAATAGGTCAGCAGAGTCGCTCGGAGGTCCATACCCCGATGTCTCTGAAGGAGGTGTGCAGACGACCCATCGATCTGGCAGCCACTTTAATATTCACAGGCAGTAAATTCTCCATTGAGCATGCATTCGCACCATTCGCAGCACAGCTGAAAGTTGAGAGAGAAACAGAATGGAAGGAGGAGAAGCAATAGAAAGGAAATCGCGGTAGTTGATAAAGGATATGGTGTTCCTGGGGAAACCATGAAAAACACATGGGGTCACAGTGGCTCTATCGCTTTTGATTGAAATACCACATGCTTAAAATATTTTCATGACAAATAAAATGTATGTCTTGAAGTCCATTTCATTTTTAAGGGCTTTTACAAAATTGGTAAACTTTAAGAGATGGACAAAATACACGCATGTCGTTAAAACACACAATTTATGTCAAATATCTTTTTTGTGGAGTTAACCATTTTTCATTTCAATTTTCTAACACTTATACTTTTAAAAAATTAATTTCAATGATAACACATAGCGACCAGCAGTAGCCTAGCGTATTGCGTAGTATTCTTGTACGTACAAATGTTTATTTACTTCAGCATCAAGTAGAAAGAAGAATAAACTTTCGTAGGAATAGTTTGTTGTTGAATAGGTAGTGAAAGTAATATAAATATAAATATAACATAAAATATATTTTATATGTAGCCCCTTAACCAATGCATTCTAATGTGAAATTTTTAAAACTTAAGAACTAGAGTTAGACTGAAAATGAACTCCAGTACATTGTAAGTACCTACTCAATGGAGAGTTAGAAAACTAAGAGTGTATAAACCTCAAAATTCTCTGCGCAACAACCGCTTAATTTACAACTTCGCTGCCCACTATTCCCAACATGGGAATCAAATGAAAACCGAAAAGATAAAATCCGCTCGCGTTTTCCAATAGACTCCTTAATTTATGAGAGGCAAACTTTCTTTACCACCACCGAGTTTGTGGTGTTCGAAATGGAGGGAATGGGAAGACAAGTCAATGGTGTATTACATAAGTGCATGCCCTTACATTCTCAATGGGTTACGTCGATCTAAACGTCCAGGAACAGTAATATATTTATCTAATTCTTATATACAGCAGTAATTTGTTTCTGCATTGAGCATTTCACCTTTAGCAACATAAACTCCTTTTACATATACATCAGTAACATTAATTCTGGTGAAGTTTTACTTTATTTACACGTAAGTAAATATACAAAATGTATTTACATCTTAATAAAATGTGCAGCATATATTTACATCATAAATAAAATATATATCTTGAATTTTCTGGGAATAGCTTCTGAAGAGCAGTCTATTTTGGATGACTTTTGCTGAATTTTGCATAACTGGTAAACCATAAGAAATAGACAAAAACCTAACTACACTAAAATATAAACACACAATTTATGTTATATACATTTTTGGTTTTAAGTTGACCGTGTTGGAGATATTGCTTGTTGTTGTTTTCAATTTTAATCACGTACCTATCTTCTCAAACGGAGTCACCATTCGTTTCATCTCTTTTATTTTACTGACAATGCAAAGCGCAATGAACTTTAACTGTTCATATATGGACCGACTTTTTAAAGAGTTGTCTATCGGTGTAGCTTATTTCCTTCTGTTTAGATGAAGCAAGTTATAAAAAAAAATTCTATTAATTTTTATCTCCATTAGCATTTTTACTTTTTGTAAGAATATTTTGTTTGAAGAACAGTTAGAGAAACTCATGTGAATGGAACATATCAGGCATTTTATTAAATTAACTTTCAAATTTGATTATTCCATTAAGAATAATTCTTAATTGATAAATTACTCCCAGGTAGTGGTATTATTAGAATCTTGAGGGCTGATAGCGGGACAGAATCGAAGTTATCGCAGCATGGTATACAGTTGTGATGTGTTAATAATGCAGTAGTACATAGTGTACCAATAGAAGGAAAAGGGGACAGTGGTTGCGTGGTAGACTGTGATGCTTTACCATCAGTGGAAGACGATTGATGTTGGGTGGGTGGTAAACATAAATACCACTGATTTACGGGAACTAACAAGTTTAATATTTATATACATTCAATTGGCGTTGTGTAACAAGTCATCAGCATCATTATCCGTTCAATTTTCCTTCAAGATACATAGGTTACAATGCACGACAACATCTCCAACGTGAATCGTCTCTGATTGGCACACAAACAGGCTTTATATTATGAAAAACTTCGCTGCACATCATAAGACGTGATTGGAGCAAAACGGAAATGGGGCACATCGACTATTGGGTAAGGTACTCCATCAGTAATTATTTTCGTAGCAGTATCTCATAGCACATTTCGTATTTCACGCATTATCGAAAATCCGATATTTTTTCACACACAGTCTTTACTTTCTTTTTCACACAGTTTAAAACGGGTGTCACAGATCTCTGATTAATTGCTTGTACAAGTTCACCGACAGCTTTCAGAGCTCGAGGCATTTTAATGTTCGATGTTTTCAAATATGTATTATAGTAGTAGATATATCTGCAAAGTTCTTCTGTATGAATTACAGATCTTTATTCAATCATTTGAAGCAAGAGATTTTACAATATAGGTTGATCATCAAAAGCATTAATTACCTGCAAAACAGTATTGTAATGTACAGATAGTATACTGTTGCGTTGAGTCATGTTCCCCAATGCGTTACTACAGGTTGTTTACATGCGGCGCGTGCAGTCACCAATGCAGGTCTTTCTCTACTCGCTAAGTATGCAACTGGCATTCGCATGTGTCCTGCTACCGGTCCCCAAAAGGCCATTCCTAGTTATCATAATACAATATTGAAACTTTTACCATAAATTGGAGCTAATTTGGCCATTGCTTTGGCCCAACATTGGAAAACATATTATTTTATAAATATATTATATATTAAATTTTATATTGCGTGAATTAGAAAATTGGAATAATTACTATATATAATTGAAGAGGACAACATTTGGAGAAATATGTTAATTTTACGATTATGGTACTTCAACATTATGAATACCATAATCTCAGAAATATCACATTTCCCCAATTCGAGCCCCTCTATTATATGAGCGTAAGTATTCGTTATATTGCATATTGGATGGAGAATAAAATAAAAAGTATATCTGAAAATAATAATTATTTTACACTGCATTAAATATAAGATATTGTAAATTCTTAATCCATTACAGTGTTCATTGTGGGGTACATGGCACCGAAATGTGATAATCGTAAAACTACTGTATTTATCCAAATTTAAAGGTCCATTATTATAATATAATAGCATTAATTCCAATTGGTCACAATATAAACATATATAGTATATTTATAAAGTAATGTATTTTCCAAAGCTAGCCAAAGTAACCCATTAAGAGCTTAATTAGCTTCACTTTATGATGAAAGATTCAGTATTTTACTATGGTAACACTTCCTGACTATAAGCTATCAGATGAGAATGCTCCTGATTAAGAGTTAAATCAAATACTCAATTTTTAATTTCTCTACACGTACGTTGTACACTGTGTATAAGGAAGGTATTACATTCCACACAAAAAGTCGATACCGAGATTTTTAGAAAAAGGTCCTTGTGTGTCCGTGTGACTATGAACGCGGTAACTCCGAAACGAAACGTCGATAAAATACCAAACTCAGTATGTACGTTTAGTATCTTCCAAGGATGTGACACGAAAGCTTTGAGGAAAATCCCCCCATCCCAAATTATCCTTAAAATAGAAAATGTTTCAAACATTCTGGTTTGCTCAAAAATAGCTGTAACGATTTTGATTATACTACCGTACATTAAAGATATTTACGCGACAAATAAAATGTATATCTTTAATTTTCTGGGAATATCCTCTTTCTTCGGGATGAATTTTGCATAACTAGTAATTAGTAAACCGTAAACCGCAAATACACAAAACGCGTAAATCTCGTTGAAACACACAATTTATGACATATACATATTTTTTCGTGGAGTTGACCATTTTTGAGATATTTCTTGCTATTGGTTTCAGTTTTAAAATACTTAAAATTGTCACATACGGAATCTGTCAATGCAAAGAAACAGGTTTCATCTACAATGCAACCAGCTTTTATAAGATTTGACTATCATTTTAGCCTAGTGTACTTCCCTTCTAGTTCCAAGAAAGCATGTCTGCTAATGATTAACTGAAGTAGATAGAAGAATAAGTTTTTAACAAGGATGCGTTACAGAGATGTAGAGAAAGCCATGTGAATGGAACACATCAAATTTTTACTTTCTATACACTACTATGTACATAGCGTATAGAGAAAGTATTGCATTCCACCCAAAAATTCGATACCGAGATTTCATCGGAAGTAGACGTGTTATGGTCCCCTGTATCCATAAAAAACATTTGTAGAAAAAACGTCCGTGTGTCGTGTGTCCGTGTTTTTGTGAACACGATAACTCAAAAACGAAAAGTAGGTAAAATGCCAAACTTGGTTTATAAGTTGAAGTCGTGTCGCAACTTTCAAGGATGCGACTCGAAGATTATGAGGAAAATCCCTCCACCCGAAAATACCCTTTACATGGAAACATTTTCGAGATAATTAAAATACTGTAAAGGTAAATATAATGTATATCTTGAATTTTCTGAGAATAGACTCCGAAGACCTCTTTATTCTGAATGGATTTTTCTTGATTTTGCATAATTAGTAAACCATAAGAGATAGACAAACACTTACTACACAAAATATGTTGATCTCGTTGAATCACACAATTTATGTCATACACATTTTTTCGTGGAGTTGACTACTTTTGAAATATTCTTTTTTCAGTTTTAAAATAGGTACTTAAGCTTTTCACATGCAGGCATTTGTCGACTTCTGGCAATGCAAAGAAATGGATCTCAACCACATGGTAATCAACCTTTAAAATATTTAACTATCGCTTTAGCCAAGCTTATTCCCTTATTTCTCTTCTACTTGCAAGAAAGCAAGTAATAAAGACAAATTCTGATAATATTTATTTGATTAATATGCAGTAGATAGAAGAATAAGCTTTTTAAGAATAATTTGTTAGAGAGATGTAGAGATGTTAGAGAAAGTCATATGAATGGAACAGCTACGATTTTTACAGTTCATTTAACAAATACAAGCCCCAAAATAATGTCATTACTGAAGCTCATTATGTTATTAAGGAAGTAGTTGATGTTTTCACTACAAAACTTAATATATATGTGCTTATGAGAATAACCGATAATACTTAAGTCGGGAAATTCCAATAATTATTTAGGTCTATGTCAAAAGTATTGATGCAACCGAGTTTGCATAAATACAACTAGTTCCGAGGATGTGATTAACTATATCCACTGTAAGTGATATGTATAAATCTATAAACTGCATTTGACAGAGTGGATGACAATCAATAGAGCTTCCGAAGAAAATTGATGTAGATAGGAGAGAACAAAATGTGAGTGTTACATTCACATGATTTGCCCTTGCTGTTCTTCATTAGCAGACATTTCTTATTACTTAGTTCCTTATAAATAAAAGGGAAATAAAGGAATACGCTATGCTGAAATGACAGTCAAATGCTTTAAAGGCTGTCATAATGAGATTTTCATTGCAATTCGCTTCTTTTCTTGGACAAGAGTAGAACAAAAAAATCAGTAGCACTTCACCGTGTACAATTGAGAACTTAAAGAAGTGTTAAAATCTTTTAATTAAATGTTCATTCTCAATTTAAGAGGAAATTATTGCATTGTGATGTATGTTCTTTAGAAAGTAAGCAACAGATGTTTAAGGAACTCGAGTGACCAGGTCGCTCGCCTCTCACCAAAACGACCGCTTTTCTCTCTCTCTGATCCAGAGATTCCAAAGTGAAATAAAAGTTAAAGAAAGGGAAAGGTAAATAGAAAGAGAATAGTGAATAGAGTTGGGGAAAGTAAGAGGGAAATGGATAGGTCGAAGAAACGATAAATACGGTATTTTAGTAAAAAAAACTAATAACGAACAGAGCAAATAGAAATGGAACAGAAATAGGAGTGGAAAGTGAAGAAAATTAAATCAAAGAGGAGAACAAATTCAAAAGAAATTAGAAGCATTAAGGAAGGTATAAAAACAAACACAAAAAAATATGTAAAGTATGTAGAGGGCTATTCAACAATAGAAGAGTTAGATTCTACTATGTAACGAGGTATATACGATTAGTACGCAATAAATTCAAATTCAAACCAGCATATCCAGCATACCTACATCTAATTGCTAAGTTGTTAAACGTGTAAGGCTTATTTTTAAAAACTAAGACGTGTTACAGATACGTTTTCAGAAGCTAATAAAGAAGTATGATAAATGAGTTTCTATTAGCAACGAAGTTTTAGGTTAGAGTTTCACTAGACTAACATATTTTTTGCTTATTAATCGTACCAATAACACAGAGATTTTTTTGGTAGTCGGCTTTCCCTCCTAGTATTTTAGGACTGACTCTTCCCTAGGACCTACAAGCGGATGCCAAGGAGTCAGAAGTCTGTTAACATAGAGATAATGCTGCAAAATGAACATAACTGCAAATTCTTGACACTATTTAAAACACATTTAAAGCTTAAAGTCATCAATATCCTGAGAAGAAAGACACTCAGTTCCAATTCTGAGGAATTACCTGTCTCACCAGAATTAGCCGAAAACAAAACACCTTTTTTATTTTTAAATAATCCTTCATCAGATAAGAACTATTCATTTTCACCAGGGGATGAACCCCAAAAATAAAATTTAGGTTAATGCAGGCTCTATTCTCAAACACAGATATTTTGATAAATAGTACCTTCGGTGTGTCAAATCAGTCAAATAATTTACTACTTGATGTTTTTGCATGATCTTAAATGCTATGCAAAATGAACAACGATTATCAGTATGGACTATCCGTTTTGTTTCCACATTTTCACACCTGAATATGTGACCTGCTGGTCTAGGTATGTGAGGTCATTGGCTTTGCAGAAAGCAATCAAACACCGTCCCCATACAACATTCGTAATAGCGAGGTCTGCCCACTGAAGGTTATGCCTTCCGACCCGAAGTCTCAGAGAAAATAAACACCTTGTCTTATGTGTTCCACGCCAACTTCGAGTTACTAAGCATCCAGAAAATATTATTCTTAATAAGACAATTTAAATCCACAAATGAAGCAAACTTTGATTCTATATTGTTCATTACACTGACCTAACTACCAGTACTTATGTACTTAACATCGTGTATGTGTATGAAGTTAAAATGAATGAATACAAAATCCTAATAGATGAATTGATTTTTTTTTTTCATGTAGATTGTTTTTAGGGTTTGTGTGAATGAACAGGATCATAAACTATTACTATCTAATACATATTTGATTCAGATGGGATATACAACTATCTTATACATTAAAATATTCGTGGCTATGGTATGATTAAAAGCTCAGCATTTTTTAACAGTTGAAAACGTACTCTCCCTTGTTCATTTGGCAACGCTGATCTTTGTAAGAACCACGATTAGGTACTAAATTATTACTTTTTTTTTACAAAAGATTATCATCATTTAGAGAAATATTTAGAACAACATGTGTTAACCTCCCAAGTCTTAAGGAAACTCTATATCCGAGATTTTTAGAAAACAGACCTCAAGATCATGGAGGCGGTCAAACAATGCGCTCGACCATGTGCGTTGCTGCTACTCATTCGATGTTTCAAGATGTGCTTATGTAGTTTTAGTGAGAGTGTTTCTCCAGTAAATAACAATGTGTATTAGTAAATGTTTGCTTTGGTGGTTTTCGATTTTGCTCAAACGCTGGAAAGGTAATTACGTCAAAAATAAGCAGCTACAGTGGCTCTTTGCCCATAGAAATAATGATTTTATATGATATTGAATTCCACCCGAAAATGCGAAACAAAAATTTCACCGGAAACATCTTTTAAAGTCTTTGATACAAAAACGTGCATTTTAGAAAAAAGCGTACGTACGTGCGTGTGTTTGTGTGTGTGTGTGTGTGTGTGTGTGTGTGTGTGTGTGTGTGTAGTCCTGAGTAGAATGACTAAATAACGAAGAGTTGCCTAAATCCAGACTTGATATCTAAATTCAGCGTTTTTCAAGGAAGTTATAAGAAGATAGTAATAACTTGTAAACCGTAAGAAATAGATACATTCTAACTACACAAAAAAGTTAGATCTCATTAACAACTTGCAAACGTAAGAAATAGATACATTCTAACTACACAAAAATGTTAGATCTCATTGAAACACTCATTTTATGTGAAATAACATATTTTAGCATTAACTATTTCGGATTCATTATTTATTATTGGTTTGAACTATCAAATACTTCATGCTTTTTATTCTGCTAAGTCGCTACTTTTTCCTCATGATATTTAAAGATAGTGGAATTTGAAAGCAATATATATATAACTCTTGTATTGTGTTTATAATATCGAAATGTAAATAATTAATCATACACTACAGAAACTAAATAAAATAAATAGTTTTCATAAATCCTAGTTGTATAGAATTAAAATCAATTTGTAATTTGTAGCAAACCTAGACATAGACACTATTCATATATATGTTATAAAATGTTAGTGACAAGATTTTAAGGTGATACCATAGCTGAAACTGTAGGCAAAGATACATATTTGCAAGGTGTGAGCACAGAGGGTTGAGGAAGATACAAAAGAGCAGACCTTGAGCTAAAAGATAGAAAACATGAGGGATTTTTGTGATCTTTTCTGGAATTGAAAAGTTGGCTTGGGGTTCAATGCCTAAAGTGAATGCTAAAAGCATAAAGCTGGCTAAAGAAATAGAGTGCTATTATTACGTGCTAAAGTGAAGCCAATCAGTGGTAATGTTGAATGATTAAACAGATTCAGGGAGAAACGGTGTACTCCAAGTACCAAAAATAGTTCTCAGTTCTTCATATCATTCTATGAGATATACTTTGTAGCAATTTAGGTAGAAAAGTGATGCTCGTGATCTTAAGTTTAATCTGAAAGGCTGAATTAATACTTTTAAAAACACACAGGTACGATGTGAAGTCAATAATGTTGCAACACAGTTTCAGCTAGGCTTTTCAAAGAAATTAAGAGATAATTGTTAAAATGCTCATTATAGTCGTTAAAGAAACTGTAAAATTGAATATATGTGTGTCACCTATAA
Organism: Hymenopus coronatus; assembly: GCA_030762935.1. Lineage (NCBI taxonomy): Eukaryota > Metazoa > Arthropoda > Insecta > Mantodea > Hymenopodidae > Hymenopus > Hymenopus coronatus. The sequence goes on along the minus strand of CM060882.1, from coordinate 130,841,875 downwards.
GGACAGGAGACGTCGTGGTTGAGTGGTTAGACAGGTCGCCTCTTATCTAGGCGGCCCAGTTTCCCACATGGGAGATTTGTGGTGGACGAAGCGGGTCCGGGTAGGTTGTCTGCGGATACTCCGGTTCCACCACCACTCATTCCATCAATTGCTTTCCTATCATTAATTTTGCTTACATTTCATATAATCCACTTCCTCATGTTTATGCCTGACTACCTCTCCTAACAGGTGCTCCATTCTGTGGTATCGTGCCGTTGGCTTCCCGACAGGCTTCTAACCCCTAGACATTGACTTGTAAGTCCTAGGTGTGTGGCAGTCCTACAAATACGGGGAGTGTAAGCCAATTACGAAACGAAACGAAACATATAAGGATTACAGATCCCTGCTTATAGACAATTGCTCCACCAACAAACCAGTTAGTCAAAAATTAAACAATAATTGTAATAATTTAAATAATGACCCACAAAAATTGAATAACACGAAGCAGAAGAAGAAATATCGCAGTACTTTGAGTTGCAAGTGTAAATAATTATTTCAATTAACATCGATGAGATAGAAGAATAGATTGCAGAAGAGTGGATAGAGATAGTAATATGAATGTAAAGGCTATTCATACGATAACAAAACAGAAACGATAACATAGGCCACGCAGCTCACAGATGTTGGTTCACAACAACCTGGTAACCAGAACAGGAATGCATATTGATAACCATGTCGATCTTTTTACATATTGGGATTTAATTTGTTTTCAACTGTGCCATGTTATGTTTTCACCTGCCTCCAATTCAGTCAACATAACACTGGCTAGCCAATATCAAAACCCGAAAAACTTGAATGAACTCTATCTGTTGTTTTATGTCACGGACGCTTAAAAGAATGAATTGAAAACCTAGAGTAAGCGAAAAGTCTAATTGTAAAATATCAATCTAGTAAGCCTGTCCGACTAAAACTTATTTTCGGTTCCGTGTCACGGGAAAGCTTCCCATGAATAAGAGCGCTCCCTTTAAGATACATGTATTTCGTTTTGTCGTTCTCGTTCTGGTTCTTCGTTGTTGTGAACCAGCCTTTACATATGTTTTTCCTTATTTTCTCTAGCATGTATGCACAAAGTACATAGTAACCAGAGAAGGTAATGCATTCCACCCTAAAATTCGATACCAAGATCACCGGAAATACACTTTTTTAGGTCACCTGAATACAAAGAAAGCAATTTTAATAAAAGGTCCGTGCATAAACAGGAGAGCTCAAAAACGATACATAGGTTAAGTGCCAAACTTGGTATATAAGTGAATATTCCAAGGCTGCGACACGAAGATTTTCATTAAAAATCCTCTTACCTCAAACTATCTTTTACTTGAAACATATTTAGACATGTTCGGTTTTTGATTAAAATGCCTATATTAAGGGTATTTACAAGCCAAATCAAATGCATTTCTAACATTTTCGTGCCTCTGAAGTTGTCTTCATTCTTTTGCATAGCTGGTAAGACGTAAGAGCTAGACAAAAACTTACTGCACAAAAAAGTAGATCTTGTTAAAATACTCAAATAGTGCCATATATATATATATATATATATATATATATATATATATATATATATATATTTTTTTTTGGTGTTAAATATTTCCAAGCTATTCCTTTTTATAGGTTTTAAAATCTTAATTTTTCAAAATGGATAGTCATTGATCACTCTTTTTTCATCCTGGCAATGGAAAAAAAAAGTGAATTTCAATCGCATCACACAAAGAACAACTTTTAGAAATGTTGAATATCGCTTGCTTCCCATCTATTTAGAAGGAACGAAGTAACAAGCTCATTTCTGGATAGGTAGAGTCAGACTGAAAAATTTAATGCCATAACCGGGATTTGAACCACAGATTTCCCGGTCTCTGGCCGGTGTTTCTACCACTGAGCTACTATGGCAACATGCCGACATAGCATTGAATTTCTCAACTGACTCGCAAGTTTTCCGGTAAACCACAAGGTGATCTCAAATTATTTTGTGATAAAAACTCTTGACTCGACCTATCGTACTCCAGTCCTTCTCACGACTTGTGTGATTAAACAATTAAATCAAGGCCAATTAACCATAACAGTTGGCTGTACTATGAATTCTGGGACTTAAGTACTTACAACATTGTAAGTCGCCATTAGGGTTGTCATTTCAAAATAATTTGAGATCACCTTGTGGTTTACCAGGAAACATATAAGTATATTGAGAAATTCAATGGTATGCCGGTATGTTGCCATGGTAGAGCAACCAGCTAGAGACCGGAGATCCGTGGTTCAAATCCCTGCTATTGCATTGAATTTTTCAGTTGATTCTGCTTATCCAACTCCTGTCGTACACATGGCGTGTGTCGAAAAACAATAAAATCAAGGCCATTTTTGTTAATGCTTATCTCGATTAGATATAAAATAGGCTTTTGTAAGAACAGCTTGTATAAAAATTTATGTGAATGGAAAATCAGACGTTTTCAACTTTAATTGAAAAATTATGAATAATGCTTTAAAGTTTGAGATGGACGTTTAAAGACTCCAAATGTGGACATCTTTGGTCAGAGTCTTTTGATAGAATGGACTGGTCAAATGTAAGAAACAGGTTGCTCGTACCCAGTCTGTTACGTGATGCGGTAATTTGCTAATGCCACTAAGAGATATCTTATCTCAGTCTCAAGGTATAAATTTCAACACCTTGCCCGTCCTTATTAATATTATTAGCTGCAATAAATTATACACATACGTGATCAAAATACCTATCATATTCTTTCGGTTACATCAAATATTTACTTTTATTTCTTTTGTTTAGGGTTATTTTCTATAACCTATGATAACGATTTGCATAAATTGATGCTTGAAAGAGAGGTTTGTTTGGACTAATTTCGATTTCTATCAGTTATTCATACATGAGAATTATTCAAATTAAAATCTGCGTCCTTCAGGCATTCAGCTTCGTCATAAAATGAAATCTACGTTTTGAAAACGTATTTCTATGCAAGCTCTAAGAGCTAAAGTCATAATTCGAAAATTCTGTGATAATCTCGTGCCTTTAGGACTTGCTGATCATGGAGCGAATATAGCAGCTGTTTCTCATGAATAGCTGTGCACAAGACAAGCTTCCAGCTCACGTATTATTTTTAAACTATTCAGAGAATGTTGGATCACTCATCACGAGTTAAGCGTCCACCATTAGACACGATCCAATCTCGAAGGAACTGGCGAAAGTTTAATCTATAGTATAATTATGATTTACCGAGAATCTAAAGCTTATTCTGATGATAAACCGAATATATCACAAAAGCTTCTAGTGTCAATTTCATTACTTTCTATACACGTCTTATGTACATGGTGAATACAGAAGATATTGAATTCCGCTCAAAAATTAGGGCCCGAAAACACATTTTAGGGTTCCCCGTATAAAAACAAGTTTTAGAAAAAGGTAGATGTGGGCGAGCACGCGCATGCGCGCGCGCGCGTGTGTGTGTCAACACGATAACTCAAAAACGAAAAGTCGGTAAAATACCAAAATTGCTTTAGCATGCTTTAACGATGCGACACAAAGATTTTGAGAACCCCCCCAAACTACCCTTTACATGGAAAAAAAAAATTAAAATATAAAACACCTCAAACTATTATTTACATGAAACATGTTTCGAAATTTTCGATTTTCAAAAATGCCTCTAACGATTTTGATTGAGACACCGTATATGAAATATGTACATACTTGCATGACCAAATATTTATCTTGAATTTTCTTTGAATAACCTCTGAAAATCTCTCTATTCTGGATAATTCTTACTGAATTTTGCATAACTATAAACCGCACAACAAAAACGTATATCTCGTTAAAAAACAATATTTATGTCATAGATTTTTTTCGTGGAGTGCACCATTTCTTAGATATTCCTGTTGTTTCAGTTTTAAAATACTTAAACATTTGTCATACGAGAATTTGAAACTCCTGACCATATAAAGAATAAAATTTCAACTATACATGGCAACCAGCTTTGAAATATTTGACTGTCACTTTACCCTAATGTATTTGCTAATTTTCCTTCTATTTACGAGACAGCAAACATTTCTGCTAATGTTCATGTCGATTAGCATGAAGTAGATTAGAGACTACGACTTTTTTTACACAGACGTAGAGAAGGTCAAGTAAATGGAACTCATCGGATTTTTATTTATAAGTGCATTAGCAGAAAGGACACCTGTTAACGTTGTTTCGTCTGTGTGCACTCCTCCGGGAGTTAAAATTGCATTTAGCACGCTGGCTTCTAAAGTGTTAAAACTCAAAAACTTGGTATGTATTTTACTTTCACCGTATATCAGTTAGCTACAACTTGGGGCATTTTATCATCGAAATCGCAGATCCTAAAAATAATTTATTATTTTATTTAAGTAATAAAACTACTTGTAAGATCCTTGCGTTTGAAAAATAAAGAATTTTGAGTTACGACACTTTAGAAGCCAGGGTGAGGTTTGCCCTACTTTTGCTAACATTTGGAATTTACTTCAGTAAATAAGACGTTTTATTTCTTTTGATATTCTTGTTTTATATAATCATTTGTAAAATGTTATGTTTGATTTTTTGGCAATCCTTCTTTTGGGAGAGCTAAAAATATTCTTTCTAAATAAATATTCTCTTACAGAACTTTGCGTTATTACATTAAATGTTGATATTTTCCTTTTTGTAGTTCCCTTCCTTTCCGACCCTTCAACTTCTCTCTCTCTATATAACCATTTTAACCCCCTCTTTACCCCCTTGCGTTCATTCTTGCTCTTTCTGTCTTTCTTTTTCCTTCCAGTTTATTTTTCAATCTTTTGTATGCGTTCTCACTATTTTATCTCTAAATCTCTCCTTTACGTTATTCATTCAGTATTGTTTTAATATGATTAGTCCTTTAACTGGATATGATAAAAGAAATAAGCGAAATGATGCAGAAGTATGTGCCCGAAAGACATGCATGTGGTTTTCGGGTATCAGGAAGACTGGACGCATATTTTGGCACATTACGTGCAGATAGCGGATGTTAGGAAATAAATACTTATTGCCGGAAGTATTTTCAGCTTCACACAGACGAAGAAAAGCATTCTGGGATTTGATTCTGAGCAGCCAAAACTGGCCAAGCCTGGGCACATACTAAGTAAAAGTTCGTGCACTAAGAGATAAAATATTTGTTTAAAGATTGTATAGACTTATTTGATGTTTGAGTTATCTATATGTATGAATACGTGGGTGTAATTGTGAGTGCAAGTGTGTGTGTGATATCAGAGTCCTTTTTCTATCATTTTTCTGTGGTTCTGATGTCGTAGCGCCCGAGCGTGTGTATGTACCTGTGTGTGCATATATTCCAATGTTGTAAAGATGTATAAAATAGATATACAGATAACATTTTTAATTCAAGTATTTTTAGACAGCATGTACGTCACCCGACCCATGCGAATCTGTGACGCAAATATTGCATTATTGGAAACCTAACAATAACTTCTACTACTACTTCTACTACTACTACTACCACTACTACTACTGCTACTACCACTACTACTACTGCTACTACCACTACTACCGCTACTACTACCAGTACTACTACTACTACCATTACTACTACAAAAAGAAAAATACCACTACTACTACTACTACTACTACTACTACTACTACTACTACTACTACTACTACTACTACTACTACTACTACTACTACTACTATCACTACTACTACTACTACCACTACTACCACTACTACTACTACCACTACTACTACTACCACTACTACTACTGCTACTACCACTACTACTACCGCTACTACTACCAGTACTGCTACTACTACCATTACTACTACAAAAAAAACTACCACTACTACTACCACTACTACTACCACTACTACTACTACTACTACCACTGCTACTACTACTACCACTAATACTACTACTACTGCTACTACCACTACTACTACCGCTACTACTACCAGTACTACTACTACCATTACTACTACAAAAAGAAAACTACCACTACTACTACCACTACTACTACTACCACTACAACTACTACTACCACCACTACTACTACTACCACTACTACTACTAATACTACCACTACTACTATTACCACTACTACTACCACTACTACTACTACCACTACTACTACTACTACTACTAGCACTACTACTACTACTACCACTACTACTACCATTACTACTACAAAAAGAAAACTACCACTACTATTACCACTACTATTACTACCACTACTACTACCACTACTACTACTGCCACTACCACTACTACTACCGCTACTACTACCAGTACTACTACAACTACCGTTACTACTACAAAAAGAAAACTACCACTACTACTACCACTACTACTACCACTACAACTACTACTACCACTACTACTACCACTACAACTACTACTACCACTACAACTACTACTACCACTACAACTACTACTACCACTACAACTACTACTACCACTACTACTACTACCACTACTACTACTACTGCTACTACCACTACTACTACCGCTACTACTACCATTACTACTGCAAAAAGAAAACTACCACTACTACTACCACTACTACTACTGCCACTACAACTACTACTACCACTACAACTACTACTACCACTACTACTACTACTGCTACTACCACTACTACTACCACTACTACTACCACTACAACTACTACTTCCACTACTACTACTACTACCACTACTACTACTACTACTACCACTACTACTACCACTACTACTACTACTGCTACTACCACTACTACTACCACTACTACTACTACCACTACAACTACTACTACCACTACTACTACCACTACTACTACTACTACTGCTACTACCACTACTACTACCGCTACTACTACCAGTACTACTACTACTACCATTACTACTACAAAAAGAAAACTACCACTACTACTACCACCACTACTACTACTACCACTACAACTACTACTACCACTACAACTACTACTACCACTACTACTACTACTGCTACTACCACTACTACTACCACTACTACTACTACCACTACAACTACTACTACCACTACTACTACTACTACTACCACTACTACTACTACTACCACTACTACTACTACCACTACTACTACCACTACTACTACTACCACTACTACTACTACTACCACTACTACTACCATTACTACTACAAAAAGAAAACTACCACTACTATTACCACTACTATTACTACCACTACTACTACTACCACTACTACCACTACTACCACTACTACTACCACTACTACTACCACTACTACTACCACTACTACTACCACTACTACTACCACTACTACTACTACTACTACTACTACTACTACCACTACTACTAACTTCTACCACTGCCACTACCGCTATCGCTACCGCTGCCACTACTGCAACCGTAGATCCATGGGGTAAAGGTTACAAATTAGTCATGGACAAGATAGGTAATAACACATTAACACAACTCAGGGAAGAAGAACAGACGGATATTGCAAAAACATTATTTCCATCACATAAAATAAAAGCATGACCAGAGATCAGAGCTAAAATAGAAGAAATTCCCTTGTGTATGAAAGAGGAAGTAAAAGATGCTGGTAAACGAATAAAACCAAGAAAAGCAGTAGGTTCTAAGGGAATGCTTCCCAAAGTAATTAAGGACATATCAACTGAATATCCTGAAATCCTCGAAAAAGTCGTGAATATACTGCTAGTTGATGGAAGGTTCCCTAGACAATGGAAAATTGCAAGACTGATTCTCATAGAGAAACCAAAAAAAGCTAATGGAAATGTAACTTACAGACCACTCTGCTTACTGAATGCAATAGAAACATTTTACGAACAAATTATAAACAAAGGATTAATAGAAGAGATTAATAAAAAAGAAGGTTTTGCAGAGACACAATATGGATTCAGGAAGGGCTTATCAAAATAGAATGCAATGGATACAGTGAAAAAATCGTAGAAACGGAAGCAAAACCAAAAAACGAATTTGCCGTTATGATTGAAATTCATGTAAAAAAGTGCTTTTAATTGAACGTCCTGGAGAGGCATAGTGAATGAACTCAGAAGAAGAGATGTGAACCCATATCTAACAATGCTAGTCTGCAGCTATCTAGAAGATAGACAAATACTGATAGGCAAAAGCACAAAATTGGACATGAGCTGTGGAGTTCCACAAGGATCGGTGCTAGGTCCCAGGAACATATATTATGACTGTGTGCTAAAAGAAGAACTCCCAATTGGAACTAAAACTACAGCATATGCTGACGATTTAGCACTAATAGTATGTGGCAGAACAGAGGTGGAAGTAAAAGAAAAAAATAGAATGGTCCTTGAACAAAATTGAAACCTGGATGATAGAAAATGGGTTATTACTATTGGCACCAGAGAAAACAGAAATGGTTATACTGGAGGTTAGAAGAACTTTAAGGGAAATAACGGTTACATTTGGCAACCAAGAAATAAAGACCAGTAAACAAATAAAATATCTAGGTATCCAAATAGGACAAAACTTAAACATGTGGCCACATATTAAATTTGTAGCCTACAATGCAGAAAAAGCATAACCGCTATAAGCCGAATAATGCCAAACCTAAGAGGACCAATTCCAATGAAAGGAAGATTACTCAGTAGCTAGAACAATACCTATACCCTTATTAATACAGGAGAGAGTATATAAGAATAAAAAACAAGAAAACATAAAAGGTGTTAACATAAGGGTATACACGATACGGATGTGGCAAGATTAATGGACTCTGGAAACGGAGACAGCACAATGGACTAAACTATTGATACCGGATATTGAACCCTGGCTGAAGAGGACCCATCGTCAAGTTGGATAATATCTTACCCAATTTTTGACAGGACATTGAAGATATAGAACATACTTGTTCAAAATGAACTTGGTAGACAGCGAAGACTGTGTGCACTGTGAAAAAAACGATACACCAGAACATGCGATTCTAATAAGCAAAAACTGGAACCAACACAGACAAAACTATGCTAAACAAACTGGATAAAATATCACTACGAGGAATATTAAGCGACAGTAGCTAGAAAGTGATAAAAAACTGGAAAATGATTGTGGAAATTATAACCGTCATTCTCAAAAATAAGGAAAAGTGAGACACAAGGGGTTAAATACTGATGCTGAAAGGTGGTTTCCGTAATGTGTGCAGAACAGACAGGGGTTATTAGTTGGTCAAACCCAACTAGCCACATAGAAAGATGTCTTTTTGAAGATTTTCCCCTATCGACAATCAAAAAAAAAAAAAAAAAAAAAATACTACAACTACTTATACTACTATTACATTTGCTACTACTACAACTACTTTTACTACTAGTACTACTCCTACAACTACTAGTACTAGAACTAGTACTACTACAACTACTTATACTACTACAATTACTACAACTGCTTTTACTACTACTACTACTTTTACTACTACTACTTTACTACTACTACTACTTTTACTACTACAACTACTCATACTACTACTATTACTACTACTACTACTTTTACTACTACTTTTACTACTAATACTACTACAACTACTCATACTACTATTACTACTACTGCTACTACTACTACTACAACTACTTATACTACAGCTACTTATACTACTAGTATTACTACTACTACTACTACAACTACTTTTATTACTAGTACTACTATTACTACAATTACTACTACAACTACTTTTACTACTACTATTACTACTACTACTGCAACTACTTATACTACCATTGCTACTACTACTACTACTAATACTACTATTACTATTACTACTACTACTACTACTACTACTACTACTATTACTATTACTACTACAGATACTACTACAACTACTGATACTATTACTACTAATATTATAATACAACTACTTATACTAGTACTATTACTACTATTACTACTACTATTACTATTACTACTACTAGTGCTATTACTACTCTACTGCTACTATTACTACTACTGCTACTACTACAACTACTACTACAACTACTTATACTACTACTACTATTACTACTACTATTACTATTAATACTACTACTCTTGATACTACTGCTACTACTAATACTACTACAACTACTTATAATACTACTACTATTACTATTAATACTACTACTACTGATACCACTGCTACTACTAATACTACTATTACTATTACTACTACTAGTACGACTACTTATACTACTACTATTATTACTACTATTACTATTGCTACTGCTGCTAATACTACTATTACTACTACTACTACTACTACTATTAATACTATTACAACTACTTATACTACTACTACTATTAATACTATTACAACTACTTATACTACTACTACTACTATTACTACAACTAGTTTTACTACGAGTACTACTACTATTACTATTACTACTACTGCTAATACTACTATTACTACTACTGCTAATACTACTATTACTACAACTGCTAATACTACTATTACTACTACTGCTAATACTACTATTACTACTACTGCTAATACTACTATTACTACTACTGCTAATACTACTATTACTACTACTGCTAATACTACTATTACTACAACTGCTAATACTACTATTACTACTACTGCTAATACTACTATTACTACTACTGCTAATACTACTATTACTACTACTGCTAATACTACTATTACTACTACTGCTGCTAATACTACTATTACTACAACTACTTTTACTACGAGTACTACTACTATTACTACTACTACTGCTAATACTACTATTACTACTACTACTGCTAATAATACTATTACTACTACAACTGTTACTGCTACTACTACTATTATTACTATTACATCTACTTATACTACTACTACTGTTACTACAACTACTTTTACTAAGAGTACTGCTACTATTACTACTACTGATACTACTACAACTACTACTATTACTACTACTATTACTACTACTATTACTATTACTACTACTACAACTACTACTTATACTACTACTGCTACTACTATTATTACTATTACTACTATAACTACTTATACTACTACTATTACTACTACTATTACTATTACTACTACTGATACTATTACAACTACTACTATTACTACTACTATTACTACTATAACTACTACTATTACTACTACAACTACTTATACTACTACTACTGCTACTACTATTACTACTATTACTATTACTCTTAATACTACAACTACTTATACTACTAATATTACTACTACTATTACTATTACTACTACTATTACTACTACTGATACTACTACAACTAATGCAACTACTACTACTATTACTACTACTGATACTACTACAGCTACTACTATTACTACTACTATTACTATTACTACTACTGATACTACAACTACTAATATTAGTACTACTATTACTACTACTATTACTATTACTACTACAACTACTACTACTTCTACTACTACTACTACTTATACTACTACTACTGCTACTACTATTACTACTATTACTATTACTACTACAACTACTTATACTACTACTATTCCTACTACTACTACTATTACTATTACTACTACTATCACTACTACTGATACTACTACAACTACTACTATTACTACTACTATTACTACTACTACTATTACTACTACTACTACAACTACTTATACTACTACTACTACTGCTACTACTACTACTGATACTACTGCTACTACTAATACTACTACAACTACTTATACTACTACTATTACTACTACTACTATTACTACTACTACTACTATTACTACTACTATTACTATTACTACTACTACTGATACTATTACTGCTACTATTATTACTACTACTACAACTACTTATACTACTACTACTGATACTATTACTGCTACTACTATTACTACCACTACTACAACTACTTATACTACTACTGCTACTGCTACTACTACAACTACTTATACAACTACTACTACTACTGATACTATTACTGCTACTACTTTTACTACTACTACTACAACTACTTATACTACTACTACTACTGCTACTACTATTACTATTACTACTACAACTACTTATACTACTACTACTGATATTAATACTGCTACTACTATTACTACTACTACTACAACTACTTATACTACTACTACTACTGATACTATTACTGCTACTACTATTACTACTACTACAACTACTTATACTACTACTACTACTGATACTATTACTGCTACTACTATTACTACTACTACTACTACAACTACTTATACTACTACTACTACTGCTACTACTATTACAACTACTATTACTATTACTACTACAACTACTTATACTACTACTACTGCTACTACTATTACTACTATTACTATTACTACTACAACTACTTATACTACTACTATTACACTTACTACTATTACTATTTCTATTACTACTACAACTACTTATACTACTACTATTACTACTACTACTATTACTATTACTATTACTACTACAACTACTTATACTACTACTATTACTATTACTACTATTACTATTACTATTACTACTACAACTACTTATACTACTATTACTACTACTACTATTACTATTACTATTACAACTAATTATACTACTACTATTACTACTACTACAACTACTTTTACTACTACTACTGATACTATTACTGCTACTACTATTACTACTACTACTACAACTACTTATACTACTACTACTACTGCTACTACTATTACTACTATTACTATTACTACTACAACTACTTATACTACTATTATTACTACTACTACTATTACTACTGCTATTACAATTACTACTACTACTACTACTACTGACACTACTACTACTACTATTACTACTACCACTACTAATACTACTACTTCTATCACTACTACAACATCTATCTATTATAATATTGTTTGCGCTATTGGCGGGAACACATTTAAGGCTCCATACAATTTATTTGTCAGTCATGATGTGAGTCATCTTTGACGGCGACAGGCGTTGAGAAATTAATTACTTTGTTTTCAAATATCGCTGTCCTAAACTCACATACTTCCATTAACTTAAGTTTTGTTGCGTGTCTATTAGACATGTATTTCCATAAATGCTACTTTTATTTCTTGTGAATAGAACTGGATGCTTTCCTTTTAGAGTATTTATTACTTTCCAAAGGCTGTGATATATTATACAGGTGGGAGGAATGGAGCAGGTTCCATTTACATCACGTAAAACCGATCTGATATTTTGGGAGGGGATGATCCAAATTTCGAAGCCAAAGTGTGTGGGGAGATGCTATTATGTGGGAAGCAGAGTATGTAGAGGAAACACATTTAAAGGGATTATTTACTTAAGTTTAGAATTCTGATCATTTTTTTTTCTTCTGAAAATACAACCTATATTTCTTTCTTTGTTGAACAAGAATCTGTTTCATGTAATGTCTTTTCCTAAATATTTGGCCAAGAAAGTAACGTTATTTTTACTCCTAAATTTTATAAAGGAAAAATATGTTTAATGTGTTATGGAACTTCAGGTTTTGTGAATTTAAACCTTACTTATTACATTTTTTAGCTAATTGGCATTGGTCTATTGTATATGAACATTCATAAAAGTGAGAAGCCTAAGCTTAGGAATATTTACTTAATGGACATATTTAGTGTATGACTTTTGTGTATCCATGTTTGAAAGACACATATTTTCAATTAATTAACATAAATCATAATTTTTATTGAGAGTTAAAAAACTACTTGCCCATAGAGCTTAGGAGTTACCCGACGTTCTTCTTTTCAGAATAATCCTGATGTGTGTCACTGACATGCCTTTTTCTACCTGATCTACAAAAAGAAACTATTCTTACATAAATTTATTCTTTTATCTACATCGAGATAACCTTTGGCAGAAACTTTGCTTACTTTCTTATAAGTAGATCGGAAGTAAACCAGCCTAAAGCAATAGTCAAATATTTTAAGCCTAGTCGCTATGTGAAATTTTTGTTATCTTTGTATGGCTAGGAGAAAAGAAAGAGATATGAAAAACATTACAATTTCCCGTTTGAGAAAAGCATAAGTATTTAAAAATTGAAAGCAATGTTATTTATATTTTCGGATTTTATCTATCTCTTACGATTTACGAGCTGTTAAACTTTTAGCTGATTTTTATAAAGCAAGATAATACAGAAACCTAAGATACTTATGTGTATGTTTTTATGTTTACAATACTATCAAAACAGACTGTTTTTATTGGTAATCCTAGAAGGGTTACAAATTAGATTAGTGAGTCGATCCAAAAAAGTATTTTCAGAAAAAGGTACGTGTGTGTGTCCATGTGTCAGTGTGTCCGTGTGCCTGTGAACACGATAACTCAAAAACGAAAAGTTGGTAAAATACCAAACCTGGTATTTAAGTTTAGTATCTTCCAGGGATGCGACACGAAGATTTTTAGAAAAATCCCCCCACCCCAAACTACCTTTCACATGGAACTTTTTTCGAAAATTTTGATTTTCTAAAAAATGGCTCTAACGATTTTGATTAAAATATCGTATATTAAAGATATGTACCTGTCAAATAAAATGTATCTTTTGAATTTTCTGGAAATAGCCTCTGAAGACTACTTTATGCTGGGTCAATTTTACGGAATTTAGCATAACCTCTAAACCATAAGAGATGGACAAAAACTTATCACACAACAAACTTAGAGCACTTTAAAACACACAATTTAAGCTATATACATTTTTTTCGTGGAGTTGATTGTTTTTGAGATATTCCTTGTTTTTGGTTTCAGCTATAAAAAACATACTTCTCGCATACAGGACTTTGTGAACTCGTGCCCATACAAACAAAGGAACTTCAGTCACATAGCAACCAGCTTTTGACCATCACTTTAATCTATGGTACTCCCTTATTTCGCTTCTACTTACAAGGAAGCTAGAAGTAAGACTATTTCCGCTAATTGTTTCTCGATTAGCAGGAAGTAAATAGAAGCATAAGCTTTTTAACACTAATTTATTGCAGAGTTGTAGAGAAAGTCATGTGACTGGAAGGCGTCAGACTTTTTACATTGCATTCTATGCTTTAGGTGTCTGGGTCAAATGCCGACGATAAGCATTTGAGATGATAAAGCAGCTATGAATGTACGAAATATCGATATGAAATTCGCTTTCATAAAAGCATACTATGATGCTCTTTTTTCAAGGAGGATCAAAGAACTCGTAACACAGAGCATGCAGAATGGCGAGAGTTTCAAGATTCTTGACTCAACTTTAAATGTGTTGAGTCAGCAGGTTATAAGGAAAGTGTTGTTCTGAAGAAAAATTTGAAGAATATCACAAACAAGAATGTTGGACTGCTAAAGTTGAGACAAATCGGTTAAACGCTGCAGGGGGAAACAATATAGACATTCATCCATCATTATTCGCTAACTACAAGTCTTGTGCCCTTACTTCTTGTGAGTGAGTGAAAAGTTTCATCCAATATGTACATTTTCACTAAAAGAAGGAACAGATTACTGACGGAAAATATTGAAGAAATAATTCTTAATGGAAGAGAATTGAACTCGTAAATAACATTAGATAATAATAAATGTGTTTATTTGTGCGGCAATGTGTATGATATTAATTGTTGCCCTTTATAACATGTCGATAATGTTTATTGCATATTTGGGTGTATATTTTGTTTGTTTGTCCATGTTTTGTCAATTTTCGTGCACATTTGTAGACACATTTTCAAGTTTTAGTTGGGTATATCTCCGAATAGTGATATAGCACCAACATTCTACAAACAGATTTATTTTTGCACAATATTAAGTAATGCGTAAACTGTTAAACTTTCCAGTATTTCCATGTAGCCTTTAACTTGTATTTTTTGTATTGATTAACATACGTCTTGTAAGATTATAATTTTTGTCTCTAATGTGTATTACAAATATTGTATTCTCGTCTAATAATCCAGTTATCATTGTACTTTCATTGATCTGGAAGTTAGAACCGCTAATTTTCTTAAAGAAAAAATAATTATTGTGCTGAAATTTAGTAAGACATTACACATTGAACGTAATCTATCGCATCAAGAACTCCAGAAAGAATACGCATCAGATAGAAATCATCAATAGTTTGATTGCTTTTCTGTACCGCAAAAAACTGCCAAATTATTGCGAATATGAGAAGTTAAACAATGAATTTTGGGAGAAGGATGGTATGGTGGCAAACCGCATTCTTCCTCTTCTTCTTCCAGCGACAATAAGGCCAACCCTGAAAAGTCTAACTCTTGAAAGGAGCTCAAATATTTGTAATTGGAGATTTTTTCGATTTAATCTTGCCAGAATACATACAACAAAACTGAGGTCACTGCTTCAGTCCCGTGTCAGATTTAACAGCATATAATGTTTTGTTAAATGATAACGATCCTCTCCTTTACATATATTGAAAGGTACACAGGCGTCACAGTTAGTATTATTGAATACCATAACTGCAAATTGTCGCAGTAGCTCAATGGTCAGAGCAACCGCGCGGAGAGCGGGAGAATCGTGTTCAAATATCTGCTGTGGCATTGGATTTTTCAACTGGTTCTAATAATACTATATATGTGATTGTTTTGGTCATCTCCTTAGCGCAATGGTAGCGCAGCTTCTTACCAAGCGGGAGACCTGGGTTCGATCCCCAGTACCGGCGTGGTAATTTTTCCCCCGCTGGGAAACCTGGCCCGGGGTGCACTCAGCCTCGTAAGGTCCCTGGTAGGCCAATTGAGGAGCTACTCGATGGAGAAGTAGCGGCTCCAGGTCATGAGGACCGCATTCACCGGCCGGGGGGACTAGAGGCGCTGACCACGTCTCACCCTCCAATACTGCACCCACCCATGACGTCTATAGTGGACAGAGATGGGGGACGTAGCGGCCAAGGTTCCTCGTGAACTTTCGTGCCGTCGGTAATAAACCGCAGAAGAGAAGTATGTAATTCGCGAAATCATATCACCTTAAGTTACAGATAAATTGGAATTTTTACGCCATTTGAATAAATCTCTTTTAATGGCAGAATCTGTGTCATCTGCGGTGGGGCACAAGAAAAACGTGAATAAAAAGGCAAATAGGCAGCTGATCTGGATCATATTTGCCACATACTATTGGATTCTGCAGGTTGGAGACGCGGCAAACTACCGGACTTCCTGATCTTTATCCGCAAAGAACGATGGGAATCCCTCTGTCGTTGGTCTTCGGCATTTACAGAGACTCTAGTTTCCGAACTGTGACAGTAATCTATAAAAAAAAATACATGGCGACACATTCACAATAGTTGTTCTGAACTACAAGTTACAATTACCATATTGATTAATGTAACTATTTCTCATATACACTTGAAATATTAATAAAAAAGAAGAAGAAAGAAAAACACTACCCTAAAAAAAATGTGAGCGTCTCCAAACTTTTGGGTTAAGAATAAGTGTTACGTTTCTGCTAACAAAGAACACTCGAGTGTATGGAATCGTGCCAACTTTTTGATTCAGTACTCCAGTTAGTGATTTGTTCACTCTTCATGCTAGCTTGAGATGGGATAATCTGTAAAACTTTATCTCTGATGAGGTCCACCAGTGTTTTATTTGCAATTTTCTCATAAACTCCTCAGTCCATCCGATAAGTAAGCAGTCAGGAGGGACAGTTAAATGTTAGATTTTCTGGTATTCTTGGTTGCAATATCTCTAAATCAGAATTGTACAGCTGGTGTGAAATAACAGTACGCGCACTGCCATTTATCAATCGTTAATCTGCAACAGCATATGTTGGCATGCATTATACTTAGCTTGCCACTACTCATCCAGTGATGGAAGGTATCCAGCCGTCAACGTCCACGTGTTTTACTGCTGTATGATTGTGGGTGAAATGAATTTTCTCCATGTGGAAAACACCTGTTACGGTATTTGTATTCAAGGAATATATTATGTGCTTCTATTACGAATAAATAAACATGATTAATAAAACAAGTGTGTTAAATAATACTCCATTCACACTAAGATATCCGATGATGATGTGTACACTTAATGTTGTCTTCTGGAGTGATTATGATCTTTGGACCAGTAGTTCCCCGCAAATGGTGATATCTCCCGGAAAGAAACCAAGAGTAATTCTGGTATTGGATTAAATGTTTTTTCACACAAGCCGTGTGTAGGACAGGAGTTGGCTAGGTCATAGCTGGGATTTGAACTACGGATCTCCCGATCTGTAGTCGGTTGCTCTGCCACTGATCTACCATGGCAACATGCCTGCATAGCACTGCATTTCTCAACTGACTCGTATGTTTCCCGGTAAACCACAAGGTGATCTCAAATTATTTGTATAATTATCGGGAGATCCGTGGTTCAAATCCCGGCTATGGCATTACATTTTTCAGTCTGGCTCTACTTATCCAAGAGTAATTCTATTTCCTAGTTCTCCCAAAGATCAGAAAATACCCTTTAACCACACATTCCGTGTACAGTTACCTACTGTATGACGTAATCATGATTTCGTTTTTCCTGTAGTTATATCCTCATGACAATATTGAATTTATAGTAAAAATTTCACCAACTGGCGGCCCTCAGGAGCAACAGCAAGGCTTGTAAATATTTATTTTTGTAATCTAAATCTATTTCATAACAAACAAATAAAATGTGTGTCTGTTCTTCGTGAATGTATACTTGTGAGCTTCGGTCTGCACTCTCTTTCACATTCCAGTTCGCAATGGAGAATTCTTTTAATTATTTCATCCTCATTCATTCTTTCTATAAGCACAACCCATTTGAATCTGATATTTTAATTGACTTAGTAATGTTGGAAGATTCATACACATAGTTTATGTATTTAATTAATAATTATTATAGCTTTTTCTTCATCCTCTTTCTCTTTAACTGCACTAAAAATTATTCCCAATATTCTTCTTTTAAATATAGTCACTCTGAATTATTCATCCTATGTTACAGATCAGGTTTCATTTCCGTAATTAAGTATTGCTTTAACTAGTGTTTTATAGATTCTAATTTCGGTTTTCTATGATAAATGTTTAGAGTTAAATTATTTCAGTATCCCTAAATGTCCTGGTTTATTTCTTCTTCCACATCGTTAATTTCATTGATGATAAATCTAAGTGCTAAGGTTATGATGTTTTTCTAATTTATTGGTCAAAATGTCCACTAGTTTAGTTTGTTTAATAAAACTTTATTGATATTTGTACAATTTATTGATCTTTTCTTCATTTACCTTTAAACGCACATTTTTTGCATTGATTAATGGCTAAAATGTTTTTGTGCACATATCTTTGTGTTTGCAGTTTTATTGACGTCAATTGCATTAATATTAAAATATATTCTAATATTCAGTTAATCTTCTCATTTTTCTTCGGGCTTAATAAAATAAGGTGTTAAAAACTATTCAGTTTAATAAACTTCTTCCAAAACTGCATATTATTAATCCTAATATTCATAAACTGTTATTCAACTTTCTTATACCACATTTATTAAATTCAACTTAACATTTTAATATATAAATTAAATAATAACTAAAAATCACAAAAATACATTAGACCAAAACTAGAGGGAGTGGTGTGGACAGTTGTGGTGAGGCATGCCTTCTAGCTACTCAAATGAAATGTTCACGTACTCATTCCCTTTCGCCTTTCACCTAGGCCTGAGCTTTGTTCTTAAGCTAGTTCGTGTGTGACGACTTGAAATAAAGCAAAAAGAGTTTGGGAATAGAACATATGATAAGCAAATTCTTTCAACATTAAACAAAGAAGTCAGTATAGAAAATTAGAAGCATTAATTTCTGTACACTCAACTATACTGTTACCTTGCTTGTTAGGCATTTTAACTTCGCTTGCTGTTGGTTGTTTACAGCTCGTTCACAAGGATATGTGTTAGGTTCTTTAACAGCTGCGAAGGTATCCACTGAATGCCTATATGCAGTAATTTACAGCTAAGAAATACCTTGGGCTATTTACGAAAGGGCTTTGAGGTACATTTGACACAAAACAGCATGCCTACAATGAGCTAAAGCAGCTGTAACACTATTCACTCGCTCCTTATGCGGGTTCCCGCGTGGCCCCTTCAGCTGTCAGGCTAGATTACAAACTAATACCTGGGAAATCGCTTTTCCCTAACACCACCCCACAGAAGGGGCGCTTAAGTCCCCAGAGCCCCAAGCATCGAGCTCGGCTGACCCCACAATGTGTTGCAATAAATCCGAGCTTGGAGGAACACCGACAGCCAAGGAAATAGAGTGGAGTGTGGTGGAGGAAAACTGCAGAGTGCATGTAGTAAATTACAAGCTTCAGACAACCCTAGAGATGCATGCTTTACGTGTAAAAGAAATCCTCTACGCTCTTCGATGTTTTCACAAGAACACATAACGGAGTAAGACATGAGGAGGCAAACATTTTGGCGCATAGCAGCATTGTGATCGTCACGGCTAAGAAAGATAAATGGGTATCAAGGGCGGGCCTTGGGCAACTTCCAGGAGGTGCACACGGCGGCGTCAGACATATATCTAAACCTATATTTTCACTTTCACTCAGTAAAGAAAGTATTCCCCCTAAAAATGCTATATGGAGGTTTCATTGGAAATACATCCAAAATACATAGTGTATAGAGAAGGTATTGCATTCCACCCAAAATTCGATATCGAGATTTCACCGAAAATGTATGTTTTAGGTTCCCCTGCATCCAAAAAAAGCATTTTCAGAAAAAGGTCCGTGTATATGTGTCATTGTGTCTGTGAACACGATAACGCAAAAACGAAAAGTCGGTAAAATACTGAACTTGGTATTTAAGTTTAGTATCTTCTAGGGATTCGACACGAAGATTTTGAGAAACCCCTCCCCTAAACTACCCTATACATGGAACTTTTTTTGAACATTTTGATTTTCTCAAAAACGTCTCTAACGATTTTGATTTTAATATCGTGTATTAAAGATATTTACCTGACAAATAAAATATACATCTTAAATTACCTGGAAATAACCTCTGAAGACTACTTTATCTGAATGCATTTACGGAATTTTTCATATCTGATAAACCTTAAAAGATGGATAAAAACCTATCACACAAAACATGTAGAACACGTTAAAACACACAATTTATGTTATATACTTTTTTCGTGAAGTTGATCGTTTTTAAGATATTCCTTGTTTTTGGTTTCAGCTTTGAAAAACTTATACTTTTTTACACTATACTTTCCTTAGAAACAAAGGAACCTCAGTCACATATCAATTAGCTTTTGACTATCACTTTAACTTATGCAACTCCATTATTTCGTTTCTACTTACAAGGAAGTAGCTAATAAGACTATTTCTGTTAATTTTTTCTTGATTAGCACGAAGTGAATAGAAACATAATCTTTTTAACAATAATTTGTTGCAGAGATGTAGAGAAAGTCATGTGAATGACCTTTATTCCTCGCATTTTATTCCGCATGCTCACCTGTATGTTCATTTACCCACACGGCTAAGCGATGTGTCTAATTCAAGTCCCTCCAGGACCTTCCTCTCTGATTGAGGTGTGTCTGTGTGTGTGTGTGTGTGTGTTTTATGGAGCTTATTATACGTCAGACTCCTGGAGGAGAATATGAGAAGAAAGGGTGGCCGAATTCCGGGTATGGAGAGAGCCACCACCGGTGTTTCCCAGATAAGGGTTTTTCGGGGTTCTCCCTTATCTTGAGAAGACGAATATTGGTAGTAATTTTAAGCTTCATGGACCATGAGATCATTTGAGTATCATTTCACTGATTTCATTCATCGTCCGATGTGACCAACCAGGTGAAAGGACGTTGAGCTAGAAAAAAATTATTATTATATCAATTTTTGTATTAAAGATGTTTGAAACATTTACTGCTATTCCTTTGGAATCTAAAACATTTTAAGGAAATACTAACGAATGAGTTTTGCAATTGGTAACCGAAAATAAAGTTTCTAGCAATACTTATCACGATGAAGAGAAACACGCCTAAAATGGAAATCTGATGTGTTCCATTCACACGACTTTCTCTAGCTATTCTGCAACACATTATCCTTACAAAAGCTGATCCTTCTCTCTACTTCGTGCTATTCAAGATAAACAAAATTATAATTCCTCACTTATAATTAGAAGGACTATGAGGGAGAACACAAGGCTAAATGTAACATATTATTGTTAAAAAGCTGATTCGACTGTTTTCTTCATGCTAATTAAGATAAATATTAGAGGAAATGCTTTCTTGCAAATAGAAGGGAAATAATGGAATACACTAAGCTAAAACGATAGTCAACTCTTTTAAATACTGGATGAAA
Source organism: Hymenopus coronatus (assembly GCA_030762935.1). Lineage (NCBI taxonomy): Eukaryota > Metazoa > Arthropoda > Insecta > Mantodea > Hymenopodidae > Hymenopus > Hymenopus coronatus. Next base: position 130,819,666 of record CM060882.1, on the reverse strand, counting down.
TCCGTTCCGATGCATTGCCAGGAGCTGACAAATTCCCGTATGTGAAAACTAAAAGTATTTTAAAACTCAAACCAATAACAAGGAATATCTTAAAAATGGCCAACTTCACAAAAAAGAAAAAATATTATATATATTGTTTGTCTCAATGAGATCTACAGTTTTTGTGTAGTAAGTTTTTGTCTATCTCTTACGGTTCACTAGTTATGCAAAATCTATAAAAATTCATTCATAATAAAGAGTACTTCAAAGGTTATTCAAACAAATTTCAAGATATACATCATATTTGTCATGTAAATATTTTTAATATACGGTGTTTTAATCAAAATGTAGAGCCATATTTGAAAAGATCAATATTTTCGAAAATTTTTCCATGTAAAGGAAAGTTTGGGATGGAGGTATTTTTCTCAAAATCTTCGTGTCGCATCCTTGGAAGATACTAAACTTATATACCAAGTGTGATAGTTTACCGACGTTTCGTTTTTGAGTTATGCTGTCCACAGACGCACACAAACACACGGACCTTTTTCTTCCAAAAATGTTTTTTTTTTTGGCTTCAGGGGGATCCAAAACATGTATTTCCAGTTAAATCTTGGTATCGAGATTTTTGATGTATTACAATACCTTCTCTATACACTATGTACATAATACTTGTAGAGAGAGTAAAAATAGGTGCATACAAAAGCGAAAAATTATGACTAGACTCCGTAGAAGAAATCCAGGTACTGGTAAAATGGAAAGAGAAGAATGCGATAAGAGATGTAGAAGGAGCTGCTACTAGACTCATATATCAGACTAAATGCAATTGTTCGCGGAATATATTATGTCATGCGTTAGAACATGATATATGGCAGGCTGGATATAAAAAAACAATTGATAAATAGAACTCCTTTTGATTTAAGTACTGAGAGAAAAAATCTGATATGAACCCTTCATATGACTTCCTCTACTTCTCTGTAAAGATATTGTTAAAAAGCTTCTTCTATACATTTCATTTAAATCGAGATAAAATTAGCATAAATGGTCTTATTACTTGCTTCCTTCGAAGTAGAAGGGAAATATGGGGCACATTAGGCTAAAGCAATAGTCAAATTTTTAAAATCTGTTTGACATGTAATTGATATTTCCTTGCTTGTATTATGGCCAGGAGTTGACAATATATGAGAAAATATAAAGCTGAAACCAATAACAAAGAATATCCAAAAACGATTTGGTTTACAAAAACAGTACATGTTATAAATTATGTATTTTAATGAGAACTACATTTCTTGTGAGTAAGTTCTTCAGGTCTTCAGAAGTTGTATTAAAAATTAAAGATATACGTTACATTTGTCATGTAAACATCTTTAATATACGATATTTTAATCAAAATCGTTAGAGCCATTTTTGAGTAAATCAAAAATTTTTCCATGTAGAGGGTAGTTAGGGGTGAGGGAATTTTCATAAACATCTTCATGTTGCAGAAGATGATACTATAGATACTATACTTAAATATAACAACTATTATTGTTTTAGCTATGTTATCCACAGACACACATAGTGTGCATAGTAAGTGAAGAGAAAGTAAAAAGGAGATAGCAAAGGCGTTGTTTCCTTTTAGAGAAGACAAATGGGATTAGAATGCTGGAGCACTAATGTAGTGCTTTTCATTATAAAGGAGTTAAATGAGGAACCCAAGAAAATGAAGCTAGGGAAAGCACCTGGAATTGATGGCAGTAATTAAAACTGCTACTAAAATAGCTCCGGATTGGATTCTGGTAATGTTGAACAGTTTACTACGTAAAATGGCTAAATTTGCGTTATTGTTGAAAAAAAGCAAATCACAGCTAGAGCCGTTAGACACGACCATTGTACCTATTGAATACTTTAAGTAAGCGCTACGAAGGAATGATAAAACAGATAAAAGAGAGACTTTAGAAAATGGAACATTATCCAATCAACAATATGGATTTCGTAAAGGGAAATCTGCAATACAAACTGTACTCAGAATTAAGCATGAATGGAGAGGGAAATGGGGTGCATAGATGTGAAAAACGCTTTTAAGTCTACTTCTTAAAGAATAATATCAGATGGTCTCAGACAAAACATCTCGATGTATATAATAAGTATATTAACATCCTATTTTCAAGAGATAAATATAAACATTTACAAGGAAGAGGTAGAAATAAGCACAGGTGTCTCACAGAGATTCATTCTTAGACCAACACTATGGAATAAATTATGTAATGCAGTTCTCAAGTTGAATTTAATACAAATTACTTTTGTGGAGGACTTATCACTGGTTGTTATTGCTGATGATACAGAAGAATTAAAATCGGGTGGAAGGGAAGTCATTACATTAATTTAAACCAATAAACATCCCGTATTTGAAACACATTTTGTATATTAAGCTTTTGTTTCTGACCATTGCCTAGGGATATTATTTAGTTTCTTCGAAAACAAGGGACAAACTTGCTGACAACGCTACGGGTGAGTGCCAGTTGAACTAGGTCAATCAGAATGCCAGTTGCATTCGTTATCTGCCTAAACATTAGACCACCCTGCGTCGTGTTTGCAAGCGACCGACATATTTACATCCAGAAGTCGGTTCAGAAACCTGACCAACCTCAACGCAACATTGGCAAAGGCTGCTCGGAATATTCCTTTAATGCTTTAAAATGATGAATTATTTCGAAACTCTACGCATGTTACAGGTAACAAACTATTATCTTCGTACATTCTTGTGGAATTACGCATCCCGTTTGGAACAAAAATCATTTATTTTTTCAAAATTGACTGATCAAAGAACAAAATTTCATGGGACTTTTTTGTTTGTAATGCTTCTATGAAACACATATCAAAAGGAATGTAATAAGTTCCCTTCCACCCGGTATATGGAGCAAATGAACCGCTAAGACATGTCGAAAGATGAAAAGCATACAAACAAGTTAGAGTTGGTATCAGAGATAACAAATGCTGCTATTATAAAAAGCCGTAGAAAGCGAAAAAAAATTATTTTCTCTCTAAATTTTCTCGGGATTCTAGTCAGGTAAGTATATGGATTAACTTGAGTATAATCTTCGTTTTTAGGGTAAATTGATGACTTGAAAGTCCGAATTTGCGTATTTATAGTGTGAGTGAAGCTATCGTCTGATTTAGATGCTAGCTTCTCTCTGGCAAATCATTAATTTACCTTGAAAAAGATGATGTACATCTTCGAAACGTAGAAGTGAATCCATGTAGGTAAGTACCTATCTGGCTTGAAGACCGAGAAAATGTAGAGTTAATATGTCGCCAAGAAAGCTTCAGCTCCTTCTTTACTTTATGTTGAGGGAAATTGTTGACTATCAGATACCCAGGAATCATGAAAGATGAGAACACAGCTTTTGCAGAGCATATAAGGCCATGACAATAAAGGATAGAACAAAAATATCACAACTTGCTAAAATAATGCCAAATATTGGTGGTCTGTGATCGATTAAGGCAAATGCTATGTGCGGTAGTGTACTCTATTGTATTATACGCTGCACCACTCGTGTACGGTTCTAGAATAGAAGAAACATGCAAAAGAAATGGAAAACGTTCAAAGAAAAGTATTGCTGAGAATTGTCTGCGCTTATAGAACTGGTCTAAATAGGGCGCTGCAAGTAATAGCTGCAGCCAACCCAATTGATCTACTGATAAAAGAAGGACAGATGAATAGAGCTTTAAGTTCCACAGAAAGCATTGAACTAACCAGAGACCAAATAATAAAAGCAAATGAAAAGTGAAACGATTATGGTTAGACAATAGACCAAACGCATAATCCCAATAGAAAGACCATGAATGGCGTGTTAGTATCCCAGATTGACTAATTCTTAGCTCAGGTTCTGACTGCACATGGGAGGTTTAAGAATTATGCATTCAAAATGGGGGAAAAAGACAGTACTGTAATGCAGCAAACTTTTTGGAGCATACTTTTTCACTATCCGAAATGGAATTCAAAGGGAAAGAAAGCTCATATCATATTGGATGTTGAAGAAACAGGGGTACTTGAATACCATCATGATCAAAAGTAAAGACGCTTAGAATATTAAGTAGTGAACGAATTGACAAGTTGTATACCGGAAACCAAGGAGAAAGATGAAAGGAGAAATGTAGGCTAATTTTTAGAGCTATTTTAAGGTAGGATGAAAGAGCTATGCCCCTTAGAGCTACCATTCTGATTAATGCATTATTGCAGTTCCAGGTTGGTATGTCGTGAGAATAAAGGTTTGTTGCGTACTCGGTGGAATCCCAACTCGCTTCGCAGAGCGGCGCCTTTAAAATATATTTCCCTTACTATAAAAATTACTACTACCCACTACTGCTACTACCATTACTACTAGTACTACTACTGCTACTACTACTACTACTACTACTACTACTACTACTACTACTACTACTACTAATGCCCACCCCTGGTACTATTACTACCCACTACTGCTGCTACTACTACCCATTACTGCTACTACTACTACTACTACTGCCCAGTACTGCTACTATTACTACCTACTACTGCTACTACTACCCATTACTGTTACTACTACTACTACTGCCCAGTACTGCTACTATTACTACCTACTACTACTACTACTGCCCAGTACTGCTACTATTACTACCCACTACTGCTACTACTACCCATTACTGCTGCTACTACTACTACTACTGCCCAGTACTGCTACTATTACTACCTACTACTGCTACTACTACCCATTACTGTTACTACTACTACTACTACTGCCCAGTACTGCTACTATTACTACCTACTACTGCTACTACTACCCATTACTGTTACTACTACTACTGCCCAGTACTGCTACTATTATTACCTACTACTGCTACTACTACCCATTACTGCTACTACTACTACTACTACTGCCCACTACTGCTACTATTACTACCTACTACTGCTACTACTACCCATTACTGTTACTACTACTACTGCCCACTACTGCTACTATTACTACCTACTACTGCTACTACTACCCATTGCTGTTACTACTACTAATACTACCCACTACTGCTACTACTCACTACTGCTCTTACTACCCACTACTGCTACTAGAGCTATTGCTTTTACTACTACTGCTACTACTACCCACTACTGCTACTGCTACTACCCACCACTGCTACTGCTACTGATACTACTATTCACTATTGCTTCTACTACCCACTACTGCGACTACTACTTCTACTACTACTACTACTACTACTACTACTACTACTACTACTACTACTACTACTACTATTACTACTACTACTACTACTGCCGCTACTGCTGCCACTGCATTTTCGGCTGGCCACCCCCAGTATTAATAATATTATTAATAATAAGAAGAAAAAGAACATAACGAGTTTACTCAAAGGCAAGGTCCCAGGTTGTCGGACCAAAGATCTACGGATGAGAATATTTATTGCATAAAATGGTATTCCATCAGAGTAACTCGAGTGATAAGTTCATTAACACGGACAGCCAAAGATCCGTGCTTCGATCACCGCCGTGACATTAAACTATTCAGGTTGATTTAGCTTCCCGACTTACTGTTTCTTCCTACGGCTAGTTTGGAAGGCACTTATTATATAACATAACAAAATAATAATTGTAATTATAAACGGATGTAGAAGTAAACAGGAAACAAAGTGCAAGTAATGTTTTACGTTACACTATAGTATCGCATATTCTGTGAGAACCCAATGTGGCCTCATTGAATTTGTCATATATCTTAGACCACTTCCGCATCCGCAGTTGTAGCTTAGCTTCCTGCTTACACAGGTGTGACCGACCCATTTTAAATCGGAAGCCTACTTTCAGAAACACTACATAGTAAATGAATGCACAACAATGTCTTAGTTAAAACAGCCTCAAATTATACACAAAAATCTCATGTGTTCCATTGGCATGACTTCTCTAACTACTCCGCAAACAAACTTTTCCTCAGAAGATTATTACTTTATCTAAATCATGACAATCTCGATAAACATTAACAGAATTGTTTCTTTTTATATAAGCAGAAGAGAAATACGGGAATGCACTAGGCTAAAGCCTCAGTCAAATCCTTTAACAGCCCGTCGCTATGTGAAACTATGGAAATCTTTGACTTAATTGTTTTTCACACAAACCGTTGTAGCGCAGGAGTTGGATAGGTAGTCAGACTGTAAAATTCAATGCCATAACAGAGATTTGAACCACGGATCTCACGGTCTCTTGCCGGTTGCTCTACCACTGAGCTACCATGGCAACAAGTCGGCAGAGCATTAAATTTCTCAACTGACTCGCATGTTTTGCCGATGATCCCAAACTATTTTAAGATGACAACCTAATGGCGACTTACATTTTTGTAACTACCTTACGTCCCAGGATTCATAGTATAGCTAACTGTTATGGTCAATTGGTATTGATTTAATTGTTTTTTCATACAAGCCGTGTGTAGGACAGAAGATGAGATCCTTGGTTCAAATTTCCGGCTATGGCACTGAATTTTACAGGCGACTCTACCTATGTAATCCTGTTTTCTTTGCTTGCAAGAAGTAAACAAAAGAGAGAAGAAAAGAAAGAAAACTTCCCGTGCATAAAACATTAGGAAAATATTGTCGCATGTGTCATTGGCGAGAGTTTAATTTATTATGTTTTAGTAATTACGAATTAATTAATCTGAATTAATTGGGATTTGAGCTTACAGATTCTTAGGAAAATACAAGCTTTGTTATAAGCTGATGAAATAATAGGATGGAAGCGACTAGCCTCTTCCGATGGCACTCCCAGTGGACTTTTGATGCCACCAACTTCCGTTCGGTTTACGTGCACATTCGCACTTTGACGTCACACAGGATATTCTAGAACATTTAAGCATTCGGTGCTGATTGGCTAAGTCTACCCACTATCAGGGCGTTGGTTCTTCATATTAGGAGAACGGCCACCATGTTGGAATGCCCTTCCGGGGACGCCACTAAATCTATTTAAGGGACGGCAAACCCGTCCTCCGGGGCTATTGTCTTTGACCGTCGGGGAACCTCTATTTGCTTGTGTGCGTCTTGAGGCGTCGCTCCGGGCTCAACCGGCCACCACTTTGACCACTTCTCACCTCCCCTAGACACATCATGACATATTTCTTAAGGTAAGGATTTATGTTAGTAACTCCATAATGAGAATGATAATGGCCAGGATTAATAGAATAGTTTGCCATCCTCCACCTTTGTAAACCAAACATGCGTAACCAACAGATTATTTAATCTTTCTTAATATATTAGATTAACTTAAGTCCCAAGGTTATCATTGCTCTACCATCTAGCTTCCTTTCACTACCCTCTAATAGCTATTCCCCCCTGTGTCCAACTTTAGTTGTGACATTTATGGTCGAGGCGCCGGCTCTTTCCCGAAATCAGCGTTTCGTTGGTGAAGAGTATGGTTCGATCCCGTACCTCGGAATATGGTCGAGGCGCCGGCTCTTCCCCGAAATCAGCGTTTCGTTGGTGAAGGGTATGGTTCGGTCCCGTACCTCGGTATATGTTGTAGCGCCGCCTTTTCAAATTATTATATTGTAGAGTTAATTCACAAATAATAGAGTTACACTGATTCTAACAATATGTCACCCAGAAACCCTGCCTCGATTTTGCATATGCATTGCAACTCTCCAGACACTTTCTTTTCTTACTATATTATTGCCAGAAATGGATATCGTAAATGTAGTCTCCTTGCCTGATGTTTCAATTTATACCTCTGTTTTCAATTTCTTTCAGTAGCTTACAAATTCAAAATTTTGCAATTAAAATACTTTTGTAATTTTATTTAATTGTAATCTTTAGAGTACATTTAAGGTGATTCTTCTCCTAAGCATCACAGTTTGCATTAGCCTCGAATTAGTTGCTTTCGATTTTTCAAAAGAACACTTTATTCAACTGCATTTTTCTATTTTATAATTAATTTATTTAGCCTTTTAATGCTAAAGTTTATGGAAATAAGATTTGCAGATATCTTACGGTGTTACTGCAGTGCTTGATTTCCATTGGAATATAAACAGTCAATATAATTTTTTTTTCAGTATGGCACTATATATGCGATTCGCAACATAATGTTTAATTTTATTGCTTCGATTATTATGTCACTTTAAAAATTCGATTTGTACTGACCATCAATGTAATCCCTCCCTCCCCCCCCTCCCCTTCCATCCTTGGGTTAAATACCATGATTTTTTTACTTAGATGTATGCAGTGACATGCATACGAGATGTAAAGTTTTCACTAAACATTTATGATTGCTCGTGCTTCAATGGAAATTTTGAGTATTAATCTGCACATGTGATCTTCCAACAATTCACTTTACCAAAATATGTTTATTTCAGCGCCTATTTTATCGCTAGTTTATATTTCTTGGACTGTCACTTTAAACATTAATAGGTTTCTCTCTGGAGCGGTAATCTGTAAAATGATGTGGTTGCTTATCTCTTTCTATATTTACTACCGCCGCAGCAGTAGATAACTGTTTTGATGCATTTACGTGTGTTACTCATATGCAAGTATTTATAATTTCCAACTCTTGGTTCTGGAAAGCTGGAACAGCAACCCAGATAACTGTGTCTTAATCCTTTGGCCATTCTAAAAATAGTTTTATGAATCTAATAGTTCTGAAAAACCTTAAATTTCATTAGATACGTGCCTTTTTCATAATATTCTCAATAATTTTTATCGTGAGTTTATTCGTATGATAAATCCCTTATATACAACAACCCGCGTAAGAGAACAACTGTACAATTTGTAAATGTGCGATACAAGTGATAATGTGATCAGTCTAGTTCAAGACAATTAGTAACAAATGTCCACTGACGGGATCTGTAGGTTTACTTTTGTGTATAACCTAAGATGAACTGTTAGACGCGTATAAGTTTACAACGCTTGCCCTACATATCTGGTGGTCGAACTTGAAGTCGTCTTGGTTGGTTGGGTCCGGAGCGCCCCTTAAAAATATTCCCCCCATAAGCACCTTTAACAACCCCCCCCCAGAAAAGACCAGTACAAAGAACACTTGATTTGAAAAAAAAAACCGAGACAGCAGCAAGTGACCCCGAGTAACTACGAAGCCAACTACATCTAGACAGGATGCATAAACTGAAGAAGGACTATATGGTTTAAGTATATATTTGGTCATATCAAGTTAATTCTTATAATATTAGATATGTTTCGCTTACAGCTCAATAATAAGCTAAGCATTTTTATTATCATGCTTTTCTGTCTTCTAATACTCTGTTTGCTATGTTTAATAATATGTATGCATAGTTTAGCATGCCTAAGTGCTTAATATAATTATAATCAGATGTGGAGATAATATAGCCCCTAGATAAGCTTATTACAAACGCAACAATTTCAAACATTTTATTCCAAATCCGGTAATCATAATACTTAGTTTGTCATTCTTAGTCCCAGTAGCCAGGGGTAATTTAAAATAAATCAAAAGCGTATTTCAATAACACCAATAGTAGCCAAAATTACAATAATTGTACTTTTCATAACTAGGTATAAATGTTTAATGCTTACTTAAAAAAAAAAAAAAGAAGAGATGATTAAGTATTGATCATAAATAAATAAATAAATACGTAGCACAGTAGCTGATTCAATATGATATACATGAATAAAACAATATTGCTTAACTGTCAAGCAGTGTGTAACATAAGTAACCCTTTTTGTGAAGATGTGTACTCTATCTGAATGCCTGTATTGAAGAGAAAATATTGTTAATTATCATAACTCCAATATAAAACTCCGATAATGAATTATAGGAAGGAAACTTTATCGCTACTTTAACAAACTCTCCTTGCTTACTTCTTGGAAAACCACTTAGAGCACAGGTTTGAAACAAAATATAAAGCTAAGATAATAATGTTCATAATAACAATAATAATGTTGATAAAACAAAAATAACCAATATTAATTTTACATAATAGTAATAATGTTTGATATGAGAGATAAATATATTACTTAATCACTACATAATAATTAATAGTAAATTATAACATATACTTTCTTTAAATTGACTAAATAATTCACATTACGAATAAAAAAAAAAAAAATAGCAAAATGAAATTGTCGAAAAAAAAAATAAAAACATGTAAGACATTAACAATATTCTTTTATTTCGAATAAAATTTTCAACAATTATTATATGTAAAATGCCAATTAAATAAATCATATTAAGCTTACTAGCATAAGTAAGAACGTTGAATAAAAATAAAAACAATAGTAAAAATAATAATCAGAAAGGAAGATTTATTTTAATAGCTTCTAACTATTCTAACATAATTTTTAAAAAGTATAATGGAGAATCACAGTAAGAACTGCTATAATAATAATAATAATAATAATAATAATAATAATAATAATATTTTATTAAGTAATGTTTCAGTTAAAATAATGTCTTAAAATCGAAAATTTCAGTAGCGAAATAGTTGGATCTATATACACACAGATTAGTGATATGTTATTCGCACTAGATAACCTCGTGAAACTTAAAATCTGTTCTTTTTGAGATATTTCCTGTTGCCAACTTATTTAAAGCCACTACTGGTACTAAAATAAAAACAGGATTGTATTAATAACTTTTATTTCTAATAGATTGTGTTGAATACTTTTAAATAAAGTCACCTAAAGTTTGTGTTAATTAGTAAGCTGAAATACTGCTTAACCATACGATTGAATGGAATCGCGATAAACTAAAGTAATATTTATTTAATACTTTTTTTTAAAATCTAGGAATCTATGTTTCTAATCAGCATTATGCTTATACTTCACAATGAAAAATTTACAACTTTCATTGTTATTATTTTTTTCATTCAGCTATAATAGTAACTTCGGATTTTTTTTTTTCTCGTTGAAGGCTTGACCATTATGTATCACTTTTAATCTCATTGTATAACAGATAGTTTACGAAATCAAAAATTTTATGACCGTGATTTTAGTAAAACTCGAAACAAATGGACATCTTCCTAGTTTGTTTCCTTAAATCTAAGTAAGCATATATTAAAGTTACCTCTACTGCAATTTTTTTTATCCATTGGCACCCATGATTTTAATAGATGAACGTCAGAAGATTATAGCTGACACTCATCAGTTTATTTTCGTTACAATTAACATACGAAAAATGTTCCACTTAGACAAATTAGCAGAAATTATTTGACCGTAACTCACTGACTTTTTAAAGTCGACCTTGTTCATTACAAATCTGATATAAGACTGCTTTAAAGCGGAAGTCTTCGCTGATAAGCCTTGCTCTTTCCGACAAAGCTTTCACTGCATCTCAGAAATTTCTCTTACCATATTATAACTTCTGTCTATTTTAATATTTATTAGTTTCATAATACCTATATTTTATGTACAGGATTTTACTTTGCGTTCAGATGCAATTAGGGACTAGCTTACTTTGATTTCCTTCATAGAGCATAATGTATAATTTTAATTGAATGTTTTTAGCAGAAACCTACTTATAAATATATACAAGTGTTAAAGGGAACACCGTTAGTATATTTACTGGATTTTCCCTTGGATGTATTCCATTCTTTGAGTTACGCAATGGTTACTTTTACCTATCACGTGTGTGTGTGTGTCGTGTATTTTGGAATTATAATGTTTTTGCATAATATTGCTGTGTTTTTGTTGCTTATATTTTGTTGTTAAGTTTTGATTTCAGACGTGAGTTCTATTGCTTATATTCTTTCCCCCTACGATTGGTATGAGCTTAGGAAGCAATGTTGATCATCGGCGATAAGACTAGGTGATAATGCCAAATATGATGACCATGGATGTATTTTTCCGAGTTATTTCTTTCAGAAAGGTAAATTATTTTTATTTTCTTTTTGGTGTTCCGCTACTGTATTTATCCGGTATGCGTAATGGCATCTTGCTTTGTATTTTCTGGCGGATGACTGTTACCGCATCCTGTTGTCAATAGTTAAATGCCTTGAGATACACTATTTTGTAGACTTTCTGTTTAATACAATAAACATTACCGAGAGAATTTGCTCCTATACGTATGCATATGTCTGCTCATTATGGATTGTCAGAGTTTTCGTCACTATCGTTGATTTCGGAGAGTTTTGCCGTATGCCCTCTCCATGATGTTATAGCTGAGAATATATGTATCAGATTATTTTCCTTATGGCTAAAGCCGCAGGGCTCCATGAAGAGTTAAATCTGTGTGAGAATATTTTTATGAGAGGTCGATTTCCGATTAATTAATTTCCTGAGTAAACCGCGAGGTCTCATGAAACATTAATCGATGTGGACAAAAACCTTGGGATAGGTTATATTTGTAGTGAAATATAAGGATTATTTCATTTGCTGGGGAAACCGCAGGGTCCCATCAGGTAGTAATCTAGGGAACATGTAGTTTGGAAAACTACGCAGAGTTTTAATATTGTGTACACAAATGTTATTTTGTTGATGCGGGTAGCTCCCGTAAGATGAGTATAAATGTTGAGTTTTAAGTGTCCCGGGATAGTTAAACTAGTCCAGGAGTATGTTTAATGGCGGCACTCACCACCCGTCATTGTGATATTATGTAATTATTGTTGTTTATTTTTATGTGTTTTAATTCTGACAATTCCTAATGTGTAAAGAAAAAGATTTGTTGACATATTAATAGCAATATTATATGGTTATGATTTTGCCATTATTTAAAGTAACAGATGGAGCATAATTAGCAATTTATTAATTATAGTAACAATTGAAGGATACTTCTATGTTTTGTATAAACAAGAAATGTACTGGAGACTCGGTATTTCTAATGTTTTTACATTGTTAAACATAGCTTCCTGTAGCAGTATTTTATTGCTGTATCACGAAAATTCTTAATTTTTGGTAAGTGATGTGTTCAAAATCAATTTGTACGTAATGCAACTCTGTACCATGCATTTTAAGAAGATCGTTCCATGACTTATTTTGGTTTAATCAATATCTTATGATACTTGTGGTTACAGTCGATAGCCATCAGGGTGTTATTGTTCGTTCAGAAATGTTTTTCGAAAGTGGTAATACCAACATTAACTATTTAATCCTTATTCTTTTGCTTTTTTTTCTTATCTTTATTGGAACGTTATCTAACATGTATTTAAACCTTGCCATGCTAATTTAAACATTATTGATTAACTGGAAGGGACGACCCTTTAACAATATAGCGATCGCGCATGCTATTTATTGGTGTATTGGGGGAGGGCGATGCCTTCTAGCTTTATAATGTAATTTATTTTAACTTTGAGAGGATATCGTTTCCGGTATTGATAAACTATGTTTCTTTTTCGCATAATTTTTGTTACCTCTAGTACCTTCGCACCCTATGGGTCTAATCTACAGTATTCATAATGTTTTTATTAGATACATTGACATGTTTATTAATATTGTATTTACTTACATCTCTTAGATTTACTATTTCAACTTTCTGTAAACTATTTTGTCAGTCACATTTCTGGTTATTTACTGTCCAAAATTTCATTGTATGAATGTAACAGTTGCTCTGTTTCTGATGTTATGATTTTATGCCTTCTACTACGATCCATCTCATGTTATATTTACTAATGAAACTTTAATTGTTAGCTGAACAAAAATATCTGAATTCCACTTATGAATAGCAATACTTAATATTTTATAATATAATTTTTTTTTGTATTACACTGTCACTATCATGATTGCTTTTGTAACTTGTTTGTGTTCCGGTGAAACATCTGTGTAATGTGTTAGTTTGGTAGCACGAGTGACTAAATTTCAAATTTTAACCTCTGACACGCTGTCAGTGGCCTTTAAATGCATTATCAGTTTTTGTTGTAATCTTACTCCTTCTACGCCATGTTGAATTACTCAAATTCATTATTACTTAAATGTTTCACGACCACATATTACTCATTTAATTTGCATTTTATGTTTGTTATCTTTAGTTAATCTTATGTAGTAGCACCATCATTCAATTATTTCCTCCTATCTTTAACATGCGTACCTTCTGGATTACCTGACGTGCCTCTCCCTCATCCACCACCTGATCTACCTCACATAAGTATTACTGCTTTCTCATTTTTTATTTTTCCAACCCTAATTCCCTTGTATTTGTTTCTCTTTCGAGTAATCCACCCTAATTGCACTTGCACGGTGCTGACACACCATCTGTCAACAAGGATCTTCGTGGGACATCAAGGCTGAGCACCACCTTCGACATTTCAGTTTACCCTGGGGGTGAACAATGGACTATATACCCCAGGAGGGATGTTACGAGTGCTCATCTTGAAGCCAGAACATTGTACTGCTGGACATTGGTTTTTCTTCCGGAAGCTTGGTGAGGATCGTACACTAAGGACACAATGTTATAGCGTGTGCTTATCTCCCTTTGGACACTGGCTGTGTCCCAAAGACTTTTCACAGACTGCGTTCAGCAAGTGTATAATTGTATCTGCAACATATTCGTCGACATTGTTTTCTTCTGTGTGTCCAAAAGTCAGAAAAACTTCCCGTGCTAGCATTCATTTAGGTCTCCTATGGAACTTGACCTCACACATTGTGGATTCAACGAGTGAACTTACCTTTCCCTCCTTCTGATAGGTACTTCTTCCACTCCCCTTGTACTTTTTTCTCTCTCTTTCAGGTGCTACTCAAATTCTGAAAACTTCCTTGTATATTTTATGTGATATTATAATTGTATTACGTTTTGCGGTGTTTGGTACCCCCTTTCAATATTTGTTTGTTGTTATACCTGATATTCTTGGTTTTTTTTAACAAGCGTCAGGGGCCGCTTTTCTTACCGTTCGGAGGTATGTCGCATGTGTCATTGGCGAGAGTTTAATTTATTATGTTTTAGTAATTACGAATTAATTAATCTGAATTAATTGGGATTTGAGCTTACAGATTCTTAGGAAAATACAAGCTTTGTTATAAGCTGATGAAATAATAGGATGGAAGCGACTAGCCTCTTCCGATGGCACTCCCAGTGGACTTTTGATGCCACCAACTTCCGTTCGGTTTACGTGCACATTCGCACTTTGACGTCACACAGGATATTCTAGAACATTTAAGCATTCGGTGCTGATTGGCTAAGTCTACCCACTATCAGGGCGTTGGTTCTTCATATTAGGAGAACGGCCACCATGTTGGAATGCCCTTCCGGGGACGCCACTAAATCTATTTAAGGGACGGCAAACCCGTCCTCCGGGGCTATTGTCTTTGACCGTCGGGGAACCTCTATTTGCTTGTGTGCGTCTTGAGGCGTCGCTCCGGGCTCAACCGGCCACCACTTTGACCACTTCTCACCTCCCCTAGACACATCATGACATATTTCTTAAGGTAAGGATTTATGTTAGTAACTCCATAATGAGAATGATAATGGCCAGGATTAATAGAATAGTTTGCCATCCTCCACCTTTGTAAACCAAACATGCGTAACCAACAGATTATTTAATCTTTCTTAATATATTAGCTTAACTTAAGTCCCAAGGTTATCATTGCTCTACCATCTAGCTTCCTTTCACTACCCTCTAATAGCTATTCCCCCCTGTGTCCAACTTTAGTTGTGACAATATTTCGCTCGACTGTTTATTAGAAACATGGCTTCTTGAAAATAACTAGTTGTTGCTTTTTATAATTGTAATAGCTATTATAAATATTAAAATCTTAAGTAGCTTAAAAGTGAAACTAACAACACGGAATACCTCGGAAACGGTTAGCTCTTTAAAAGGATGTATATGGCATAAATCCTGTGTTTTAATAAAATCTACTTTTTTGTTTAGTGAGTTATTGTCTATCTCTTACGGTTTACCAGTTATGCAGAAGTTATAATAAAGCTAAAGCTATGAGGTCTTCAGAGGATATTACCTGAAAGTTCAGAATAAAAATCATTACAGCCATTTTTAATAAGATAAAAAAATAAAATTGCGTTTGGAGAATTTTCCTCAAAATATTCGCAACGCATCTTTGGAAGATACTGAACTTAAATACCAAGTTTGGTATTTAATCCACTATTCGTTTTTGTGTTATGCAGTTTACAGATACACACAACACACATATGAACCTTTTTCTAATTATATTAATACCATGGATTCAGGAGACCCTAAAACATGTTTTCCTGTGAAATCCTGGAAATGCTATACCTTGTCTATCTATTATATGCATTATACTTAGGTGCTAGAGGAAGTAAAAATTCGGTGTTCAAGGGAAGTGATTAAAATCAATATGAGATTCCTTAAACAATTAACTTTTAGGCCAGGTGAGAAACACATCATGTGTCAGAAATTGAAACATTGAACTTAAGAATCATTAACATAAGGAATCTTTCGGCATATCAAAATAAAGAAATCATATTAACCACATCATAACATAAGTCAACCTACCTTATGTTTTTCTATAAAATATCATATAAAAAGTTTATTTCACATTAATACCGATAAACATTTTTAAAAATGTTTGATTCAACTTTTTTTTTTACGTACAAGGGGATATCTTAGCTGAAGCGATGCAGAAACTATTTTAGAAAACACTCGTATGGTTTTCACACGCATAACTTTCTCTATCTGCTCAGCAAACAAATTAATTTTAAAAAATATGAGTTTTATCTGCATGATGCTAATTGAAATAAGCATTAACAGAAATGGTCCTTGAGAGTAGAAGAGAAATAAGGAAATTATAGATGGCCAGAACAAACCAAAAGATATATGAAACTAATGGCTACTTCCCGTTTAAAGGAAAAGCTCGAGCACTTTAACATTTAAGCCAATAACCAGCAATATCTCGGAAATAGTTAACTCTATAAAAAAATGTATTATAGAAATTGTATGTTTATCTGTGTAGTAAAAGTTGGCCTATCACCTACGTTTGCCTGTTTTGAAAACTAATCAGAATGAAGAGGTATGCATTGATTCTTTGCAGAAAATTCAAAATTTGCATTTCATTTGCCAAGAAAATATTCATTGCATGAATATTAAATTTTGAAAGATGAAATTATGTTTTCTATTTGGATTGTTTATTAAATAACATTGTTAAAAATTTCTTTCCTTTGAAGTTTTCAAAGAAAGACTTAATTTTGGTTTACAAGACCAATGTTTTCTTTAAATTTATTATGAAAAATTGCTTTATTAAATTGAATAATAGTTTGAATATGAATAGTTAAATTATTATTTGACATTTTAATCAAAATGGTTACAGCCATTTTTGAGAAAATCAAATGTGTCATGTAAAGAGTAGTTAGGAACGGGGGATTTTCCTAAAAATCTTCATGTCACATGGAAGATGTTAAACTTAAAAACCACGTTTACTATCCAACGGACCTTTAGTTTTTGAGTTAAGCTGCCCACAGGCATACAAACACACGCGAGCGTACAAAGAAACACACACACTCACACACACACAAACGCACACAAAAACTGTGTCACGTATCCGATAAAATCATGGTATCCAGATTTTGGGTGGAATACAGTACCTTCTCTACCTATTAATGTAGTACACAGGTACTTGGCAGAGAAAGTAATAAGTTGGAAACTGGGTAAGTGTTACATGATTATTCCACTCATTAACTCGGTACCGAGATTTCACTGGGAATATATGTTTTGAGACCCCCTGAACCCCGTCAGAAACATTTTTAAGAAAAGGTCTGTATGTGTCTGGGTTTGGATAATACGCCCTTTGTAGGTAATGTTACAATAACACTTCTGTATATTCTGGTACATTTTGGTACATTGAAACGCGTGGAACATTTTAAAGGCGTGAAGATATAGTTCTTAATATTATACTTAGTATACGAAGTAAGCGGAAGATAGCTAAATGTTGCTTCTCTATAGGGATCTAAGATTCCAAATTACAAGTAATAAAAACCATTTTCGATGTTTTGAACAACTGCAGTAAACATTCCACTCATTAATATGCAACAAACATGATTAATCAACTTTTTTTTTATTTTTAGCGGATTTTTTTTTTTATTTGGAATTACACTAACCTTCAGCAATAAAATCAGGCTAGTTATGGTTGTTTAATGTTGCAAAATTATTGATATTTTCGCATTAAGCTGTAGTGCTTTTAATACAAAAGAGCAAAATCCACAAATGTAACCAAGCGTGTCGTCACACCAGTTATTTTACTTGGGTTCTCCCCATCCTTTACCACAGACACTTTTAACTGCAGTCGTTGGTACTCGAAATCACGAGGTTCGGCTTTGAAGGATGGCAGTCCATTACGAAGATACTGTATTCCACTAAAAAATTCGATACGGAGATTTCATTGGAAATGTATATTAACGCCCCCCCCCGAACCAAAAAAAGAGCATTTTTAGAAAAAGGTCTGTGTGTGGTCTGTATTAGAATAATACGTCCTTTTTAGGTCATTTTATAATAGATATTTCGGTATATTCTGGGATATTTATTTGTAATTAAACAAAAATTGAGACGCGTGTAACATTTAAAGCTGTGAAGATATACTTATGAGGAAAGATATACTATGATATACATTACTTATTCTATAATGAAATAGTATTCTGCTTATACTTGGAGTATTCTACGGTCTTTAAATGGCTGTAGAGTTAAGAGGGTTAAGATACCAAATTATTTGTTAAAAAAAAAGTTTTCGATATTTTGACCGAATGTAGAAACATTTAACTCCCAGTATCTCTTAATATTCTCCGTCTTACTCTCCCCTTTCATCTACTACTCATTCGAAACGATGACATTTACTGGTAATCTGAATTTTAACTGCTATTATAACATAGAATTTTTAGTCTTATTTCATAAATACATCAATTTGTCACATCTTATACATAACGCTTTATAAGTTGACATTTTTACCTTTTCTACCCATGCTATGTTCATAGTGTATAGAGAAGGTATTGTATTGCACCCAAAAATTCGTCCGAGATTTCATCAGAAAATTGTGTTTTGGGTATCCCTGAATCCAAGAACAGCAATTTTTAGAAAAAATGACCGTGTGTTTGTGGGCAGCATAGCTCAAAAACGAAAAGTCCGTTAAATACCAAACTTGGTATTTAAGTTTGATATCTTCCAAGGATATGACACGAAGATTTTCAAGAAAATCTCCTCACCTGCAACTACCCTTTACATGGAAAAAAAGTCGAAATTTTTGTTTTTCTCAAAAATGGTTCTAACGATTTTTATTAAAATATCTTATATTTAAGATATTTACATGGAAAATAAAATGTGTATTTTCAATTTTCTGGGAATATCCTCTAAAGAGGATGAATTTTGCGGAATTTTGCGTAACTGGTATACCATAAGAGATAGACAAACACTTACTGCACTAAAAAAGTAGATCACGCTAAAATATACAGTTTATGTCTCTACGTCTTTTTCGTTGTATTGGCAATTTCTGAGATATTCCTTGTAATCTGATTCAGCTTTAAAATACTTAAACTTTTTTTCACACGGAAAGTTGTAAACTCTTGGCTCTGCATAGAAACGGATTTCATCCACATGCAACCGGCTTTTAAAAGTATTGACTATTGTTTTAGCCTAGTGTATTGCCTAATTTTCTTTCTACTCACAAAGAAGCAAGTAATTAAGACAATTTCTGCTAGAATAATATGCTTTTTAACAATAATTTGTTACAGCGATGTAGAGAAAGTAATATGATAGGAACACATCAGATCTTTTTATAAGTATGTGCAGAGTTTGCGAAGCTTCTGCTCTTCCGTTTCACCGTGTGCGACACATTTTATTTATTCAGATAACAAACCATGGGGAATAGCTGTTTGGAACTATTGCGTACTGTAACTTGCCTTAACTTTAAAATACAGTACGGAGGTAAATGGGATATCTGTGCTCGTGTATAACGTATACATGTTGCCATATCTTATCCTTTTCTCCTCTCACTCTGCCGGCAAGTTCCTAAAAACATGATGCAAATACCTCTTTAGTTGTTGTAACTTTCAATTTTGAAAACATTATTGTATCCATATTTGCTCTATAGGAAAATATTTTTTAGAGTCTTAAAATTTTCGTGAGCCCAAATTTCTAGAAAAATATGTTTTTGCAGTAAAAGCTAAATATTTTCTGTTTCCATGCTTATTTTATAGTAGCTAATAAACTAAAATTTAAAACGTAATTATAACTTTTTCTTAGCTAGAATAAACTACTATGCCGTTTCCTGCCTAGAATAAAATCTCTATATTTAATAATACTAGCTTATTATTCTTTACATAAAATATTTTTGAAAAAATTCTACATCAATGCAGTAGAAAAGTTAGGCAGTGAAAAACCTTTTTGTTGTTGGGTTTAAAACAGGAGCCAAGTGGAGCAAAATGTTAAAAAGATTTAGTGAAAGCTTTTAAATCCAGCAATTCATTAATATTATGACATACAATAGGCATTCCTCTATTCAGCTGACAGCTGCGAAGCGGCAGGCAGAGAGTGCGCAGCCGTAAACATTAACATAAGTTACTAATGCAATGTGTGGAACACTCTCAAGTATTAATGTAAGCAATTTATTTTGTATTTAAATATATAATATATATATATATATATATATATATATATATATATATATAGATGGAGAAGCTTGGAAAAAGCGCGATATTGGTAAAAAAGGAGAAACGCAAAATAATTCATGCGTTAAATTACTCAAATAAAATGAGGGTTAGCAAGGGAATAAATGAAACAGTTAAGGTTACCGGGTATATAGTATATAGTAGTGTGTAGAATAATAACGAAGCGAATGAACACACCTGAAAGGCCGCCGCTAAAATAAAAAGTAAAAGGCATGAAGGAAACAAACACACGCTAATTTAACGCATTAGAAGGAAATAGCGCAAAATACAGTCCGGCACATTGTTCATTCTTTGCTGTTTTACATTTTTCCACTCATTTGAAAATAATTCAAGAGTAAAATAGTGATGATAGCTTACAAAATTAAATTTTTATCATTTTATACTTCCTATTATATATCCTGTTTCGAAATACTAAAAATACAAAGAGGAGAGATAACGTGAAGAGAAAAGGGGAGGGGGAGAACAAAAACTAAAACTGAGTGTTCCATTCACATAACTTTTTCTACCTTATTCTGCAGCAGAAACATCTGCTTTATGCCAATCGAAATGAACCTTAGCAGAAATGTTGTATTGTAAGTTCCCATGTATGTTTAAGGGAAACTCGGGATATACAAAGCTAAAGTGACAGTCAAAAGCTTTGAGGCGGATATCGTTGGTCACGATGTGACGGCCTTGAGATTCCGCTTTATTTACATGACCAGGATGAAAACAACAAAAAGCAATGATGGTTTCTCATTGTGAAAGCTTTAAGTTAAGAAATTTAGACAAAAACCAGGATATCGTTCAAATGGTTACTTCCACAAAAACCTAACATCACTTATGTGTTTTAAAGAGATATGCATTTTTATGTAGTAAGATATACTGTACCTCTTAGTTTACCAGTTACTTAAAAGGCATCCAAAATGAAGAAGGCTTCAGAGGCTATTGCCGGAATATTCAAGATATACGTTTTATTTTTCACGTACATATATTTCGTATTATGACATCTTCATAAAAAGATTGATCCTCAGTGGTGTAATGGTTACCGAAATTAGCGGGTTCAAACCTGGAGGGGGGCGATGGATTTTTTCGGGCGTAAAAAAATCTTAGCATGATTTCCTTCGAAAGGGAAGTAAACCTTTGGTCATTTCATTTCATAAAAAGTATATCCAGTTTTTGAGAAAATCGAAAAGTTCGAACACTTTTTAAGTACAAGTTGTTTCTGGTTGAGGTATTTTTCTGAAAATCTTCTTATTCATAGAAGATCCTGAACTTAAATATCAAGTTGGTCGACTTTTCGTATTTGAACTGTGCCGTTCACAGTCACACAGAAAACACGCACCACACAGACTCAAACTGAAATTTTACTGTTATGTTTTTTTAATATATGCATTCTATTGTGTATATTGTTTGTAGAATAAAAATAATAAATAGAATCCAATAATCTTTAAGAGTGGTGCGTATATTTTACATTTATGATACAAGATGGCATTCCTTTGGTAGACCACAGCTGAGTGCCAACTTTCGACTATTATACTACATGTGGCAACACTTTATTCCATTTAATCTGGCCTACACTGTGCAGAATCCAGAAAATAATTCTCTCAGTGCAGTGGCGGCATGCAACATTTTGTGTTTCGCTCTCTTATCCCCCTTTCATAGTTTAATATAACAATTGGACGTTCATATTGGTAAAATAGCTTCCTTAATGTCTCTTACATTAATATATATTTATATTTTTGATATGAACATCACATATGGTAATATCGTTGTAACGCTATCAGTATGAACATTAATTTGGAAATTTAAGACAGTAAATATAAGCACTTTGGTAATTAATTAGTATCTAATGCAATTCGAAAGAAAGATCCTTTTTCATAGTACCTATCTGTGATACTGTTGCGTACGTTGTATATGATAGTTACGCCTGGTTTCAGTGTTGCCAACCTGTAGGGTCCGGATGGAAACATACAACTTAGTTGTGAATATAATATACGGTCTTAACAAGCTTGATACACGTTAATTAGAACTTTTGGGATTTATATATTGTGATAACACTCCAGGTATATTATTTTCTTTCGATTAAATGTTCTCCCATAACATTGTTTCTATTTGTACAGGTGCTGATTTGATTGTTCGCTGAATAGTACTGCTTCCGATGTTCACCTGCTCACACAGAGATAAAATGGATGGCGTCATTCGGTGGATTCCCGAGCTATAACTAGGCTTGCGTAATCGAGGCGTATCCGTCCATTGTTACATGTATGATTATACAGAGAATCTTTGTTTAGCATTTAATTTTTACGTTCAGTTATGAAATTATACTGACCAACAAGAATGATACCGGATCTGTTAAAAAACCTTCTTATACAGCTGGTTGAAAATCGCCTGTGAAATGCGTGAGTTTTCTGTATAAATGAAGTTGTAATTTATCGAAAAAGAAGAAGGAAAACACTCTAGGAATGTTTTTTCCAAAAGTATACTATCCTCGGAATGGAGAAAGTTTTCAGCACTGTCTAGGTTGTGTATTGACGCTACAAGGTTAATTTTATGAGTACAGAACTTTGCTGAAAACGATACGCTTATTCCGCCACTTTCTATAAAGAGAAAAATTACTTATAGGTAGACATAAACATAGAAGTCGATGGTCTGCGTGTTGGATTACTTGCAGTCCTTGAATTATAAACTGACATTGTGCTAGGAACATTTTTACCCATTGAAGTGCAAGGAGAAAGCCTGCTTGCTGTAACACAAAAGCCAGCTAATCGGCAACGTCTGCTCTAGACAATAAGTCATAATTCAGCCTGCTACAGGAAGGTGAGAAAAATTATTTACATGCATCGTTAAATTAAACGGGGCTTATGCCATTTATATGAAACATTGAAAGCGACATTGAGACGATGAAGAAAACATTTTCGTATTTATTTCTGCATGTCTGCTATATTATATTTTATTTTTATGCTTTAATTCAGGGAAACCTGAAAAATTGTCAAAGTGCTTGTAATTCTTCTTTATGAAATACTTGATACGTAAGTCAATCATTCTGAACACATTTTTGTTAATGTAAGCTAAATCTACAATTCATTTATTAATTGCCATACCAACAAGCACTGTAAGTACTGTAAGGAGATTAGTGTGCTACTTCAAGTCAAGAATCTATTGCAAAATTCATTAACAAAAGAGTGAATAAGAAGGCTTTGTTCCATATACGAGAATTTAGATGTAACCATTTATTTGTTCACATCAAGAATGAATTTTTTTAATGCTCAATAAACTATTGAAAAGCAATTTTCATAGATTATTGTTTTTTTTTTTTTTTTTTACAGTTTTTCTGGTATTTCAAGAAGTAATTGGCTAACCATGAATTATAATTTAACTGTCCGATATCGAATGCTTGAGAAAATTTTGCCTTGTGGGCCTCGTATTCCCAATATATATTCTTGACCTGACAAGTATAACTTACAGTTCTTAGCCGCAATATACTATTTTGTCACTTCGGCCATATTTTGTGAGAGTAAAAGTATCCTGCCAATCTAACGGCTAGAAAATGTGCTTAAAAAACAAAGCAGCTCACGCCGAGGGAAGGTGGAGCTATATTTTGTCATTACCAACTTAATCATCTGCGTTTTATTAAGAGACACCGTTTGTGCGTCTTATACATAAATGGCTAGTGGTGATACTACATACTACATTTAGTTTATATGAGTTAGACAGTTTGGTTTGAAACATACGTTATTCTCTTTGTAACGAAACAGAATTCCATAGAGATTTTCTGTACATCATTATCATTGATTGTGTAAATTAATGTATTCAAGCAGCACGATCGATGGCTTTGGAAAGCATCGCTAATTGCGAATCTGATTCATTACTATTAACTTTTCTCAAAAACGATTCACAATATTATTCTCTCTTTGCAAATTCAATAGCATTGAGAGAGGTATATAGCTGATACACACTTTACAAAGCTGTACATGCACTAATAATTTTGCTACAGTTTGATCTAATGGTTTCTAACTGTAGTGATTCGAAACAAACAGATATGAGTGATATTAATACG
Organism: Hymenopus coronatus; assembly: GCA_030762935.1. Lineage (NCBI taxonomy): Eukaryota > Metazoa > Arthropoda > Insecta > Mantodea > Hymenopodidae > Hymenopus > Hymenopus coronatus. The sequence continues at coordinate 130,795,130 of CM060882.1, read as the reverse complement.
CTTTCAAACGTTATTAATTTAGCTTCTAAACAGCAAATCAACCACTTGTTTTAGCTAAGCACCAACGGCTTTACTATACAAATAAAAGCTCTGTTACATTACTTTCTCTACTCGTCCTATGCAAGCACTATAGAAGGTTGAGAAGGTATTGTATTCCACCCAAAATTCGATGTGGAGATTTCAATGGAGAGACACGTTTTAGGGTCCCCTGGGTACAAAAATTCTAGAAACCGCGCACGTGTGTGTGTGTCTTTCTCTATCTGTGAGTGTATTGGTGTCTGTGGTATATAATTTTGGTATTTTTTAAGGATGCGTTAATTTTTGGGGGGGAAAATCCTCAATCACAAACTAATCTTTTAATGGAACATTTTGGAAAATGTTCGATTATATAATAAATAACTCAATCGATTATGATTGAAGTACCGTAAATTAAACACATTTACAAGTCAAATAAAATTTATATGTTCAATTTCTTGGCAATAGTCTGTGGAGTGCTTTGCATTCTGGATGAGATGTGTATAACTGGTAAATCATAATAGAGAGACAAAAACTTACTATAAAAAACTGAAAAATCCGTCAATACACACCTTTATCTCCTATGCACTTTGGTTGTGGAAATGTTTCCCAGATATTCCTTGTTATTGGTTTTAATTTTAAAATATGATTATACACTTTTCTCAAACAGAATTAATCCTATTTCCTTTGTTTACTCCTGGCTATCAAATATAATATTTCAACGAGTATCCCATAGTGACAGCCTTTATAACACTTGACTGCTGCTAACTTCATATACCTAAGGTCGCGGGTTCAAACCCGGCGGAGGACGATGGATTTTTTCGGGTGTAAAAATCCTTAGTATGGCTTCCCATCGGAAGGGAAGTAAAGTCGTTGGTCCCGTGTCGTAGATTTACGGCACGTAACAGAACCTCAAGTCTGAGAGAGAGGCCTCAGAGCAAAATTAAGCGATCTTTCACGCCCAATTTAGAATGGGACGCTGAGAACCACAGCGATTAAAGAGCGTCCATAAATAACACGCCATTTCCATTTCTTGACTGCTGCTTTAGCCTAGCATATTGCTTTTCCCCCATCTAATTTGAAGGAAATAAGTATTTAAGTCAATTTTGGTAACGTTTACTCGATTACCATGAAGGAGATACAAGGGTAATCTTATGTGGGAAGTTTGTATGCAGAATAGATAGAATTGAAAATTAAATGGAGTTTTATCTATGGACGCTCTTTATCTACTAAGTTTTTTAGCATTCCGTTCTATACTGGGTGAGAAAGACCGCTTAATTTTGCTCAGATGCCTCTTTATCAGGCTTGAGGTTCTTTTGCATGCCGTAAATCTACGACACAGTACCAACAGCTTTACTTCCCTTTCGAAGGAAACCATGATAAGGATTTTTACGCCCGAAAATGTCCATTGTCCTCCGCCGGATTTGAACCTGCGATCTTGGGTATATGAAGTTAGCATGGTAGCCATTACAACACGTAGGGCAACTAGAATAGGTTGAAAAAGTCATGTGAATGAACATAGGAATGTTTTATTACTTTCTCTAGCACATAGGTACAATACACACAGTAGATAGAGAAGATGTGTTCCATCCAAAAATGGAATGCCAAGATGTCACCGGAAATACACGTTTTGAGAACCCCTGTATCCAGAAAAAGTATTTTAGAAAACAGTCCGTGGACATAACTCCAAAATGAAAAGCGGGCTAGGTGCCAAACTTGTTATTTTCCAAGGATGCCACACGAACATTTTCAAGAAAATTCCACTAACTTTTACATGGAAAATTGTTTTATTTTCTCAAAAATGGCTGTAACGCTTTTATTAAAATACCATACGTTACCATATGTTAAGATGGTGGCCGAGTGCTTAGACCTCTCGCCTCTCACATAGGCGAGTTCGATTTCAAGGGGCCGCATGCATGATTTGTGATGGACAAAGCGGCGTATGGGCGGGTTTTCTTCGGATCTTCCAGTTTCCCCGCCACTCATTCCACAAACTGCTCTATCATCACCTTTCCTATCATCCATTTCGCTTGCATTTCATATCATCCACTGCCTCACGCTCATGCCTGGCTACGGGCGGACCACTCGTTCCAGGTTCTGCATTCTGTGGTTTCGTGACGTTGGCTCCTCGATAGGCATGTGACCTCTAGGCATCAGTTGTTAAGTCCTATGGGAGTGACAATCCTAAATACGGGCAGGGTAAGCCGACTCCGAAAACAAAATGTTTAAGATATTGTCATAAAAAACAAAATGTATATATTTAATTATCTGGAAATAACCCCTGAAGACCTCTTCATCCCTGATGAATTTTGTGTAATTGATAACCGTAAGAGGTAGATGAAAACTTACTCCACAAAAGATATAGATCTTTAAATAGAAAAATTAAAAAATATATTTCGTTTGTTAATTCTGTAAATTGCTATTATTGTATAGCGGCACCATTATGTCAGAATTTCGCCCCATTTGTGTCTGGGTAGGATTTTTACTCGCGACCTTGGTTTCAGAAGGCCAGCGCCTAACCATCTGAGCTACCCAGACAACAATCACGGTAAAACAGTTTATATATATGTTTTGCTTTGAAAACTACATGAATTTGCATAAACAGGAAGCTAATTTTTCGTTTTATATATCTTTTGTTTTACTCCTAGCCACGCAAAGATAACCAAATTTCATTTTTTTAAATAGAAATGGCTTTCAAAATATTTGACTGTCGCTTTAGCTTGGTATACTTCCCTATTTCCCTTCTGCTTATAAAGACCTAATATAAGAAGCTTTTCCCAATGTTTATCTTGATCAACATGAAGTAGATTGACAAATGGGCTTTCGTAAAACTATTTTGTTACAGAATAGGTATAGAAAGTCATGTGAATGCAACACAACATTTTTATTACAACAATTTGTTGCGGATAAGCTATATTATTACAGCTTTGATAAGAAAACTGGTGGTAAAGAATAAAGAGTATGAGTAGTAGAGAACTGCACGAGCACGGCTTAGGGCCGATAAGTATTTTTTGAACTCTGATCTGACTCCCTCTTGAAAATGAAGACCAAAACAAATTGATTAATCACATTGTACTTGCGATCTTGTCGTGTAGATAATATTTTAAACTGAAATTTCTTAATTAAAATGTTTGCGGTATCTTCAAGGGGAAAAACAAAAAGTGTATAACGTTTTTTACATAAAGGAAACACAAAGACTATATATATGATTTGTTACTTTTTTTGGGAAACAGAATCCGAAAGAGCACAATTATGCAATCATGCACATATCCATTGCAGTAGTAATAATAAATAAATTTTTCTTTCGGCCAATTGCGATTAACGTTTCGTACAGCTGTAAGCTCCTCTCCCTCCGACGACCCACACTTGGATATGTGTCAATAAAGAGAATACCACCAATAAACTACTTGTCTGAGGAAAGAATGCAGTTGTTTGGGGAGGTCGCTTGCGTAGCATGGCACGGCTTAGAGCGGTCAGAGAAGGCTGGAATATAGTGCAGTACAGTCTGGCCATCAAAAAATCAGTTCAGTGTACGTAAACAGGAATAAGCTAAAAGATCCACAACAGGCTAAATTTGATATTTAGTGTATCACTAATGAATAGTTATTTTCTACTTTGTGAGCGTATTACTATGCGCAACGGTGTTTGCATTTTGACTTGATTCGAACTCGTCCAATGTAAGATTCAACTGCGGCATTCCAGTATTGCCGAACAGTACAGGGCATATACCGTGAGTGATGACGTAATATTTGTTTGTGCTTACGTAAGCTTCCACTCGTGGCCGTCTGCATTCTTTCTTCAGACAGGTAATACCTCTTACTACAACCAATAAGACAGCATGCTTTACCAGACACTCCAGGAGGGTAAAAGTTTCCATGACGATAACGGAACATGGGTACTTTCGCACCGCATGCAGCAGCGCTTCGTAAACTTACAATAAAAATAAACTAATAAATAATTAAAGTCAATAACGGCAAAAACAGACAAACATTTTGGTTTAAGTAACAGGTTTACAGGTTTATTATATTTAATGGCAAATCCTTTATAATTTTAAACTAATTTTAAACCATAATTGTACCAAGAATTAAATTTAATTACTAATCTGCTGTATAGAAATTTACAATCCCATGGTCAGATTCATTTATTTGGTTTAAGAGCAATTTTTTAACTTTATAATATCATCATATTATTTAGAATAGACAAAATTAGAAACTTTATTTGGTTGGCTATGGTATTATTATTATTATTATTATTATTATTATTATTATTATTATTGTTGTTGTTATTATTGAAATTTGTAGGCTTTCACGGCCGGAGTCAGTATAAGAAACATTATTATCCGGGCTTGTAGGTCGTGGTCTACTGGGCTCCTCCTCCTCCTCCTCCTCCTCCTCCTCCTTCTTCTTCTTCTTCTTCTTCCCAGACGTTTCGTCTGCGGCTGCGGCAGACATCTTCAGTGGCAATGCGATCGAAGTGTCCTGGTGGAGGTCTCAATAGCGACTGTTCTGTTGAGACCTCCACCAGGACACTTCGATGCACTGCCACCGAAGATGTCTGTCACAGCCGCAGACGAAACGTCTGGGAAGAAGAAGAAGGAGGAGCCCAGTAGACCACGGCCTACAAGCCCGGATAATTTTTCTTATATTATTATTATTATTATTATTATTATTATTATTATTATTATTGTCAGTGTGCTTAATGTTCGTTGGTTCTGGTGCACTTATTTCAGACCATAGAAAACCTTACATTTCTGGAATATTTCCTCCAAAGCTGATGAAACAGGAAAAGTTGCCATGATGCTAACTGCATTTCCTCGCAGTAGTGCGATGCCTATACCATAAAAATTCCGTTGAATAATTATATTCTTTAAAAGTCCAATTTCTTGGACGAGCTCCTTCGGTTACCATGGTCCAAAGGTTTCAACTGCAAGCAGCAGGTTTCGACGATGTTGCGACATTATGAGTTGAAGCTAATCCTGCTTCAGGTCCAACAATTTGGAAACTGGAATGATGATGATGGGATGTCATGGTATCCTCATATGTGACATCCCATTGCTAAAGACTTGTCCTTCTTTCAAAGTTCGGCCTTGGGTATTTGCCATCAGATCGGTACATCAGATAATTCCAAAATGGTGGGGATATCAGAACTTTAAATGCTCTCTTTAGTGTAAATTTTAAGGCATATGTTTGGTAAACCTTCCAGAGATTTTAAAACATCTCAATTCATGGTAAACATACTGATCAATCACGGTATCAGATACACATTTGTACTACTATCTTATTTAACACCCAATTCCTAAGGCTTCAGCAATTGGGAATAACAAGTTGTCCACGAATGTGTCAATGTTCGAAGATTGTAACAGTCATTTACTTTCTTCTTTCCCAATGGCATGGTAACGTGCTGATCGCTTGTAATTTGTGGAAGTAATCAGAGTCGTGGTAATTCTGATGTTGAACAATTCCCAGTCTTTCTGTTTATATACATGGATGAGGGAATTATGTAACTTGTGTGGAAGCAATAAGTCGTGGAAAGTCTTTCTGTTTATTTGCATGGATGAGGGAATTATCGAATTTTATTTAAAGAAGACAAACCTTTAGAGTTGTATACATATTGCATTGAACTTCATCAGCGTAAGTAAGAAAAATGGATTTGAAAACATTAGGAATACCACCAGTCCAAGCTAGAAAAACCGGTACACGAAACGAATAGGCAAGTTTGCTAAAATACAGTTTGTCTTTTCTTTGGGAATATTTAATATAGATTCCAAGCAAATGTTGATTAATAAGCCTTCCAAAGAGCAGGAGGAAAAAGCGATGATCCTCATCGAACATGTGAGTTTATGAATCATAAAACAATTTTAAGACAGAGTATTGTAAAAAATATCTTTATTACACTTTATGTTGATTAAAATACATGCCTTTATTGCAATATTGTACCACAATTTCATAAGTCGTCGCTTCGACACTCGTGCACTCTCTCTTTTGAATCCACTTTCGAAAATGAATTCTTGCGACCCTGGCAACTTCTCGATTACTAGTCAGAACTTTCCAAAAGTGGAAATTATTATTGCATGTGTACATCATATGCAGGTGTGACATTAGCCTTTGATGCTCTGCAGTCGCTCGCTCACGCCCTAAATGTATGTATAACTGCTGCAGTGAGTGGGGCTATGTAAAGGAGGCCGACCTCGCACGTGCAACAATCCAAGTTGGTAAGGTACAGGCGCCCGCACAAGGGCTCGCAGTCACTTCTCTCTCCTCAGGGCTAATCGTCCCGACCGGCACATCGTGGTGGGTTAGACGATCTAAATGTAGCCACAGGCTCTTCCAACGAGACAACATTTGAATGCAGAGGCTATAATTAATCGTTTTACCCACGAGGCAGAGCTCTTGCTATGTTGTTGAAATTTAGATAGCGCCCCTTGGTCGAAGTAGGGCCTATCATCCTACCGGAAACGTTGCCTGTTGTCTACTGGTCATAATGGGCCTCCATCCGATCGCTTGCTACCTGGATGTGCTGACTGTATGTGCCATCTCCTGTATATCGTGAAGTCGATTTATGAGATTCTTCATGTAGCCGACTGTTGGGCGTTCTGCCCAGGAGAATAGCCAAACATTAGATCGCAGCATGCTGTGTGAGAAGAAAGATCTAGCAAATTGTCGGTAAATGTATTCATGACATTAAGTTTCTGGCGTTAAGATGCTTCCACTTCATCGAGAAAGATTGGCGATCCGAGTAGAGTGAGATCTTGTTTATTGAAATCTGAATTCCAGGCGACATCTTCTGAAACTCAGATGCGACAGCATCATCTCTCTTTAAGCAGAAAGACAACACGCACTTATTTGGATTAAATTGTAAACCAATCAATCTACAGCTTTTCACTAGTGCTCAAAAGTAGCATGGACCTTTTCTGGTTCTGTAGATCTGCAATCAAAATAAAATAGATTAAACAAGTGTGGGGAACCAAACCTAATTCCTTCCACATTCAAGTGGTTCAGCATTGTCTAGCGAAGACATGAAGCTGCAACAATAACCAAGACGAACTACTCTCCAGAAACAATAGCAACTGATCACCCCAAGGAGTAACCTCTTAAACAATACAGACGTATTTGTGTGCAGTTGTTTCTGTGGTAGAGTTAATAGAGTGTAACAGTTTTGAGTCAGTCTACTTTTCACTATATAAATTTGAGAGAAAAAAATAGTTTAGTTAAATCCGTACCTGCATAGTTTAATCCTACTGATTAACCTCTTCATGGAGATCATAAGTGCAAGTACGGTGACACATGCACATATAAATTACTGAAGATCATTGGACATAAACGGCCATCTTGTTGAGATCCTGTTTATGAAAAAAATATTTATTAAATATAATAAGGTTTAGTAAGGTATTTGTAACCTGACACGAATAAGTATTGAGTTTAGGCGTTTGTTGTCTAACATTATTTAAAATAGTTTTCCTTTCAAAACAATTGAAGGCTTTTTGAAATCTATGTTGAGAAGCACTTATTTAGCTTAGAGATTATATCCCAAAAGTTTGTACAGAGTCAATGTTTTGCAACCTTTAGATGCCTTATCCAAACTGTTGAACAGCTTGGAAGTATATGGTATTTATATGTCTTTAGACATCTTTAAGCCAGTTTAGCAACAAATCTTCTTAAAATATTTCCTATTGTAATTATTGCTCCTATCCCGCTTCCTTTCTTCTCAAAAGTATCTAAGGAAGTGTCATGTAAACGATGCTATTCACATTGCAATTCAGAATGTGATCGCACAGTATAATTAAGGCTAGAAGAAGACACATTGTAGCAACTCCAGTAGATCTTGAAACCAGTTGAAGTTGCAAATTGCATCCAAAACAAGATAGCAAAACGACGTTTTGGGTATCAATTGAAGGCTCTGGGAAGGTAAGCTCTCTTGAGGAGGACATTTCTCTAATAAAGTTTTGAAAGTTAAAAGCTTTGGGCTTGCTAATACTGAGTTAGGTGGTAGTAGTCGACCTGCTCCCTTCATGTCACCATTGGAAACTTTAGCTTGTACAATTGACATTTTGAAGAAAGAAATTTATTGTTGGCAGAGTATGAAAGCTTAAAATCTCTAAGTTGTCTTTAATTCCGGGAACCTTTTTGAGAGTTTTCTGGAACTCGAAGAGCTATGCCTGCAAAAGGAAACAGTACTCGATATTTAGTGTAACACATGGTTCAACAATATGTCAAGGTTTGTCAGCGGCAAAATGTCTCGCTCTGTAGGACAGTTACAGCTCTGAAAGAGAGAGCAGACAAATGAAATGGAGGGACAGGCAATTCGGGGGAATGAAGAATCCTCCCTAGGATTCGCCTAGTAGCCCGGGAAAACTCCCGAAAATACCAATGGGTCAGAGAGGTTGGCCGCGGGTAATCAATCCTAAGACCTCCAGCATGACAGTCCCACAGAAAAAGTAACTTTCGTTAAAACACACAATTTATACCCAATACATTTTTTCGTGAAGTTGAACATTTTTTATATATACCTTGTTGTTGGTTTCAATTTTTAAAATACTTAAAAATATTTGCCTGCGGGAATTTTTCAACTGCCGGCAATACAAAGAAACATATTTCAACCACATGGCAACCAGCTTTTAAAATATTTGGCTATTACTTTAGCCCAGCAAGTTTGTTCACTTATTTCTCTTATACTTGCAGGAAAGAAAGTATTTGTGCGAATATTTGTCTCGATTAGCATTAAGTAGATACAAGAATAAGCTTTTTAACAATAATGTATCACCTAGATGTATAGGAAGTCATGTGAATGGAACACGTCAGATTTTTTAGGTATTTTCATGTGCATGAACTAGTAAAATAAATTATACATTTGGGAAATGAGAATTATATATATTTCTATAACATAAATCATTTTTAGGGGCCATTTCTATGCTTCGGGTGTTTCTGTTTCAAATATAGCACTTCCAATCATGCACACATATGGTCACTTGCATTGACATCAAAATATGGACTTCAAACCATTTCTTATTAAGCTTTGATGCCTCGTACAATATGGGTTCCAATGGCAAAAGCTTGCATGGAATGAAATTAACTTCCGTTGCAACACACAGGATCATCGTACGAAGTCTTTGATGTACTTTATGATTTCAGCTTTGACTTCGCTTGCACATTTTGTACATTAAAATACCTCCCATTACGTTTGCGACTGACTTTGAAATCTGTGCCAAACGTGTTGATATTGGATCATCTCTCTTCATAAAGAGGAACCTGTTTACAGTTCAAATGCTGGAAAGCTGTGTACATTTATACGGTTCACCACAGAGCAGAACGTTGCAAGTCAGCTACTGAAGCCGTATTGGAGCATTTTGATTACTTTAAAATTAGCTCCTTCTGAATTTCCAACGCGTTCTTCATCATATAGCCTGTGTGTGAACCACTGCATCCCTTTCATTTCTAAAATCATATTTAGTTATCTGCGTTTTACCTCTACTAAATAAGTTTTAAGCAGAAAAAGAGAATACATCTGAATACAAAAAACTCAGATGTGTTGCACTCTCATGACCTTCTCTACATCTCTGCAACAAATTATTGTCAAAAAGCTTATTCTTCTATTTACTTCATACTAATCGAGAAACAATCAGCAGAAATAGCCCTATTACTTACTTCCTTGCAACTAGAAGCAAAATAAGGGAGTACTATTAGTTAAAGTGATAATTAAAAGTTGGTTGCTATATGACTGAAGTTCCTTTGTTTGTGTGGACAGGAATTGTTAAATACATGTATGAGAAAAGTATGCTTTTTAAAGCTGAAACCAAAAACAAGGAGTATCTCAAAAACGATGAGCTCCACGAAAAAATGTATATAGGATAAATTGTGTGTTTTAGGGTGCTCTGGTTTTTTGTGTTGTAAGTTTTTGTCCACCTCTTACAGTTTAGAAGTTATGCAAAATTCCGTAAAATTCATCCAAATAAAGTAGTGTTAAGAGGCTATTCGCAGAAAATTCAAGATATACATTTTATTTGTCAGATAAATATCTTTAATATACGAAATTTTAATCAAAATCGTAACAGCCATTTTTGAGAAATTCAATTTTTTTTAAAAAAGTTCCATGTAAAAGGTAGTTTAGGTTGGGGGGATTTTTCTCAAAGTCTTCCTGTCGCATCCCTGGAAGATACTTAACTTAAATACCAATTTTGGAATTTTACTGACTTTTAGTTTTTTAGCTATCTCGTTCACAGGCATACGGACACACGGACACACAGACACACACACAGACCTTTTTCTGAAAATGCTCTTTTTTTATACAGGGGACCCTAAAACATATATTTCCGTGAAATCTCAGTATCGAATTTTTGAATGGAGTGCAACAAATTCTCTATACACTATGTACATAGTACGTATAGAGAAAGTAAGAATCTGAAGTGTTCCACCGTCATGAAATTCTCTATATCTCTGTAACAAATTATTGTCAAAAATTTTATTCTTCTATTTCATGCTAAAACATTAGCAGAAACAGTCTTATTGTGTAGTTCCTTATAATTAGAAATGAAATAAGGTAATACACTAGGCTAAACCGACAGTCAAATGTTTTAAAATGTGGTTGCTATGGAATTGAAATCCGTTTCTTTACGTGCTCAAGCATTGACAAGTTCCGGGTGAGAAAAGAGTTTTAAAATTGAAATTAATAACAAGGAATAAGTCGAAAACGGCCAACTCACGAAAAAACTGTATATGACATAAATTGTGTGCTCTACCAAGGTCTACATTTTTGTGCAGTTAGTTTGTGTCTATCGCTTACGGTTTACCAGTTATGCAAAATTCAATTAAAATCATCCAGAATAAAAAAGTCTTCAGACGCTATTCTCAGAAAATTCAAGATATACGTTACATTTGTCATGTAGAGATCTTAAATTTTTAATCAAAATCGTTAGAGCCATTTTTGAGAAAATCAAAATTTTTGAAAAAAGTTCCATGTAAAAGATAGTTTGGGGTGAGGCATTTTCTCCAATATCTTTATGTCGCATTCTTGGAAGATGTTAAACTTAAATATAAAGTTTAGTATTAACGAACTTTTCATTTTTGAGCTATACTTCCCCAAAAAAAAAAAACACACACACGGACATTTTTCTAAAATGATTTTGTCTTCAGGGATCTCAAAACATGTCTTTCCGGTGTTTTCGGTATCGAATTTTTGGGTGCAACACAATGCCTTCTCTATACATAATGTACACAGTACGTGTATAGAAAGTAAAAAAAAAAATCTAATGTGTTCCATTCACTTCACTTTCTCTACAAAATATTGCTACAAAGATTACTGTAACAAAATCGTGTTTTTTCCAAAACTTTTTATTTCCCTACAGACGGATTACTAGAGCTCAGTCCCGGGTCACGAAATTGCTGGATTGAGATTCGGTGCCACGGACTATAACTATGACATGATGGAGTAGGCGTAGTCTCTACAACCCTTTTTGGAATCGTGTTCCACTATTTAGCATTGCTCACTGCCAGTTCTCGTTCAGTTCCTGCTAGTAGATAAATCAGTGAACACTGAAAGAGAGCGCAGATTGGAAAATATCGAAAACAAAAGGGTAGGTGTTCGGCATTGAATAAACTTGTGGATGAATCAAACACATTTTAAGAGACAGGAGGAGAGCCTTTTCTTTCGTTACAGTAAAGATGTATCTTGTAATTCACTGCAATGAATTCCGAGACAGATAGACAAACTTTCTAAATTTGTTTGATTCAGAGGATCTCAAAAATGTATTTCTGGTGAAATCTCGGAATCGAATTTTTGGGTGCAATATACCTTCTCTATACACTATGTACATAGTACGTGTAGAGAAAGTAAAACATATTTTTAGAAAAAGGTACGTGTGTTTTTGTCTGTGATTAGAATAACTCAGAAACGAAAAGTTTGTTTATATTGATGATGTTTCAAGGATGCGGCGTAACACTTTCAAGAATATCTTCTCATTCCAAAACATTCCTTACATTGAACATGTTTTGAACATTTTGATTTTATCAGAATAACTCCGATTTCGATTAAAATATCGTATGTTTAAATTATTTTGATCACAAAATAAAATTTATATTTTGATTTTCTTCAGTCTGGAAGACTTTTGCGAAGCTGTAAACTGTAGTAGAAGGGGGAAAACGTGATGCACAAAACATATTTAATCGTTAAAACAAAACATTTGCAATTTTTTTAGAGTAAACCTTTCGGAGGTATTCCTTGATATTTGCTTCAATTTTGTAATACATACGTTTTTTTTTTTTTTTTTTTCTTTTTTAATGGAAAGGCGTTATTCGTTTTTCTTTCCCCAAGATCAAACAAGCAAAACGGCACAGAATTATAAATGAAAATAATCTATTTTAAAATTTATAAAAAATAACAGACTAACCACCTAAAATCATTAACATACAAATTCAAAATCTAGGTATTCCTAATACGGTTGGAATTAAAATTCTTAAAGATGTTCCTAATATTCCTGCTCATTCACCAAAGATAAAATATGTTCCGATGTCTCTGTGGTTGTGTTCAAAGCCATTACACCCGGATTCGATCCCAAGCAAACTTTTGTGAGATTTGTGGTGGAAAAAGCGGCTCTGGAGCGGGATTTCTCCGGGTTTTCCGGTTTCCCCCGCCATTGTGTTCCACCAGTGCTCCATCTTCATTCCATGCGTCATCGTCTGCGGTGCCACAGGCAGTGAAATGGGCGTTAAACACCATAAAAAGAAGTCATTACATAGAGACATGCTTCTAAAATATTTGTCTATTGCTTTACATTATTCTACTTCCTTATTTCTATTGTACAATGAAATGATATACATTAAAGCCATTTCTGCTATTGTTTATCTTGGTAAGAGTGGAGAAGAGAGAAGAATAAGCTGTTGTAAGAACAGTTTGTTGCGCTTGAGTTGAGTAAGCTAAGTAAATATAAGTGCATCAGAGTTTTCTAATGCTATATCTAGGTCACATCAGCGGCTTTTCGTTGTGAAAACTGCTAATGGTAATGCTGTTTGTACCTTTGGATTTACACCCACACATTCACACTTTCATTCGATCTTTCAGACTGTGGAAAAATAATTCCTTTTACTTCCTAAGTGGAACATGGGCCGCAACAAATATTCGCCATCGTACTCAACACCTTGACAATATACTTGTATCTCTTATTATGATCTAACAATTTCTCTCAATTCCACTGCAATTGTTGTTCTCCAAGTTACCTTGGTCTTCAAATCCTTATTTCTTCCTGTGAATTTCATTCCAATTCTACCTATTTTTCTACGATCCTTTCTCAGCATATGTCCATCCATGTTCATTTATGCTTCTTTATTTCTCTATCAATTGGAAACTGGTTTGTTATTTCCCATAATGTAGCGTTATTAATGCTTTTTGGCCACCAGATTCTCAGTATATGTCTAAGACATCGATTAATAAAACTTTGTAATTTTGTATTTATTTGGTTGTCGTTTTCCAGATTTCATATCAGTACTACAATACATATAACACATTTGATTTAACATTTTTAATTTTAGTATTTCTTTGATATTCTGTGTATCCTATAACGTTCTCAATTGTGAGAAAACATTTTCTGCTTTGTTTATTTTGTTATCTATATCTTGTGGAAAGGATAGACAACAATCTTAGAGAAAAATTCCTAACCCCAGCCGGGAATCAACCCGGGACCCTCACACAGCAAGCAGATCTGCATTAACTGAGGTATATGGTAAGTATTGACAAACTCTAAATGTTGCTTTTACACATTTTCTGTGGATGCAGCAAGTATTTGCACCACATTGTCAAAAAAAAAAAAAAAAAAAAAATCAGTGGTTTAATACTACATATACGCTTAAGGAATATGTGGGTAAAATTGTCCAAAAACTGGTGTTTTCCATTTACAAGACATTCTGTACATCTCTGCAACAAAGTATTGTTAAAAAGCTTATGCTTAGCAGAAATATTCTTATTACTTACCTCCATCCAAGTAGGAGCGAAATAAGGGAGTACCATAGGTTAAAGTGATAGTCAAAATCTGGTTGCTATATGACTGAAGTTCCTTAATTTTTATGGACAGCACTTGACAAATTCTGTAGGAGAAAAGTATACGTTTTTCAAAGCAGAAACCAAACACAAGGAATGTCTCAAAGACGATAAAATTCACGAAAAAATTTATAGAACATAAATTGTGTGTTTTAACGTGCTCTACATTTTTTGTGTGATAAATTTTTGTCGATCTCTTACAGCTTAGCAGTTATTCAAAATTCCGTAAAATTCATCCAGAATAAAGTACTCTTCAGAGGCTATTATCAGAAAATTCAAGATATAAATTTGATTTGTCAGGTAAATAGCTTTGATATACGATATTTTAATCAAAATCATTAGGGCCTTTTTTGAGAATATCAAAAATTTCGAAAAAAGTTCCATGTAAAGGATAGTTTGGGGTGGGAGAATTTTTCTCAAGATCTTCGTGTCGCATCCCTGGAAGATACTAAACTATCGTGCTCACAGACATATGGATGGATATACGCAATTGTTATTAAAAGTGAAATTATAATAAGATTATTTCATGTTCTATTTTTTATAAAATAAAATATTTCATAAAGATTGGTTTTAAAGAATCAAGAATAATAAAGATGAGGATGCAATAGCTTGAATTAAAAGGTATTTTAATGAAGCTTCGGTAGAATGAATATTTGTGTTAGAAGATAGCAATGGGATGAAGGAGAGTAAATTAATTTCTAGACCTATCCATGCTCCTATTCATGAATTGGCACTATTCCACTATGTCCGGAATCACGGACACACAGACACATACATACGGACCTTTTTCTGAAAATGCTTTTTCTAGATACAGGGGGCCCTAAAACATATATTTCCGGTGAAATCTCCGTATCAAATTGTTGGGTGGAGTGCAATACCTTCTCTATACACTATGTTCATGGTACGTATAGGGAAAGTAAACAGCTTTGAAAGGTTTGACATTTTACACGTATTTGGTATATTTATTGATTTGCTCTGTCACATTGGTTCTGACATTAGTTATGAGAACGTTTTATAGTTTAAGCTCCTAATTTTTATGAATATATTTTTGAATCAAACAAAAAGAATTAACAAGAAATTTAATCTTGACGGTTTTTAAATTAAACCTAGCAATCCTAAATTCAAAAATTAAGAGATAGTAATATTACATTGAGTATAGCATTAAACGTTTCACAGATTAATGTTTGAAAAAAATTGAAAGTATTAACTTAAAAATATACTTGAATATATCTGTCTATAGCTGCAACATGTTAAACTGGCATCTAAAAGGTAGACTTACAATTTTGGCAGAGTATGTACGCTATTACACATAATTGCCTGAATACCAGCGAATGCGTTTCATAAGCGTTGGTTCATAAGAGTTCCATTAAAAAATAGAAGAAAAAAAAACAGACCCACACGTACACAATTTCACAATTTTATTATATTCAATAATTATGTTATTCTTTAATGCCACCAAATGCTATTTAATCGCCCTTGAATGAGACAATTTTTTTCTCAGTCCTTGTAGTAGATAATTATTACAGTTTAATTGATGTTCTTAGAAACGTTTATGGGATGGTAGTAAATCAAGAACGTTCGTCCAAGAAAGGACTTCCTTATAGAGAAGGAATTTTTAGAAAAAAAATCCCCAAGCGTGACTGACTTAAATATAAAATTTGATGGTTATTCAGGTATTCTTTTCAAGATTTAGATTTTCAAAGACATAAATACTTGCACAGAAATACAAATAAACACAAATGTAAATGCGTGGAAATTTTTATATAGGGCATTACTTTGGATATAGAAGGTCCTTAAATCATTTATTTCAAGTAGTTCGTCTCCTTAGCGCGGTGGTAGCGCGGCAGCTTATGAAGCGGAAGACTTGGGCTCGATTACCGATATCGGCGAGGGGATTTTTCTCCTACTAAGAGACCTGGTTCGGGGTGCACTTGCTTCGTGAGGTTCCTGGGGGCCAATTGAGGAGTTGGTTGGTGGAGAAGTAACGGCTTCAGGTCATGAGGACCGCGTCTCACCCTCCAATACTGCACGTCTGTCATGGATCGAGATGGGGGACGCAGAGGCCGGGTGGTAGGCCGAGGTTGCTTGTGTGCTGTCGTCCCATGGAGCTATTATAGTACCTCAATAACATATACTTTCTCAAGCGCAAAGACACCATACAGTTTATTGTCTTATTATATCTCAAATTTGGAATACGTAAACAAATACATACTAGGTGGTGCAGATATCCCTTTGTGTATTAAAAGAGTTGCAGAACTATTATACTGCAGAACTAAGTACATTAAGAAATTTACCAAATACTAAAGTTATAGTTTTTTACCATTTAAAGTTACGGTGCTTTACAGATAATACTCCGTGATTTATATAAATAGATGCTCCAAAATTGAGATGTGTTCCATTCACTTGGCTATCGCTCTCTATTCTGCAAACAAACTATTTTTTATAAAACATTATTATTTTATTTACCTCATACTAATCAAAATAATCGTTATCTGAATTGGATAGGAATATTGAGACTGAAAACGTTAATGCCATAGAGGGACTTGACCACGGATCTCCCGCTCTCTAGCCGGGAGTCTCTAGACAATTGACACTAATAATTGACCAAAATAGCTGGCTGAACTATGAAGCGGGACTAAAAGTAATTATAAAATGTATGTCACCTCAAAATAATTTAAGATTAGCTTGTGGTTTACGAGAAACATTAAGGAATTTAATGATGGCTAGAGCGACCGGCTAGAGGCCGGGAGATCCTGGTTCAAATCCTAGTTATGGCTTTGCATTTTTCAGTCTGACTCTACCATCAACTCCTGCCCTACACTCTGCTTGTGTGAAAAAATAATTAAATTAACTTTCCAGAATTCCGACTCTGAGTAAACTATTGCAACAATGTTGACTATTATGCTACTCGCTACTTCAGCATACGTATACCCTCTCACAGGTTAAAGACTTACTTGAGCAATAAGCCACCCCAACCCACTAGCTATAACACCGCTGAACAATCGCCCTCCGTGGTGTAATGGTTACCATGCTGACTTTATTTACCCAAGGTCGCGGGTTCAAACCCGGCAGAGGACGATGAATTTTTGCGGGCGTAAAAATCCTTAGCATGGTTTCCTTCGGAAGGGAGATAAAACCGTTGGTCCCGTGTCGTAGATTTACGGTACGTAAAAGAACCTCAAGCCTGATAGAGAGGCCTCTAAGCAACATTAAGCAGTCTTTCACGACCAGTATAGAATGGGACGCTGAGAACCACAGCAGTTAAAGATCATCCATAAATAAAACGTTTTTACCGCTGAACAGACAGTACTTAGTTCTTTATAAGTAGAATGGGAATAAGAGAAACCACTAAGTTAAAGTGATATATAACTCTTTTAAAAGCTATCCCTATACAATTGATACTGAAATTCGGTCCTCTTTCCATGGCGAAGAGTAAAACAAAAGAGAAATGAAACGGATGAGGGCTTGTCGTTTGAGATTAGTTTAATTACTTTAAATTTGAAACAATAACAGGCAGTATCTCGGAAATGGTTAGCTATACAACAAAAGCTGTATATGATATAAATTGTTTGTTTTAGCCAGATTTACATGTTTTGTATGGTGACTTCTTATCCATATCTTACAGTTTACTGGTTATGCAAAAGTCATTCAGATTAAAGAGGACTTCAAGTGTATTCCCAAGATATTCAAAATATACAGTTTATTTAAACATGTGAACATCTTTAATATACAGCATTTTAATAAAAATCATTAGAGCCAGTCTATTGAAAAACGGATATTTCAAAACATGGTCCATTTAAACGGTAGTTAGGGTTGAACAAATTTTTCTGAAAATCTTCCTGTCTCATCCTTGGAAGATTCTGTACTTAAATACCAAGTTTAGTATTTTAAGAACTTTTCGTTTTTGCGTTATATTGTCCTAAGGTCACACACATACACATTCAGACCTATTTCTAAATATGCTTTCTTGAATTCAGGGGATTTCAAAACGTATATTTCTGGTGAAATGTCTATATAACATTTCTGGGGGAGTAGAAGACTTTTTCTCCTACTATGCTAGAGAAATTAAAAATCATATACATTCTTAAATTGAACATATAAGATCTTGCAAAACTCTATATATTAATAGAAGATCATTTCAACTTTTAGAATCTAAAAATCTTGTTTTAGTTGTAAGTTTCATTCCTCGAGAATACGGGAATTTTAATTGGACTAAAAGAATACTAATATTTTAACTCAGGTGTGATTTTAATGTTATACTCTTTTCGAGCTCCGCTTGGAACCCTTTAAGACACAGATGTCGGAAATTCCAAGGAAAACTGCCTTTGCTTTTCAAAATTTTATTATTATTACTGTTATTGGTTCGGAAGGCTTCTTTATAAAGGAGAAGATTGCAAGCAGTGGAAACATAATGATGATATTGCGCTCTTTAAATGTATTCCGGAAACGCTGAGCGTTGCGTATAGAGTAGTCTAGTACCAAACTTGGCCCATATTGAAAGAATAAATTCAGCGATGTCTCTTGGCCGTTCGCTTTTATTGTTCCCATTTTCTTTTTATCTGTACAATGCTTAATGACAAGACAAGCTTTTATGATGGAAGATTATAGCTACAGACTTAGTCTCTGCGTGCTAAATGAGAACGAAGAAGAAAAGGAGAGAAAAAAGAGCCGATCGGATAAAGGGGAATCTTAAAGAAAATAAAGAATTATTGATATTGTACATATACAACCAAAAGGCATAATGAACAAAAAATATGTTGCAGCTTTACTACCGTAGCTGATCTATAAATTATTCATGAAAAAAGTATGCTAACTTGAACTCTATCTTTATCATTATAAATGTCTTTCAATGCAAATGTTGTAGGTGCCCAGTCACACAAAAGGCAGCAGAGCCATTAAAAAATAAGTCAAATACGAAAACTTTAAGATTGTATACGAACTTATCAGTTCAAAACTGTAATGCTTAAAATTCTGAAAAATAAACCCGGGTAATATCGGAAATAGCTAATGCTACGAAAAAACTATTTGATACAAACTGCATATTGTAAGACTTTCTATACGTTTTTTAAGTAAATTTGCTGTCTAGCTGCTTTGGTTTCTCTGTTATATAAAACAATGAGGTTAAAGAGGACTGTACTAAAAGGTATAAATATATTACAAACATCTAATGCAAAGAAACAGCTATTTGATACAAATAGCATATTCTATATTTTTCTATAGTATATTTGGTTTCGTGTGGTTTCACATTTAAACGAATAATATTCTATATAAACATGAAGACAAGTTGTATTGTGCTGATATATTAAATATTTTATTATAATAGGTAAGCGTCAATTTTGAGAGTGAGAGAGAGAGAGAGAGAGAAAAAGAGAGTGAGCGTTTTTGCCAATACTATAAGAAAATGCGAGAGCATTTCTTGAAAGTTTTCTATGTTCATCCTTGAAAAATTGCGGATTTAAATACGAATTTTGGTATTTATGGTAATTTTGGTAATCATTTATTCGACTTTTCGGATGAATGTTCTGAAAGATGATGTTTTATGGGCTATACTCTTAAAATTAAAAATATTAGCGCGCACACACAATTTTTTCATTAAATGCTATTTTTACTTTCGCTACAAGTATTATATAATAGTACGTAGAGAAGGTATTGTATTCCACTCCAAATCTCAATGTGCAGATTTCATAAAATATATATGGTTTGAAGTCTACTGAGTCCAAAAAAAGAAAACATATATTTAGAAAAAGGTTTTGTATGTGTCTCTGATCACGATAACTCAAAACGAAAAGTCGGTTAAATATCAAACTTAACATTTAAGTCAGTAACTTCCAAAAATACGACACGAAGATTTTCAGGAAATTCACCCACCCCAAGCTACCCTTTAAGTGGAAACATTTTCGAAAATTGCAATTTTTTCGGTAATGGCTTAAACGATTTTGATTAAAATACCTTTGTCACAGATAAATAGATGACAAATAACATGCATATCTTGAACTTTATGGAAATGATCTTCATTCTAAATGACTTTTCATAACTAAGAGATAGACAAAAACTTACTGCATAAAAAATGTATATCTCGTTAAAACACACAATTTATGTCATATACATTTTGTTTTTGCATAGAATTAGTAATTTACGAGATATTCTTCTATTAGTTTTATTATTGAGATATTTGGACTTTTCTCACACCGGCAGTCTCATTCATTTCATATCTATTTTGTTTTACTGCTGATTATGAAAGAGAACTGGATTTAAATGGCACTCGCATAGGGATAGCTTTTAAATTATTCAGTGTCGTTTTAGCAAGAGTATTTCCTTATTTCCCTTCTATTTACAAGGAAGCAAGTAACAAGAACAATTCTGCCAAAGTTTACCTTAATTACCACTATGTAGATAAAATAATAATGTATTGTATGAATAGTTCGTTTACAGAACTTATACCTGGAGAGAGTTGTATGAATGGAACATATCAGATTTTTACTTTCTCTATATGCACTATGTACATAGTGTATTGAGAAGGTATTGCACTCCGTCAAAAATTTTGATACAGAGATTTCACCGGAAATAGATGTTTTAGGGTCCCCTGTATCCAAAAAAATGTATTTTCAGAAAAAGGTCCGTGTGTCAGTGTGTCCGTGTGTCTGTGAACACGATAACTCAAAAAACGATAAGTCGGTAAAATACCAAACTTGGTATTTAAGTTGAGTATCTTCCAGGGATACGACACAAAGATTTTGAGAAAAATACTCCCACCCCAAATTACCCTTTACATGGAACTTTTTTCGAAAATTTTGATTTTCTAAAAAATGTCTGTAACGATTTTGTTTAAAATAGCGTATATGAAAGATATTTACCTGACAAATAAAATGTACGTTTGAATTTTCTGGAAATAGTCTCTGAAGACTACTTTATTCTGGGTGAATTTTACTGAATTTTGCATAAATGCTAAACCGTTAGAGAGAGACAAAAACTTACCATACAAAAAATATAGAGCACATTAAAACACACAATTAATGTTGTATACATTTTTTTTCGTAGAGTTGATTGTTTTTGAGATATTCCTTGTTTTTGGTTTCAGCTATAAAAACTTATATTTTTCTCATACAGGACTTCGTGAGCTCTTGTCCATACAAACAAAGGAACTTCAGTCACATAGTAACCAGCTTTTGATTATCACTTTAACCTATGGTACTCCCTTATTTCGCTTCTACTTACAAGGAAGCAAGAAATAAGACTATTTCCGCTAATTTTTTCTCGATTAGCAGGAAGTAAAGAGAAGCATAAGCTTTTTAAAAATAATTTATTGCAGAGATAAAGAGAAAGTCATGTGAATGGAACACATCAGATTTTTGTTCTTCTTTTTGGTTTCAGGCATCATTAAAACTTCTGTCTCCAGCGAAATCTCAAAGTTCCTGAATGTTTAAATAACACAGAAACAAGTTACATAAGGCAATTTATATAACTTTCCTACAAAATGGTTGCCTTCCGCAGTGACACACTTCTGCCGCCACATGTAAAGAATCTCAAAGCACTCTTGGAAGCAATTTTCAGATACCTATCGTGCCCTTGTCACATGTATAGTCATTTGTTCAGCGTTCGAAAATCTTGACTGAAACGTTAATGGCATTCATAAACCTGAGTTATTTTTATTGCTGCTTTAATAACATTTTTCCATCATTGTCAATGTCTCTGAGGGAGCTTTTTTTAACAAAACACAAAACTTTATGTTCGAACGTACTTTAATGCTGATATTATGAAAAAATGTGATAAAGGAACATACAGGTACAACAAAAACTAATTGCCAAACAAAGACAACAATCGTTATTAGCATAAAATTGAAAAGAAGTGCCAAGGTCGTTACCAAGATCTAAAAATAAAATATCCTTTATTTTTGTATACATTAAAGAGAAAATAAATGGTTCCCAAGACTTTTTGAATCTATATCAATGTAAAATAGATGAGTACAAATACAATTTCCACATGTCTCATTCTATATTTCTGCAATGGCAATGGGCAGGGAAAGCTTGTGACTCTTACACATGAGATTCCTCTGAGTAATACAGTATTTGCATTGGAGGTATACAAAAACATTTATGGCCCACCTCTGTACTGTAAGAGTAGCATGTCTACCTCACATTCTAGAGGTCACGAGTTCGAATCTCCCTTACTGAGATACCTAGATAAGGTTTTTTCGGAGTTTTCCCCGCAGACGAATGTTGAGTATCTTTAAGCTCCATGCACTCCAAAATCATTTGAGCAACATTTCACAGATTTTATATATGATATGAAATACTTCCGTATAATAATAGGTATAAACGGCAGTATTTTTTGTCAGCCACATATTCTCTGAAAATTTTAAAAAGTAAGTGTATTATGGTGCAATGCTATGGAATTAATTTCTGTTTATTGCTCTCCTTGAATGTATCAAATTAGTTATAGAATAAAATAAAGTCTTTGAAAATATCTGCACACTGTATAATCGTAAAGAACGTTTTGCTTAAATATAAATATAACTCTCGGCATACTTTAAAGAATTTACAATCAACGTTACATTTTTTACGCATCAGCGATATTTCTGTGGTAATATTAATATTTTGCATATGCATTTTAAAATTTTAATCATATGTTGGGAAAAAATGTCTATATTGAAATCCATTAATGGAGAGCAGAATGGGTGGGGATAAAAGCAATAATAAACAGAGTGGTTGCGCTGATAATGGAACATTTTTGAAAGTATTACAATGTTGACCAAACAAATATTAACTGCAACCACGAGTCTCTGCTGTAACACAAACATGTTCTTACAAGTATCTATAAATAAGTAAAGATAATACTAAATTATACTGGTTAAAATGCCCACACGTAACTATTATAGGAATATCTGACAGTGTCTTAGCTTAGAACATTATCTGTCATAAACAAAAATTTTAGTTTGCAAACTTAACAAGATAATCTCTTATATAAAAGGATGTTATGCGATGATCGAATGTTTTAAGAGCTGGTTGCTATTTGTAACCTACCTGCCTGACTGTCTGGTTGGCAGCTGGCCTAGATACCAACATCATCTGTTGGCTAAAAAGCAACATTAGTACCGCAGCAGATGTAGAGCCTGTGGTTCACCTATTCTTCAAAAATTACTTTTTCCATCTACTTCATTTTGCGGTAAACCTTACAGAAATAGCTACATTACACATTTCGTTACCATACACAGCGGGCTAGCTTAGGAGGTTTCGTCTGTAACCTGTATTCGGAGGTCGCGGATTCGATTTCTGATTCGATGATCTATAACGGGGATCTCGGAGTGCTACTCATAAGGTTAACATGTGCTGTGATTTGCTCTACACGTACTTCACATCTTTCTGTCATTTGTGATTTCTATTGGCTGAACTGAAACGCTCATTGGTGGGCGACTTCCCAGAATAATCAGTACGTTATCTGAGAGGTTTGTATTAACAAAGACAAAGCGCATGTTAACACTTTGAGTAGGTCGGTAATACAAAATCTTATTTGTAATAAACTGTAAGTTTTAAGGAGGTCTACAATTTTAGTGTACAGATGACTTCACGGAACAGCAACCGTGTTAAATTGGAATCAGAGAAATCCAAGTTTTCGACCACCTTAACCCGGTTGTTCTCGTCAGTTCCCTGATTTCTACGATTCTTATTTAACTCGGTTGATATCCCGTGAAGCCATGAATAATAATCAACACGGAAAGCTTTAAATCTTTAATTTCAGTGTTTTTTTTTTTTTTGTCTATCGTTTAATATTTGCCAATTATTCAAGACTATAAAACAGCTTTTCACAATTTTTTCCCAGAAAATGCAAGACATAAATATATTGTTTTCCACGTAAATACCTTTAATCTGTTGATATATTAATCTAAATGTTAAAGCCATTTTCAAGAAAATGGAAACTTTCTAGAAATCTTTAATGTAAAATGTAGTATGTGGGATGGGATTTTTCCGTATCGCATCTATGATGGATAGTGAATTTTTAAACCAAGTTTGGTATTAAGTGAAATTTCGTTTTTCAGTTATGCTGTTTTTTTAGGTAGTGTTTAACGCCCGCTTTAACTACTTATGGCACCGCAGGCGGTGACACTGATGATACATGAATAAAGATAGAGCACCAGTGGAATGCGATGGCGTGGGAAACCGGAGAACCCGGAGAAATACCGCCCCAGCGCCGCTTTATCCACCACAAATCTCACATGTGGTCGCTTGGGATCGAACCCGGGCCGTCTAGGTGAGAGGCAAGTTGTCTAACCACTCGGCCACGGCGCGGTTATGCTGTTTACAAACACCAGACACTCGCTGGTGCGGACTTTTTAATTTATAATATATTATTCATTAACATATTTTTCTCTACCTATGCTGCAACAAACGATTCTTACAAAAGCATATTCTTCTACCTGCTTCACATTTATTAAGATAAATATCAGCGAAAAACGTTTCTTTATACATTATTTCCTTGCACAAGAGGAGTAGGGAAATATAATAAACTAAACGGATACTCAAATCTTTTAAAAACCGGTCGCTATGAATTGATTTTGAAATACCGTTCTATGTGCATGACCAGGAGAAGGAAAATGAATAACGACTTCACATTTAAGACTATAACTATTGCAAAACTTGAAGCAATAACAACGAATATTTTATAAGTGGTTAACGCTGCAAACATTTTATTTGTCATAAATTGTGTTTTAACGAGATACATTTTTCTTGTAGTAAGCTTTTGTATCTGTTACAGTTTACCAGTTATGCCAAAGACGTCTAGAATGAAGAGAGCTTCAGAGGCTATTCCCGGAAAATTCAAAGTAAACAGTTTATTTGTGGCGAAAATATCTGAAATATTAGTATTTTAATCGAAAAGATGCCGCCTTCCATGGTGTAATGTTTGACATGCTTCGTATACCCAAGGTCGCGGGTTCAAACCCGACGGAGGACGATGG
This sequence comes from Hymenopus coronatus, assembly GCA_030762935.1. NCBI lineage: Eukaryota > Metazoa > Arthropoda > Insecta > Mantodea > Hymenopodidae > Hymenopus > Hymenopus coronatus. Next base: position 130,770,142 of record CM060882.1, on the reverse strand, counting down.
ATATTTTCGGCAGTAAAGTAGGAGGGAAGAGAAGGGAAGTAGAGCCGTTGATCCCGTGTCGTAGATTTAAGGCACCTAAAAGAACCTCAAGCCTGAAAAAGAGACCTCTGAGGAAAATTAAGCGGTCTTTCACGCCCAAAATAGAATGGGACGCTGAGAACTACAGCAGTTAAAGAGCGTCCATAAAGAGAACTTCATCTCCACAATTGAAAAGAGAGAAAATCAAACTTTTCATAAAAGTTTCCAAGTAAAGGTTAGTTTGGGGTGAAGTGTTTTCTTGAAAATTTTGCATTCCTAAAATATGCTTAACATATTTATTGTACTTTTCGTTTTTGAGTTATGCTGTTCACACACATAGTGGTGGTAGTTAGGGATGTTGTAATGTAATAGAAGGGTTAGGTTTATGTGAAGTCGAAGACAAATTTTGGTACTAACATATTTACATTTGTGGTGTGTTTTAGTGTATTATGTGATTTGTTTATTTTTTTATGTTGTTTTAATTTATTGGTTATTTGTTTAGATTAGGTTATGAAAATGTAATTATTCAAATATTGAAATATTTTATAATTTTATTTTATTAGTTTTTGTTATGTGTGTAGTTTATTATAATTTATTAGTTCTATTACTTTTATTTTGTGCTGTGCCTTATTTTTTAATTTATAAATAATCTGTAAGCAATATTATGTATGCTATATAAATATCAATAATATTTTAAAAATCTGATATATTAGCACTGAGTTTAGAAATCAGGTACAAGGGTTTTTATACAGATTTTTATTTTATTATTGTTCACACATAAATAGATATACACACACCTTTTTTTCTAAAAATGCTTTTTTATGGATATATATTTCTACTGAAATCTCGATATCGAATCTTTGTGTAGAGTACAATGTCTTCTGTACCTATTATGTACGTAGTACATGGTAGAGTACACTTTTTTCTAAAAATGTTTTTTATGGATATATATTTGTAGTGAAATCTCGATATCGATTTTTTGGCCATCTTCTGTACCTATTATGTACGTTCATGGTAGAGTACACTGTCCTCTAAAAATGTTCTTTATGGATATATATTTCTAGTGAAATCTTGATATCGAATTTTTGGCAACAGTACAATGTCTTCTGTACCTATTATGTACGTATACATTGTAGAGTACAGTTTTTCTAAAAATGTTTTTATGGATATATATTTCTAGTGAAACCTGAATATCGAATTTTTGACAAGAGTACAATGCCTTCTGTACCTATTATGTACTCAGTACATGGTATAGAAAGTAAAAATGTCTTTTGGACTCAGGGAGGCTCAAAAGTTGTACTTCAGATGAAATTTAGGTATAAATTCTTCCGGTGGAGTGCAACACTTCCCTACTTGCTATATATAGTAGACAAATATTATATATTATATTTTCTTGTTCTCCACACTGTCTTATACGGTGTGTTTTCCTACTTCCCTACTTGCTATATATAGTAGAGAAATATTATATATTATACTTTCTTGTTCTCCACGCTGTCTTATACGGTGTGTTTTCGCCACAACATTGCTCACAAGAAGTAGCGAAGCTGTCTCCTTCACGGTGTGCACTAAGCCAAGGAAAGCTTCCAAGATAGGCGGTTTTTACACTGAAAGATTTAGGAATGATATAACGTAAAGGTGGTACAAAAACTTGTTATGTAAAGCGCTTTGAGTTAGAAGGTAGGTCCTAAAGGAGAACTACCCAAAGCGTTGCGGATAGTGTGCTATCTTTGCCGCACAGTTGCCGATACCACCGCATCATCAATTTTACTCTGCGGCGCTCTGGATGACGGCTTATAAAGCGTGTTGCCGCTGAACAGGCGGTTCCCGCCCCGCAGAACCGAAACCCAAACCGACAGCTTCCCTCCCCCAACATCTACTGCAATAAAGCTGATTTTGATGTACTGTTTCTCTACACGGGCCCTCTCCACAATGGTCTTCTCTAGATCTTTCTCTGAATTCAGCCACTAATGAAGGCATCAGAAGTATAAGCTTTATCTTATGGAAAAGTAGCATTTGTGCTTAAGAACTTATAATTTAAATACATACAATATTTACGTAAACATCCTAAAAGTGTAACATAATATTTTTGATATTTTTTTACATAAAAATTTGCTGCGTTCCATTCACATTACTTTCTCTACATATATGTAACAAAGTATTGTTAAAAAGCTTGTTCTTCTAAATACAATATGGTAATTGAGATAAATAGTAGGTAAAAGTTTTACAAAACAATGGCGATCCCTACAACATTATATGGAAGTGAGACATGGGTCACCACAAAGAAAATGAAAAGCCGTTTACAAAGTGTCGAAATGAACGATCTACCTTTGGTACTTTCAGACCCAAGATCCCTATAGGCTGGTACCGCGATGACACCTCTAAAAGGTGGCTCAACTGCCCGTATTTGGCGAATATAGATATTTCTTCGTGCATTAAAAAGAGTATTATAACTCAACGTGGCTATTTCAATTTAAAACTAGAAAGTGAGAAACTGGCTCAGCGATCTTTTCTTTAACCCTCTTGCTTATCACGGAGACGTTGAGGCGGGTCGCGTCCATTGAGCGGAGTTGGTATCTCTCCCTAATTCTACACTAGCTTGTGTTAACTTTGAAATGGGACCGTTGAGTTCTGCAACTCTTTTAACGCTCGAAGGAATATATGTATTCCACAAATACGGGGCAGTTGGGCCACCTGGTATAAGCGCAAGCCTCATCCAGCCGCAATCCTTCCGAGCAACATCCTCTAGTGCTTCAATTCTAAAACGGATGCAAAGGAAGTGAACAGTAACGAACCGTAGTATATACTTTCATACTAATAACTGGTGTCTTTAAATACACTACAAATTCATAATTCATAATGCTATTTAATGTAACACATACTCAATATATATGTGCACTTGTTAAATTATTTTTGGACATCAATAGCAGTTCATGTTCAATGAGAAAAATTGAGCCGATTTTAAGCTGTAATTCCAAATATTTGTGGTTCTAACTTTGTTTATACTCCATCAAAACGGAATTTAAATGATCATCAGTCACAGCAAACCTATATTTTGATTAGGTATATTTGAAAATGTTTTTTCTCATATGTGTGTTGATGAGAACACTGATATTTGTCCTCGTGCAAAGTCTCTAAAATGAGAAAGTGTCATTCGGCACGCAGCTATAAATCTCAACCACTTTTAAATAATTTTTTGTTCAGAATTCCACTACACTGCATGTTCAGAAGTTTGGCAAACCACCTTCAGATGATTGTGGTGTCACAAATGCTATATAGGTTACTTTTCTTTCAAAGCTATCAATGCTTTCAGCTTTAAAACTGTTTAATGCCCACATATCCACACTCCAAATGTGGATAGTGTTTTGTATTAGAACAGGCCGTCTAACTCGACTCGTTTGATCATACATAGTATTAACATATGTTCAACCACAAGCTTCAGAGCTGGGCTATAGGGAAACACAATATGTCGATGGGTAAAGATCACAGCACAATGCTTATTGTCCCCGCCAGTTAACAGATGTTTCAGCCGTGACGATAGCTTGCCCTCAATTCCCAACTGTATTGATATTGTACACAGACTGCTGTCAGTAATGAGTAGCTCGTTGATCCTTGGTGCGCACCCAATATGTAAGAGACTATTCATTATGGCTTCAAGGGTGATCAGCCGTGTCAGGTATATAACATCCAAGCTTTCGACCATTGCACACTCCATGGTCTTCATCAGGGACTGCAAGAAGCTTTTTTTTTTTTTTCGAGTGGAGTGGAAAAACCCAATCTAAAGGCGACAGAGGGGATAGCTCTGCCAAGTGTGGGGGTCGCCCTAAACGGGAAATACCCACTAAAAACCACTCCACCGGAGAGAATTCGGGTGTAGGAATGCTGCAGTACCGCTTGTTGCACCTGCGGATTCAAGGAGCGGGTGTTATGGCTGGCCAGAGACCATAGCCAGGAGAGAGTGAGGGCCAGGACGCAAACATGACCGGAGCCCTGATTGCGCCCTTGGAAGATTTGCGGTGAGGAATAAGTATATATTGCATATGTATATATCTGCAGCCCTGTAACAAAAAGACGTAGTCAGTATAACATTTTCTGCCCTTTCGGGTAAAGTCCTTGGTATATTTCGTATGTCTGCAGCCCTGTAACATAAGGACATAGTCATTTAGATATTTCATTTTGGTATAAATTCTAAGCTAGTTATATTTTTACAACTACTGCTGCCCTGTCTGGCGAAGTCATTAGTTATTAGTTGTGTTCAACCCTTTAACTAGAGAGGGCGTAGTCATTTAGCAGAGACATCATTGGTTTCTCATGGCGTTAGTGGTCACCCATCCAAGTGATGGCCATGCCCAATGCTGCTTTACCTGTAATAAAACACTTATTCTTATTACTTACATTCTATTATCTAAATACCAGAGAAGGTCCGTTAGTGGTCTGCCAGATCGCTGTAGAGTGGGGGTCCCTCAAACCGCCGGATCCGCCTTGACTCAGAAAGAAAGCACTTCAAGGGCCACCAAACTAATGTCGTAGACACATTCATGGGTAATTTTATTATGGAATTCTTACTAGCGATTCTAGATATTCTTGTATATTTAAATCGGGTTCCCCCAGGCCGAGGGTTCTGTCAAATAGAGAGAGCGATCTCTTGTGTTTGTTATTTTCTGCTTAATAGGTGTCTAGTTCTTGTATTAGTTCATTGTTGATTCTTGCTTTACGCTTATACAGGTTGTAACTTTGGCTTTTTATGAACTGCTCAATTGAATGCAGTTTTAGCTCCTCATGAAAGAGATAAGCCGGCGCTACTGGAGGTTGTTTGGCAATTATTCTAGTTATTCTATTCTGGAGTGTTTGTAATTTATGTATGTGCGTTTTTGTAGCGTAGCCCCATACAGGGGATGCGTACGTAATGATCGTTCTTATTAGCGTTTTATATAGGGTAATTCCCATGTTTAATTTTAATTGGCTGTTGAGCTTGATGATGGGATATAGTCTGTTTAGTTGACCATTAGGGTTGGCTCTGACCTTAGCTATATGCCTAATCCAGGTTAGGCCTTGATCCATGACAAGACCTAAGTAGGTCACTTGGTCTTTCCACTCGATAATTTCGCCTTGGTAGTTAAGTGGTTGTAGCATGTTTCTGCCTTTGCGGTGCTGTATTCTTTTAGTGAAGACTATAGCCTATGTCTTCTTCGCGTTTACTTTAATTCTCCACTTCTTGAACCATGGTTCAAGTGAGTCTAAAGCATTTTGTAGGCGTAAATGCATTATTCGTGGCTGGGTGGATTGTGTGGTTATAGCAGTGTCATCTGCGTATATGTATTTGTTGGTTCTTACCAATTCTGGCATGTCGTTTATGTATAAATTGAACAATGTTGGTCCCACTATACTTCCTTGTGGAACTCCTGCTCGGATTTGTTTGGAGCTTGAGACTGCGTCCTCTACTGAGGTGTGAAATCGTCGTTCATAGAGGTAGTCCCTAATTAGGGCTATAGCAGTGTCAGGAATTTCGTAGACTTTCAGTTTTCTGAGTAGCCCTGCATGCCATACTTTATCGAAGACACGTTCAATATCTAAATAGAGGGCACCTGTCGATTTGTTTGTGTTGAACCGTTTGGTGATTTGCTCGTCATTCTTAACAGTTGTAGTGTAGTAGAATGGTGATCTCGAAATCCGAACTGTTCGGGTATAAGTATATTTTGTTTGTGCATGTGTGAATTTATTCGCTTCAGTATCGCCTTTTCTAACACCTTGCTCATCGTATTTAATAGGCTGATCGGCCTGTAGTTGATTGGTAGTGCTAGATTTTTGTTTACTTTTGGGAAAAGTAGTATTTTTGCCTCTTTCCATGCAGGTGGAAACCTGCCGTGTTCGAGCGTGTAGTTGTATATTTTAGCAAGCAATGTTACTGCCCTTTTGGGTAATTCTTTAGTACCACATTTGGAATCTTGTCTGGGCCTGGTGCTTTTCTTGCTGGCAGGTGTTTTATAATCCAGCTTATTTCTCCCGCATTCGTTTTTCGCAATTTGTTGTGTGTTCTTCTCTGACCTAAAATTTGGGCTTCATCTTCGACTTCTTGAATGAAATCATCTTGCCCGTTCATGGGATTGGGAGAAAATACCTCCTCTAAAGAAGCTCCAGTCTAGTGTGATTGGCAGGCTGAGGGCAGCCCGAGGTGTGTTAGACGTGTACCTGTTCTCAGAGAGAACTTAACCACGTTCTGACGGGATTGTGGGTTTTGTAGGATGGCGGGTGTGTTTTGGGGTTGTGGAGTGACAGGAGGAGGCGAATATTGCTCCTCGACGGTTGCCTTGATGGTGCAACGGCCCTTGTGCACCGCTGGTGTGTTTTTATCAAAATGTTTCTTGAGATTAAATTTTGAATCCAAGCAACTCTTGAAGGATAATAAGGAGCTTAGCCTTAGCAGCTGTTGGTGGTGCTCCTTCGTTACCGGGGATGCCCGCAAGCCATGCGGGGAAGTCGGTATCGCCTGAAGCGGCGGTTTGTGGGATCGTAATCCCCAAGAGACCTAACGAGGGCGCTCCGATGGAATGGTAACCCTTCGTTGAATTCTGTTGCCCGACGCCTAATCTCGTCCTCCAGGTATGGTAGACCAGAGGCTTCGTGCAGGAGTCTCGTTGGAAAGCCTCGAGGCACAGAATAGATAGCCCGGAGACACCTATTCTGTACCCGCTGAAGCAACAGCAGACTGGAGTCTGCCGCCATGCCCCAGATCTCACAGGCGTAGATTAATAAGGGGATAATGAGAGCCCTCAAAAGGCGCAACTTAAGGGGAACCGTCATCGAGGACCTCAGCATCGGGTACAGTGAGGCCGCAGCCCCATTGACCCGACACCACAGCCCCCGGACGTGCTCCCTAAAAGTGACGCCCCTGTCAAGCTTCACCCCCAAGTAGGTGATGGTGTTGGTCCATTGTATCCTTCGTCTGAGGTACGTGAATGTGGGGAAGTTTGCGGGAAAGCGGCGCTTGGTGAAGAGAATAGCGTGGCTTTTCTCCGGATTTATGGACAATCGCCAAAGCTCGCACCAATCTTGGATGAGGCAGAGGTGTCTCTGGATAGGGTTGAAGGCTCTGCGTGGGTGTTTGTTTGTACAGTATAGCAGCACGTCATCAGCATACTGAGCTATGTTGACTTGCTGCACTGTTGGTAGGTCGGCCATGTAGACGCTAAAGAGCGTAGGGGAAAGTACAGAGCCTTCGGGGACTAAAGAAGTTCACTCACTCAAGTTACTGGCTGGCTGAGGTTCAGCCAGAGTGCTTTTGCTGCGTGCCCATCCTCAACAGGGTTTAACCGCAGGGTTTTTATTTCGGGATGGGGTGTTTAGGATGGCTGTTTCATTTTTGGGATGGGTGTGGGTATAAAGGAGGTAGCATTTTGCTCCCCGACGTCCAGTGTGATTGGCAGGCTGAGGGCAGCCCGAGGTGTGTTAGACGTGTCCCTGTTCTCAGAGAGAACTTAACCACGTTCTGACGGGATTGTGGGTTTTGTAGGATGGCGGGTGTGTATTGGGGTTGTGGAGTGACAGGAGGAGGCGAATATTGCTCCTCGACGGTTGCCTTGATGGTGCAACGGCCCTTGTGCACCGCTGGTGTGTTTTTATCAAAATGTTTCTTGAGGTTAAATTTTGAATCCAAGCAACTCTTGAAGGATAATAAGGAGCTTAGCCGTAGCAGCTGTTGGTGGTGCTCCTTCGTTACCGGGGGAGCCTGCAAGCCATGCGGGGAAGCCGGTATCGCCTGAAGCGGCGGTTTGTGGGATCGTAATCCCCAAGAGACCTAACGAGGGCGCTCCGATGGAATGGTAACCCTTCGTTGAATTTTGTTGCCCGACGCCTAATCTCGTCCTCCAGGTATGGTAGACCAGAGGCTTCGTGCAGGAGTCTCGTTGGAAAGCCTCGAGGCACAGAATAGATAGCCCGGAGACACCTATTCTGTACCCGCTGAAGCAACAGCAGACTGGAGTCTGCCGCCATGCCCCAGATCTCACAGGCGTAGATTAATAAGGGGATAATAAGAGCCCTCAAAAGGCGCATAAGAGCGGAGTGCACTTCCAGACCATCGGAAGTGCAAAGGCAGCGGGTTGCCGAAACAAGGCCATAGCCACCCAACCTCTTAGGTTCGGGTAAGGCGCGCTAATCAAAGCGTCCGGTCCTCTGTTTCGGCCTGCTTCTTAGCCCCTGCTGCCTGCAGGTGAGGGTAAACCAAGATGTGTTTTTGTGCACTGCACCCTAGGGTGCAGGGCAAGTATCCCTGTCCTCGTCCTCTTCCACCATGACCAGGAGCAAAACAAAACCATCCAAAGGCAAAGCCCCAAGCGGGCCTGCCTATGATGAAGCAACGGCCGTTGCCAGCACCAGCACTGGTGCAGCCACCCTGCCCTCCAGTGGCCCTGCTACTGTAGAGGGCAAAAAGAGATCTAGCCAGGAACGCCAAGGCGGTAAAGGCAAGATTATCTGTTTGGACTCATCCAAGCAAGTCAGCAACGAGGGCCTCCCGCGCGAACCAGTTTCACGTGCAGGCCAAATTCCGGAGCACGACTCCGACGACGATGCGCCAGCGTGTGCAGTAATATTTCACATCGCAGCGGCAGGACCTCGGTCCTGTCGTACCACTCATCCTCCATGATGGTAGATCATGAGGAGTCCTCTTCCGGCCTCTCCACAGACGGAGAGGACGATTTTCGAGTAGTGGCCTCGAGGAAGGAGAAGAGGCAAACCCGATTGGCTGCAGAGGGCGTGCCCTCTGGCCAATCCCAGGCAACATCCCGCCCCGGAGATTCTGGGCCCGCCCAGAATCCTGGGTCGAGGAGGCACGTTCCACCGATTATCGTGGACGACTTTAAGGGGGTGGTAGGCTTCCTCAAGGAGGTTATGCCATCCCTATCGAGTCAGTGCACGGTTCGGAAGAACAAGCACCGCTACGTCTTCCAGGCGAAGATTATAGAGGATTATAATTTCATCCTGCAAGCCCTCAAGAGGAAAAGTGTTCCCCATTTTACCTTTGGACTGGACAAGTCCCGTGACATCCGCAGGGTCATTCGTGGCCTACCAGTCGACACCTCGGTGGAGGATATCTCGACAGACCTCATCCGCCAGGGCATCACCCCAAGACTGGTGAAGCAGCTCACCAGGTCCGCTCCAGATGGGCAAGGCCCCAAATCTCCCCTCCCCCTCTTCCTCGTAGTAGTGGAGCGGGCCAATGACCCTGAGGCCAAGATAGATGGCGTCACCGCCATCTGTTACCTCAGGGTCAAAATAGAACCATCCAAGGGCTCTGGCGGGCCCCCTCAATGTCACCGGTGCCTGGGGTTTAACCACTCCAGTCTCTTTTGCTTCCGTAACCTGCGCTGCTTAAGGTGCGGAGGCGCCCACCCTAAAGAGGTCTGCAAGATATCTCCCACCGCGAAGCCGACTTGCGCAAATTGTGGTGGCGAACATATTGCATCTTATGGTGGCTGTCCTAAGAGGATCGCTGTCATAGCGGCCAGGAGACCGCCGCCAGAACTACAGCAGGTCACAAGAACAGTACCTGTAGCCAACCAGCGACCAGAGGCGCTAACATCTGCACCTGCCCCTCCTGCAAGACAGCCGGCGCAACAAAGGATAGCCACCAACACCACTACGGCGCAAAGGGCTGAGCGTGGCCCTGCGAAGCCACGGGATGGTAATAACACCCACCAACCCCCACGCAACAAAGAAGCTCCAGCCAAACCCAAACAAAAGCCCCCCACCCAAGCTAAGGTGCGCTGGCCGGCCAGGCAGCCTAACTTCTCCCCCAGGGCTGCGCAAGGGAACGGCACTCCCGTACCCGAGCGACAGCAGGGGCAGGAGGCGGCTGGCGGCGTGCCGGCGCCCCGAAGCACTCCTACACCCTCACCCAGAAACATAACCCCCACCACTCCTCCTGTCCTGCAGATGTCGGATGTGATGGCGTGGATACAGCAGCTACTGCTGAACCACGGCCGGAGCATCTGTGATCTGCTGGTCAGATTCCTATATGCCACAGACCCAGCCGCAAAGATGGCTGTCGCCATGGAGGGACTTGCCCTCCTGACCGTGATCGTCCAGACCGCCCAGACCGCCCAGAATGGCGAGTCGAAATAGGTCTCGTACCTCTTTTCGATTCGCGTTCTGGAACGCGTGTGGCCTGAACGGTCAGGGGAGTGAGCTCCAGCATTTTGCCGGCTCATTTGCCCTAGACCTTGTGCTAGTCAGCGAAACACATCTCCGTTCAGATACCCCTTTCCGACTTCCGGGCTACAACTGCCTCAGAGTGGATCGTGTGGGCCGCCGAGGAGGTGGCACAGCGATCTTCGTGAGAAACAGGATAGTCCACAAACCCATCCAGCTCCCACCTCTTCAAACCATGGAAGCCACGGCTGTCTGTGTTGACCTAGGTGGTACGGAAGTTTTACTGGTGTCTGTATACCATCCACCCCATAGGCAGTTCGTACTAAACGATTACCTTTCCATCCTAGCCCTTCATCCTAATGTCATCCTGGCCGGGGAATTCAATGCCAAACATCAGCGTTGGCATTGCGGCCCCCGGGCGGACGCCCGAGGCAATGACATCATACGCATGATAGATGCGGACCCTCAACTCAGAGTAGAGGGCCCCTGGCAACCCACACACCATCCACGAGGTCAAGGACGGGCATCCGTTATTGACTTCGCGATCATCAAACAATTCCCTTTTCATACATCTCTCACATCGATCAACGCACTTCATTCCGATCATAATCCCGTGTTAGCTGAGGTTAACACACGGGTTGCCAGTCACGACGTCTCGGTTCAAAACCGCGACGTTGACTGGGAATGCGTCAGGGTTTGCCTCAACGACTCCATCCCGCCGAACCCTAGGATCACAGACATCCCATCCCTAGAGGCTGCGGTCCAATCCTTTACCTCCATCGTGGTGCGAACTGCCCATAACCTAACTGTTCACACCCCAGCTCCTCTACACCCCGATGTCCCCGACGTTGCTGGGATTCGTTCCATTATATACTGTATCTAGGTGGGCGGAGCCCACGCTGCCCTGGCCAATGAACGCGTGATGATCTGCGATTGGCCCGGCTGACGGAAGGGCCGTATTTCGTCTTGTCCGCTGTTTTCCGTCAGGTCCGTTCTCTGCTTTGGGTAGTTGAAATCGATATTGCAGGTGTGCGGACACACTTCGTCTCTGCTTCGAAGGGGAAGAGCAAGCAACGCCGAGCCGCAGCCTCTAGGAAGGCCACCTCCGCCGAGAGTATTGCCTCAACATCGACGGCAATACCCGAGACAACTATTGCCTTGATTGAATCGCCTCCGCCAGCCGCCGCTACTTCACCGGCCGCTAGCAGCGCTTCACCTCGGCGATTGCAACCGCAGTAGCCGACTGCGCAGAGCTCCACTTCCCGGTTCAGCGCCGTGGTTCGGGGGGTCCCTAGGGACCTTTCCACCCGGCTCTTCACCGCCGCAGCGAAGTCGCAGTGGCCCTCATGCTTGAAGGCTGCTCGCATAGTCAATGGCCGGGGACCAACACCACTGATGAGGGTCGAGCTGCGGGATCGTGCGGATCTGGAGGCTGCCTTAGCGACTGGGTTACCCTTGTTAGGGCAACTTCTTGTTGTTGAGGAGAGCCAAAGGGAACGACATAAGCCTTGCAAACGCTGCTGCGCCTACGGTCACACGGCCGACGCCTGTACCTCTCCGCCACGGTGCCACTATTGTGGTGCCAACTCCGCCACCGCAGACTGTAGAGGACATGATCTTCGTCACCGCCGCCGGTTCTGTGCCGCCTGTCGTGGCACAGGTCACTTCACGGGACAATCCCAGTGCCCTCAATACCCGAGGACTAGGAAGACACCACCGCAGAACTACAACACCGACGCCACACCGCCTGAACCCTCAACTGACGCAGCGACGCGGGATGCCATTCAGGACCTGCAAGTGGAGATCCTGAACGTCGGCGCCCGCTTACCTGCGCTAGAAGAAGCATTCTCCAGCGTCATTCACGAGAAGCTTCAGGAGCTACAAGCTTCCACCACCACAGCAATCACAACACTGTAGTCTACAGCAGCTGACTTGTCAGCACGTGTAGAAGGCATCTCAACGCAGCTCAAGCAAGTTCTCCTGCAGCAGGCTGCCTACTCCGCCGAGTTATTCAGATCAAATCGCCAGCACAACAGCGCTCCTCCTCCTGCACATGCTGAGGGGCACCGACACAACACTGAACTCCGGAACGCTGCTGTCCAGCTCCGTTCGTACACCAGGGCAGCGGGGTCAAAGTTCCCACTTGACTATTTGAATCGTCAGATTCAAATATAAGTTCACCACCTAAACTCCTGCACAACCTTCACCTACATTCCTTCCCAATATCACCTTTAATTCCCTAGGCTGCAGTCAGGTTTCATGGCTGTAGCCTAGAAATAACCTTTACCTGCTCCCGCACATAGTGCGGCAGCATCCTAGATTCCACATACTACCGCGGGTGCAATTGCGGGACCGCGCAAAGCTTCGATTAAATACAGCAAACTACGTGATATTACGTGGAGGGGTTTTTTAGTGGGTATGCCGCAGCAGGGCGGAGAGTCCCACATATCCTCCCAGCCATTGCACTTCGGCTGGGGGTTGAATGCATAATGCATTTTTCCCCTCCACGGTAAAAAAAAAACAGGTGTGCTTGAGGATGGCTAAGAAGAGACAGCCCAGACTCGCCGCCGCTAAGGCAGCACCCGACGCCTCTTCCTTGGCAGCCGTCGAAGAGGTAGCTTCTCCGAAGCCACCGGTCCCGGCAAGTCCTGCTTCGCCGCCGGCCGCCACCGCAGTCACGCCGCAACTGCAGCCGTAGTCTCCGCCGTGCAGTTGCGGTGGCCTTCATGCTTGAGGGCCACCCGCATATACTGCGACTGGGGCCAACGCCGCTCGTTCGTCTGGAGATACAGGACCGGGCTGACCTGGAAGCTGCCTTGGCGTCAGGGTTGCCCTTATTAGGGCGACTTCTGGTCGTCGAGGCTAGCCGACAGGAACGCCGCTGCTGTGCCATCGATCACACAGCTGAAGTCTGCTCTTCGCCGCCGAGGTTCCACCACTGTGGCACCACCACCGCCGAGTGCACTGGACACAATCTCCGCCGTCGCCGCCGATTCTGTGCCACTTCACCGGTCAAGCCCAGTGCTCTCTCTACCCAAGGAGCAGCACTTCTTCACCACCTCCTGCCCGCCGCACCACTCCACCGCAGACATCAGCTACCGAGGCCTCACCACCTGCACTCTCAACAGACGCAGCGACGCAAGAAGCAATTCAGGACCTTCACGCGGATATCCTGAACGTCGGCGCTCGACAAGCTGCTCTGGAAGAGACATGCAGCCTCCTCACTCAGAAGCTGCAGGAATTGCAAACTTCCAACACCGCAGCAGTCACCAGCCAGCAGAAAGCAGCCGCCTACCTGTCCACCAGGATCGACGCCCTCACGCAGCCACTGAGGCAGGTTCTCCTGCAGCAAGCTGCTTACTCTGCTGAGCTGCTCAATTCAAGACGTCAGCAGCCCAACACCACTCTTCCTCCTGTGCAGGCTGAAGGTCAGCCGCGGCCAGCGGATACCCGGTCGTCAACCATCTCCAAGCAACTACATGACCCTCAGAAAGGAATCAGCTCTGACATGCTCACCTACAGCGCTACCGGTCCGATCCCCAGGGGAAGGAAGAACCGGTAGTACCGACATCATCACCACAGGGAGAGAGTGGCAGCTCTCCCTGCACTCCCATCCCATGTTTCACCAACAAATCCTAACCACCTACAATTTCCTCAATTCCTCACCTACACTTCACTACGGGGGCCGGCTGGGCCTCGGTCAAGCCGGTCTGTTAGCAGAACCCTCTCCCCTGGCGGCCGCACAGCGGGCCAGTTCACCTTTATCTTTGACTGCGCGGGTGCAACAGCGGTACCGCAGCATCCTTATCTTCCAATACCGGTGGAGGGTTTTTTTAGTCGGTAGGTCCAATCTGGGAGACCCCGACACTCCGGGCATGCCCGCCCGGGTTAGTCCTTAAGGTGGATTTTCCCCTCCACTTGAAACTAAAAAAAAAAAAAAAAAAAGCAGAGGTGTATAATGGCCGCCGTCCAAGCTACGCTGAGTTGAAATCCAGAATCTCTATTGTAATTGCAAGGGTGTAACTTGATTTCGACGACATAATACTTATTCGTTTGATGTAGGACTGAGATTTCATTGAAATTGATTTTATGTACTACTAGTTTAAAATATATCCATTTTACTTATGAAGGCATAGGTAGTATTTTCTTCAAAGGACAAATAGGTTACCTGTGCAAATATTCTTATCTAGTTGAGGTTTTCAATACATTAAGTCTAACTGAGTGTGTTTGTTGATTCCTTCGTCAGAGTGCTCCAGCAGTTGCAATATACACTGTGTCCATAAAAATACTGCCATACTTTGAACTGCTATTGCTTTGTTTTGGATAATCGTGTTTAAACTAAGTTGGTGACACCCGAAAAAAACTCAAAAATGTTTTATGATACTTCATATACATTAAATGTGGCTCCCACGACTGGAGCTGCAGACTATTCCCATTTCTAGGCGCTATTCCCATTCATGCCACACACGCCCCGAACATCTGATGAAATGGGCTGGATAGTAGCAGTGATACGAATGCAGTATTTGAGACAATACTCTATGTAACATCATAAAGAGAAGCCACATTCCTTCATTATTTCCAGAACGTCTAATCCATTTTCCTGGAAGCCGCTCATTCAGTTGTTTACAAACATGCAAATACCATTGAGATGATCCACCTTGGAAAATAAATTCGTTGCCTGAATCTTCCAATTGTAGAAATAACAATTCAGTGAGCATGTCAATATAAATTGGTCCGTTGACAGTGGCTTCTCGAAAGAAAAATGAACTATAAGCTTGACGTTCCGATACGGTACAAAAACATTCTCTTTATATATTGTACTTTACAACTTCCAAAATGACATGTGGCTCCCCCAAATCCTAACATTAAGCGTGTTCATTTATTCACTAACGTGGAATGTTACCTCATCACTGAAAACTATTTTTTCTGATTGGTTTTCATTATCCTCCATTAATACCAAACTTTTTCTGAGAAATCTAATTGTTTTTTAGGATCATAATTGCAGTTTGTATGGGTAAAACTTCAGTAGTGTACGCAAGAACTTAGATACGATGGATTTGGGTAGCTGTTGACTAGCTCCTCCACGGACGGACTGCTTAGGACTACGTACAAATTTCTTTCGAACTTGTTCCACAATTCCCACATTGACAGATAGTCTTCCTGAATGGTTCCTGAATAGTCTTCCTTTGATGACATATGTAGCCACGATCTCCAAAAACACAGTACCACTTCAAAATTGACTTGTAGGAGCTTGATGTTAAAACCTTCGCCTAAAAGCACACTAAACTGCACTAGTCTCTGTATTCTATGGTATTCCAAAACATACCAACTATGCTCTTGAGGGTTCACCATTAAACTTCTTTAATAATAACAAGCCTTTAAAAGTAAATATTTGCGTGTAGCATGCCTGCTAAATTCCAACAATTATCCCATATCGACTACACACGGGAGTGAATTTAATGTCTGTATTTGTTTCCCGCGATCCCGTTCATTTCTGTCGATCGAGACAAGCACAAATGTATTTTAGTTTTTATTTGGAATGTCACTTATTTCATTTATATACAATTATCCTAGGCAACGTGGTATAACTTTGGAGAATGAAAGTATTTTTAGGGACACAGTGAATTTTATCACCGCATAATTTCCAAGGATGTCTGAGAACCTCTGGTCAGTAGAAAGCGAAACATAACTATGCATTTAGTTTAAATGGCGAGTATCTATTTTAGAAAAATGTTAATTACCTTTCACATTAATGTGGAGTGATTAGCAATCTTTTTAGTGCATATTTTACTTTCACGTGACACAACAAATGCAAGCTGCTCTGAAGGATTTAAACTATGAGATGAACTCTTGTTTTGCTATAGTCGGCCTTAGACGAAGATGGAAATTGATTTGATAGAATTTCTTCGCCTGATCTATACTATCACTTAGAGGAAATCGAAAAGCGTTCATCCTATAGCATCTTATATCATATGCAATATGTTAGAAATGAACGATCGGGTGATCGGAATACGTATAATTGGACATTCCCTCCATCCATTCTGACGTCATCTTTGAGAGAGAGAGAGAGAGAGAGAGAGATAGAGAGAGAGAGAGATAGAATGTCGTATGTGTGTGTGTAACTGTATAGTCAGTCTGGTTAATTCCGAGGAAATTGCACAGAGGGCGAAATAGGGTTCCTCGGAGAATAAGAGCAGAGGCTATTTCAAACCTCGTGGCAGACATTCATATATGCTGGCAATTCAATTACTGTGAAACCTTAATATTTTAGATGTATATAACTTATTATTTACGGCACGAACGCTACAACATAGTTCTGTGTTAATCCGTCTTAAGAGCATTCTTGTCCCGCCTTTCATTATTTTTTGTATTCTATATGTAGTAACACTTTTAGTTCTAGAAACCAGCCTTCTCTTTCGTGGAACAGCCTTTTGCGTGAAGGACAAAGTGTTTCTTTTGCTGGAAAACCTAAATAATTGCAAATTTCAATTACCTGGTCAACCTTTAAAACATTCCGCATATTTTCTGCTACAGCTAAATAGAAACATTTTCTTAAACAGGTTCTCGGATATGTCAAACTTCATTATAAGAGACACTTTTCACAAAAGCAATTGCTGTGCTATTGCGACGTCATCGGAAACATTTTAAATAACATTATACTTTTGAATTCGTACCAGCTTGACGATTTTATAATTTTTAATACTTGTATGAACCATCAGTTCTTCTTCTTATTCCTCTTTCTCCAATACGAGGTTTGGCCAAATGAACTTTTCCGAGGCCAATTATTAAATTCGAGTTGGTCAGTTCATCTTCTCCGATTTTTTCCTATACGAGATTAGGGAATCTGCATTCTTGTAATATGCCACTTCTTTTTTTAATTGTTTTTGCTAAGTATATATTTTTTCCACTATATTAATTTTACCCAATTTTACACTAACATATGCATTTATGATTCAATCCGGTATTTTTTTTTTGCCAATTATTGGTCTCATAAAGTACATCTATAATTCCTCTTATGTCACCGATCTTGAGTTTGGTTGTTTCTCAACTTTGAAATATATTGTCAATCGACAATTATGTTAAGCCTTATAAAACTGACATTTGATTTTGTTTCTTTAGGTTTTATATATTATAAAATACACAAGCATACACAACACAAGGTGATTTATACTTTCAGTCACTTTTCGAGTGATATATATATATATAATATATCTCAGTATGTGTGTCACAAATTACACAATAACAAAATAAGAGCGGTTAATGTCTGTAAAGAAGTGTCTTTAAAATTATACTGTTCAATGTACCCAAGCACTTTTACTTTCGCTACACGTACATGCTGTATAGAGAAAGTATTGTATTCCACTCAAAAATTTGATTTCACCGGAAATACATGCTTTAGGGTCTCGTAAATCCAAAAAAGGCGTTTTTAGAAAACCAATGAGGGTGTGGCTCAAAAACGAATATCAAACTTTGTGTTTAAGTTTAGAATGTCCAGTATGGGACACTTAGATAAAGCTCCTACCCAAAACTATCCTTTACATGGAAACACTTTCGAAATTTATGTTTTTCTCAAAAATACCTCTAACGATTTTGATTAAAGTACCGTATATTGAAATTGCATATAAAATGTATATTTTGATTTGTCTAGGAATAGTCTCTGAAGACATCTTCATTTTGGACGATTTTTGTATAACTGGAAAACCGTAAAGATGGACGACAATTTAGTACGCAATAACTAGATTTAGTTAAACCAGACAATTTATATCATACCTATACATTTTTTCCAGGATTAATCGTTTCCGAGACAGTCTTTGTTATTTGTTTTAATTTTAAAGCACCAACTTTTCTCAAACGATAAGTTATATTTTTCGTATCAGTTCTGTTTTGTATTTTACTCCTGTTATTTGCAAACAGAGATTATATCAATCGTTTCATATAGCGACAGATTTAGCTTAATGTATTCCCTTATTCTCCTTACTTATAATATACTAACTAGTAAGGCTACCGTCAACTGGAGTGACTTTGACACTCTCGTATAACTTTCTTGTTTTCTTATGTATTCTTGAAAAGGTGTCATCTTTCTGGGTGATGTAGGTATATATCTCTTGTTTCAACTCAAAAGAAGGTGAAAACTGCCAAGAGAGTTTCAAAGTGAACTTTGTTCAAGGCTCTATTGCAACTACATTGAGGATAACCTTCAAAAAGTGTTTGATGCGTAAAAAGTGGCAGACTTTTGACATTTTCAAAATTCTTCGTAGTACGCTCAAAAACAAGGTGCTTGGGAGGAATGTAAATGACCCAGAGGGTCAGTGAGTTCTAAACGACGAGGAAGAATAACACTTACTAGCACTCTAGCATCAGTCGCTAATCTTCCCACTGACAAAAGACGATATTCGCTCCATGGTGAAAAAACATCTTAATAGAAAACGTGTTACAGTTTTTAGATTTAAAGATCACTATCCTGGACTAAATTTGGTGGAAAATTTCAACAAAAGGAAAAACACTTCAGTTTGTACAGCTTCAAATATTACCACATACAGAGGAAAGTTTAGTCCAGAAGATGCGGTCAATAACGTCAAAGGTGTACTCAACAACTTCCCTCCACGAAGTCTATATTATTATGATGAGACAAAGGTTGTGACCTGGATTCAAAAAAGTCCTTGGTCCTACAGGCGTGAGACATGTTGCAAGGATCCAGCAATCAATTAGTATGATGACATCCGAAAAAGCTACTGGTGATTTCCTGCCTCCTATGGTTGTTTATAGGTCGAACATATGTATGAAAATTGAAAAAATGGGAACCCACCGGACACAGAGTTCAGTTAGTGGGTGGTTTGACAAGGACCTATTTGAAATTTGCTTATAGAAGTTCTGATTCCACACAAAAACAAAACCCAAGTAAATCATACTAGGTGACTCGTTGCAAGGAATTTTGCATCCCGAGTGAGTGATTATGCTAATATTAACATTTATTTTCCACCATTTTCTCCAAATGCCACCCATCTCTTGCAACCGTTTGATATTGCAAGACTCTAACGACCCAGAGCCATTAACATCTGGAGGCTCAGCAACAGGAAAGGAAGACGAAAGAAATGCTTCTAAGAAGACTAGACCAATGGTGTCTTTGAGAAAAAATCAAAGGAAATCTCAAAGTGGACTGTAAAGAGATGATTCAAAGTGTGGTATTGAGATGAAGTTTGTTTCATATGCAGGTAAGAGAGACTGGATTGAATGTATCCCATGAAAAAAAAATGGATTTGTGGCTTCTGTAATTAAGACATTGACCATATTACAACTTTCCAAAAACTGACTCTGATGAGGACATAGACTGAATAACAATAATTATATTCTATAATGTTCTTTCTTTACTTTGATTATCTGTGTTTTGTTTATATGTCATTTGTTTGAAGACGTGTGTATTGGTGAATAATTTTTCCGTTGTGATTAAAATATATTAGCTTTTTCTCACTTAATAGTTCAAATTTTAACCTTTCTTATTGTAATCACCGACAGATATCTTCTAATTTGGATTAAAAAGGTGTCACATATTTAGCTATGGGATGTGTTTGACAGTCAGAAGGCTTAAAATGCAAAAATAATGTAAAAACATCAGTGTGTCAAAGTCACCCCAAAGGCTTGGTAACTTTCACTCCCTGAATTTATCAAGTATCCCCTAAAGTACA
Organism: Hymenopus coronatus; assembly: GCA_030762935.1. NCBI lineage: Eukaryota > Metazoa > Arthropoda > Insecta > Mantodea > Hymenopodidae > Hymenopus > Hymenopus coronatus. Next base: position 130,750,295 of record CM060882.1, on the reverse strand, counting down.
AATTCAAAACTAATTTAATTGACGAATATACAAAGAAATACAGCTATTGTTTTATATAAATATTGATTGTTATACTAAATTATATACATATATATATATATATGGAAAAAGCAAATAAAAATTAAAATTCCCTCTCAATGAGCGCGACTGCTCATTGTCTCCTCTGATAAGCAAGAGGAGTAAAACGAAGGTCGTTACGGCCATTCCCTCTGGCGGGTTTTAATTTTTCAACTCTTTTAACGCACATAGGGATATCTGCACTCTTCAAATACGGGGCATAATAGATTTAAATGCAGTTACCGGCGATCTGCGGAATGGTCTTGCACTCGTATCTAACGTGGCTTTAAATCTAATACGCTCACTATTTTGATTACTACATTCGGACAGAAAACATGAAACCTGTGGTATCGTATTTGTTTTAGTGGATAAACATTTCGTGATATGCCTACTAGCGTTCGGATTGCATTTGTTTAACTACAACAAATACGAGGCGCTACATATTTTGAGTCTATCAATAAAAAACAGTAATTTGTCATTGAAAATTGCGCTATGTACTTTATTTTGCGTTTTTTCCAATCGGCTTCAAGTACCCCCAAAACATGTTTTTTAAGCGCATTAGCACCTTCTTCTGCCGACGAAAATTGTTGACCACGATTTTATTCCTGATGTTCGGAAACAAAAAGAAGTCATTGGGTTCTGTACGGCGGATGATTCATCAATCTGATTTTTTGAGTGTTCAGGCGGTTGTTAGACGAGATGTGTGAGCGCTCTCATTGTCTTAATGAAGAACGATCCGACGGTACTTGTTTGTTTGCCTTACTTCACCGAAGACTTCAAGTAAACAAATGGATGTATACCATTCAGTATCGATCGTTTTACGTTTTTCTAAAGATTCTGTTACCATATGAGCAGTTTTTTCTGAAGAAAAAAAAAACAGATGATTATACACTTGCTTCGAGTGCGAATAGCTTTTGTTGGATTTGATACATTTTAAAACACCCATTACGTTTTTGCTCATGTACTGCTTTGAAACTCCACCATTGTATTTCTTAAGTGTTTGTGTGCAACAATCGACACGAGCATCCTTTTGAGATTGTATCAAGTTATGTGGGATCCAAAGAGAGCAGACCTTTTTCACGGCTAATGATCATGCAATATTTTATATATGCTGGAAAACTAATGTCTAGAGTTGCCTCTTTGTCACAGTATTGGAATGAAGATCTTCAACTATCATTTTTGCACAGCATTGTTGTTTACTGGCGCCACAGCTGATTCTGGACGACCTTCTCGAATTTCGTTAGTTAACGAATGGCGGCAACGATTAAACCCTTTTACCAGCTCTTCTCAGTGGCAATAGATGGAGCTTCATCGCCACTTGTAGTAGTAAGTTTGTCAATGTACTCATGTCTTTATAATCCTCGTCGAAAATCATAATAAATAATCGCAAGAACATTTTAAGCAGTTAATTACATATTTTCGCTGAGACTCAACTAAATCATTGTCAACAACACAAATGCTTCTATTGAAAAAATATCTAAAGTAAGTTAAGTCAACTATGTAAAACTTTCCAATGGAAACACCAGATGGGAACTACAGGAGTCAGTGTTGCCAAGGCTCAAAATAAAAATAGTTGCCTTTGTACATGTGGCTATCAACTTAAAATCTAGCTACTCTGAAATCGTGGCATATTTTGCAATTTGTCAATTAAAAGAGTAACTTTAGAAATTAATACTTCTGTGACATTTTAGAGACTGATCAGTTTCGATGTGTACTGCAGTTAGTGCAGACATTCAAATATAGTACATAAATACATTTACAGCTTCAAACTATATAACTGAAGAAACTATGGGAATTAAAGTTGTTTTAAAATTAATGAGATAGTTTACATAGAAACATAGAAACGTTAACAGAAATGCAGAACGAACACACAATCTTAACGTCCAAGACCATTCACGGGACGGTGTGATATATTTGTGGCATTTACAAAATTCCCAGTACAAGTTATGACACGTGATATTTCTGTCGTGTAGGTAGCTTGTATGGCTATTTAAATCTATTTTACTGTCTAAATTTTATATTGTAGAGTCGCATTTTAAATATTATTAATAATATTAGTATGCACATAAAAAGTACGGTTTTACAGTAAAGGTGTTTACATATAGATCTGTCATTTTAATTTCTTTTACATTAGCCCTAATTAGAATATATAATTATTACTTTTCCTACTTCCCAAAACTAACGATTTTTCAAAATTTAATAACTTGTTCATTAAACTTGCACCCTTAATTCGAAAAATTAATATAACAATTTTCTTTAATGTGCTTTTGAAAATCAAATAAAGATTTTGAAACAAATTAGTGAGAAGTTGCATTGTGTGGAATATTTAGGGTATGATAAAATGTTGCAAAAGGTTTGCGAGAAAATAATTTTTAAATTTCGAAGTTCCTATGCATTAATACCCATGCACCTACCCATATATTGCTTTAGTTAATTGGTTGTAAAATTTTTTCCAAGTGAGAAAAACTGAAACTTTCGAATTCATGTCATTTTAATAAAAAATAGCCTTTTTTAAAAAAGTTTCACAGCTTTGGTCAAATTTGACAGATGTTAATAAGAACATGAGCACTGTCTGGACGCTATGTTCTATACATGTTCGTGTTAATGGAATTCGAGAGAGGGGATAAAGCAAAATATAACAAAAACAGTACTGAACTGCTTAGAACTTATATTAATTTGTTGTAACCCGCTTTTTAAGAATGTACTTTTAGGTTGCTTGGGAATGAAAAGAAATTGAGTCATTTTGATTCACAGATAATTATTATAATTGAAAATTCACCGTTCTATTTATCCAAAAGGCATAGATTTAAAAAAATAAAGTTAAAAAAAATGGGAAAAGATTGCTATGAACTAGATTTAGGTTCTAACAGGAATGCTGTCTTTCGACACTGTGTAACGCTTTAGGTTATAAACTGTGCATTTTCTTTCCTGTATGCACAAATATAAGATTTATAATATAACATAAACACAAATAATGCACTTTGTAGCCATATAACCTGCACTTCTGCACAGTTGTTTATCATCACAGTCTACATTTTTAATCGTTCTGCTCATTAGTTACCTTGTTTGGAAGCTAATATTTTGTTGGCACTGGACATGGTATCCTTGCGGTAATGAACTTTTACTGCAGCAATTGTGACATGCAGGACAATTTAATTATGCTCACACGAGTTATTCTGGTATAAAACTTGACGTAGAATCCCAAATTAATATCAGAAAGCAAAAATAATAACCCTAAATATCATTAAACAACAATTTAATTTGCAACCATGAGACGATAACTATCGTGATTGGCCTGACGACATCGTCTAGTTCAAGTACCCATTGGAATATACAAAACGAAGACAAACGGTGTTTATTTCCCTTTTATTTTAATGTATAGAACCGAGTGATAAAATTTATTTGGAATTTACCGCGATAAAATTTGAAATAAACAGTCAGTGGTCCTTCGCTTATGCTCTCTTGGTCAACGAGTTTTTCTAGCGACTAAGACAAAGCAAATGCCTTCCAGAGCTTTGGTTAAAAATAACATTCAGGATTGACATGGCGTACGACGGAACTACGTGTAAGCAAACTGTCAATTTCATTCCTGTGAAATGGAGCGCCAGACCGAGCATCATATTTTCATGATCGAAAGCTATTTGTGATCTGGTACTTGACTTATTCAAGGACGCTGCCCGCTAGATGCATGCATTTCTTTGCGCTTTCCCTGAATTTCACCAGCTTTCTTGACAATGCCTTATCAAGATATGTTCATATGATAATTACTTATAGAAAGAAACAGACAGAGGAAAGAAATAGTCATACGGGACAAATAACATCACAGCCGTAACAGTATCTATTTTTAGAATAAACAGTTTGAGTCTGCGAGAGTCACTGATTACAACCGAAGTAGTCCTTAGAGGTGATTCACATTCAGAACATAAAAGCCGCTAACACATCCATGAAAACGTGTAGAATTAACCCACATTTAGGTTATCAAAGGCATTGCTATAGCCATGGCAACCTCTCCTGCTCTCCACTACCAGTTTGTACCCTCATCAGCAAGTCCTCAGAACTATTCGGTTACGAGAAAGATTCGCTCTCTAACAATGATGTCATCAATTCAAACTCTGTCTAGGTAAATTTCGAACAAATTTTATCACTCATTATGTGTGGTTAAATTGAGTAGGGTATGAATGCTCCTGGAAAAAGAAACATACTTGAGTTAAATAAAGCGAGGTGCAGTCCCAAGCACAATCCTCATCACAGGATTAGGGTTAATTAAGATTAGGCACGGATACGGTCCACAGGATTTAATTTAGAGCACAATACGCAGAACATTTCGGCCCTTTGCTTTTACAAGAACTCAGGAAAAGAAGGATGAGGGGAGGCACTTGGATGACGATCGAATGCGAATGACGACGGGCGCAAGTATTGACGGATCCCTAATGGCTCTGACGCCACTCAAGGCCAGCTCACGTCCCCGAGCCTCCCGGCAAACCACCAGAAGAAGCCCCAAACCCGAAGGTGAGTCCCAGTCCAGAGAACCCGACGACTACACCAGGACAACCTTTTTACAACGCGCAGACTACCAACCAGAAGCAACCCACCGAACACCGTCGTCTGGTCCTTCAACCCTGAAAGACAGATGATTAAGAATTGATGGGAACAGGAAATAGTGTATCGGAAAATTTTGTAGGTGTACATGGCGACCGAAGAAACCCCCTATGGGTTAGATAGGTCGGTCACGGAGATCGAACGCTCCTCACCGCCACATTGAGACTAAGAGTACAAAGTAGAACACATATTTTCTTTATGGAAGCATTTTAAATGCGTTAATATATTGGAGTAATACTTCCATTGAAATATATAGCATTTTCACTCTTATTGGAAATAGAAATCCATTATTTAACAGAAATTTAACAATTGTCACATGACGAATGCGTGCGTTACGCGGAGTAATACAAAAGAATATTTGAGTGGATCTAGTATAGCAGACCAGTTTGGTTTCAGGATTAGCATGAATTCCGACCAGATGTTATAAATCCAGGCTATAAATCGTGTACGATTCCTCTGTACACCAAAACACGAACAATCTCCAACAAATTATTTACTCACGTGCCAAAAAGCCTCAGAAAGAAAAGAATTTTACCATGATGAACAAATGTAAATGACATATGAGAAATCTGCAATGCATTGCTGGAAGAATAATTTTCATACAAGTTTAAATGTGTAATAACATTTTCCTAAGCTGTTATCTTTAAATTCTTTCTATTGTAAAACCGTCGTAACCATAGATTTATCCAAGTTTCATATATTATTTTATTATCTGTTGAATAAAAGATAACAATGAATACCGTAACATAAATCATAATAACATAACATTTTATGGGAAAAACACTTCAAATTTATGATCATTTTTGCTAAACAACTATTTATTTTATCATGGCCATTGTTACAATCGTTTTAGGTAAGAAAAATTAAAAATTACCGTTTTATTTGATCTTTTTTAATTTATCTACCATTTACAGTGTATATAGTAGGTACAGAAAGCATAGCACTTTTCACCCAACATTCGCTTCAGAATTTTCACGGCAATAATTGTTTTAAGATCCCCTGAACGGAAAAAACTTTTTTGTAAAAAGGTTAGGTTTTGGTATTTTGAGTGTAAGGTTTTGATATTTAAGTATAAAATTATGATACTTCATATCAAAGTTTGATATGAAGTATTTTATGTAAGGTTCAGCGTCTTCTGATGATGCGATATGAATATTTTAAAGAAAGTCCCCTTGCTGCAAAACTAAGATACGAGATAGACAATAACTTATTACTAAGGATACGATCTTGGGGATAGCGGGACACTTGCAGCATACCATTGAATACCTACCGAGTAGAGACTGACCTGCATTGACAAGTGCACGCGTCGCATGTAAACAACCATTGGGGATCGTTGTCCGAAATAAAATGGAGTTCTATTTATGGATGCTCTTTAACTGCTGTGGTTCTCAACGTCCCTTTCTATACTGGTCGTGAAAGACTGCTTAATTTTGCTCATAGGTCTCTATATCAGGCTTGAGGTTCTTTTACGTGCCGTAAATCTACGACACGGAACAACGGTTTTTCTTCTCTTCCAAAGCTGCCGGTCCCCATGGCCACGCTCGCTAAAAGCGTCTCGGTTTGGTGCTTCGTGGGCAGGGGATCGTGGCTTCGAGTCCCGCCTTGGGCATGGGTGTTATATGTTTGTGCAATGTGTTTATGTTTGTAAAAGAAACAGTAAAACCTACGGGGGGAAATGTAAATACAGTAGCGGAGTCCTGATCAGACTCCGTTATTGTTTAAAAAAAAAAAAAAAAAAAAAAAAAAAAGAAAAGGAAGCCATGCTAAGGATTTTTACGCCCGAAAAAAATCCAAAGTTCTCCGTCGGCTTTGAACCCGCGACCGTGGGTATATGAAGTTAGCATGGTAACCAATACACCACGAGGGCGACTTCCTGATACAGTGTTATATGCTACACATTACAATATTGTTTTCCAGGTAGTTAATGCCTTTGATGATAGCGCATGCTCTTCAATCAATCATTGTAAAATCTTTTGCTTCATATGGATTACATATTCATACAGAAAAACTTTGCAGATATACCTACGACTATACACATATTTGGAAACATCGAACATTAAAATGCCTCGAGCTCTGAGAGCTGTCGACAAACTTGTGCAAGTAACTAATCAGAGACCCATGAGGCCGCGCCGTGATCGAGTGGTTAGACCACTCTCCTGTTACCTAGACGGCCCGGGTTCGATATCAAGCGACCGCAAGTGAGATTTGTAGTGGACAAAGCGGCGCAGGGACGGGATTTCTCCGGGTTCTCCGGTTTCCTCCACCATCGTATTCCCCGGGTACTCCATCTTCATTACATATATCATCAGTGTCATCGCTTGCGGTGCCATTTGAGGTAAAAGCGGAAAAAAGGAGACCCGTGAGACTTGTTTTAGACCGTGTGGAAAAAGAAATTTAGGAAAAATGTCCGATTTTCAATAATGCGTGAACTACGAAATGTGCTACGAGGTGTTACTAAGGAAATAATTGCTGATGGAGTATCTAACCCAATAGCCGATGAAGTGTCCGTTTTGCTCCAATCACATCTTTTGATGTTGAGCGAAGTTTTTCGTAACTGTGTCAATGAGAGACGATTCACATTTGAGACTTTACCAACGGATATTAATGCTGATGACTTATTGCACAATTGACTTATGTAAATATTAAAATTATTAGTTTCAGTAAATTAGTGGTATTTATGTTTACCACCCACCCAAACTAAATCGCCTTCCGCTGCTAGTGAAAACATCACAGTCTAGCATGCAACCACTGCCCCATTTTTCTTCTATTATTACCATTATTTACACATATATTGTAAATACATCACAACTGTATACCATACTGCGCTAACTTCTGATGCTGTCCCGCTATCGCTCCCCTGATACAATTCCCACTTATTACTAAAAAATATTGATCTCGTTGGAACAGTAACTTTAGGTTAAATCCCTTTTTTTTTTGTGTAGTTAACAATTTCCGAGATATTTGTTGTTTTTGGCTTAAGTTTTAAGGTAAGGTACTTTCTTAAAATGGAAGCAAACAATACCACGTGGTGACAATTGTCACATGTGACAAGGTTTTAACAGATTTGACTATTACTTTAGCGTAGTAATTTCCTTATTCCTTTGTACCTACTAGAAGTGTTTATTTGGATAAAGTTAAGTAATTAGAAAAATACGTTTTTAAGAGCATTTGGTTGAATAATGGGTGGAGAAAGCCAAGTGAGTACAACACAGCAGATTTTTTAATGATATAATTATTAAGTGCCTTGGATTTTTTAGGGCACATTAGTGTTTTAAAGAGCCAAAGCTGTTTTCATTCTTCCCGCATTATCTCTGTGGCATTCTAGGTTTACGTAATATGTACACATGAATAGAAAACAATTATGATAGCTTAACAACACTTTTAAACCACACGTTGATCTTAATACTTTACTTCTTTGAGAATGAGAAATGAGATTACTCTCTTCACTATTATCATCTCAAAAACCAATCAATAACGCACCTTGGTATTTTTTTTTTTTTAATATAGGAATTATATTTGTTCCACCTTAGCAGCCTTGAATAATCAGGTAGCTAATAAGTATGTATGCTGCTTAATAATATGATTTTTAGTGACGACAGCCACAAAACAATCATTTCCGAAAAACTATTCTATAACCAATGCTTCCAAGCAGGGAAGATTATCATTTATGTATTTTTAAAGCGACACAATTTCTGCAAAAGCTGGACATCACCATTGCGTTGCTTACGTTATAAGTACTTTTGAGAAGCTTGCGAAAAAGGACTTTTAATAATAAAAAAGAAAGTTGAGTAATTTCAGAAAAATATAACATTACAGAGGACCATCATTTTATGTTAATTTTAAGATTAACTTTTCCTGAAAAATACTATTGGTATCTGTGTATATTCATAATTACTGTATCGTGTAGTTTTTTTTAATTTTAATTGCAAAAAATTACAATAAGCATGAGATATTCTAGTAATATTTTCCTTAAATAGATTCACTTTGCGAGTGAGTCTTCCTATGACGGCCCCCAAATATTTTCGCACTAGTTCTTGTGATCCCATATTAACTCAAGTCTAGTAGTTTGTTTTTTTTTCAGTCGTCGGAGTTCACACTTATTTAACACTTTCAACATACCTGTGTTTACATGATATAAAACTTTTTTCGATGTTTCCTTGCAGTCTTTTTTATTTTCTCTTGGACTACATTGATCTTGGGGTCTCTATATTGGTCAATTTGGTATCCCGTCATACCTAAATAATTTACTGTTCTTTCTTGCAGAACTATCTGATTATTTATTTTTATTTAGCGTTTTTTATTTTCTTGTTGGTAAAATTAATCTTCACAGATTTAGATTCATTTATTTTAACACGCCATTTGTTTGTCCATTTATTGACTTTATTTACAATTTCTTGAAATTTGTTTGTAGATTCTTCTATCATATCTTTTACTGCCATTATTCCTGTTTCATTGACTAAAGTAGCCATGGAATATCCCTAGTGAATAAAAGGTATAGAATTGGGCCTAGTACGCTTCCTTGAGGCATTCCAGTAGTTCTTTAGACTAGAGTATTCATTTCCATATTTAACTCTGAATCGCGTAGTAGTGCTGTACTCTCGTAGAAGATCCGAAGACCTACAGGAGCTCGCTAAGAGGGTGCACTATGCATTACATTTTAAATAAATTTGATCACCCGTTATATAAGATTTTGGGCAGAGAAAAAAGAGATCACTGAGGATTGAACAGCCAAAGGTATTGAGAATACAAATAGAAAACATGACTTTATATCTGAAACAGTACCCTTTGAAAGTAGGAGTATTATTACCATTATTTATATTGTGCAATATTGTATTTAGTATTTAGAGCATATGTAATCTGGAAGGTTGGATAAACAGGCATCTGTTCTGCTCATAAAAAAAAAAATGTGACAATTTTAGAAGAAATGGTTTCTACGTTTCAAGCTCTTGTACAAACTTCTGATTTAAACAGAAATATTTTAAAATTCTATGGCAAAACTTTTAAGCCTCTTACTTATTTCAAGGATCAAAAGGCTAAACGTTATGCTTACATTTTGAATATTTCCTGAGTGTAGATTCCTTGAGAGGCTGTCCCGTATTTCCACTTTTGTACGCAAAATATATTAACACCAGAATTTGCCGTTAACGGGTTTTTTCTGAGTAGTTGAAAGTATAAATAATGCATTCTTGAACAGTTTCCTTTCTACATTCTTTTATTATACTTTATTCTGTTTAATAGTTTTAATGCTCGTTCTTACTATATCATCATAGCCGATACACAATGATAGTACATGAAAAGGAATTGGAAAAGAATATTCCTGCAAAAGTTTCAAGAGTCTCATGGAATTTGTCTGTATGAGAATTGAGGCAGATCTCATTGAACAAAGACGGTCTTGGTGGGCGCTCACCGCTCACTGGTCCGTGCCTCAATGGCCTCGCTCATCAATTCTAATATATTTTAGTAGTTAAGTATTCTGATTTCCGGCAGGTCCTCAAATTTGTTCGCGAATTTTGTATTGCGTACTTTTCTAATCTCTACTTCCTCCTTCAATACACAGTATTTCCGCTTTTCCCTTAAATCGCCTAGTAGTCGGATTCTTCTTTCGAGCCGTAATTGTTCGTTCTACTCTTCCTTCTATGACGTCATGCAATAGGCAGATTCTTAGTAGAATGTGCCTTATCCAATTTGCTTTTCTCTTGTGAATTGTGTGTTGGATTGAGTTCTTCTCACTTGCTCTTCTTGGAACTTTTCACTTGTCACCATGTCCATCCACTTTATATTTTCTATCCGTCTCCAGCACCAATTCCCAAAACTCTACAAACATTTTTATCTATTTTCCTTACAGTTCACGTCTCCGATCCACACAGAGCAATGCTCCAAATGAAAAAAAAAACAAAAAAACTTTACCAGACTTTTACGTAGCTCTAGTTTCAAACTGCTAGTCAGCAATATTCTCTTCTTCGTGAAGGCAAAAAAGCCTTGGCAATCCTTGATCTAATCTCCTTGATGTAGTAGGCATCCTGATACGCTGATTTACATTTTGTAATTCTTGATTTGCGTCGGCGTGTGGCATATTTTATTCTGGAATAGTCTTAATACAAGCAAGTAATTAAATTGCTTCTTATAGTTCAAAATCTTTGTTAAGCTGAGTCATTATTTGTTACAGACTTAACCTTAAAACCAAAGTATCGGTAACAATTCAGTTGGTACATAGCAATACGCCAGTTTTGTATGCAATTCCTTCCTCTCTTCTGAAAATATACATTTTTAAACACATCCTTTAGAAAGCAAGCGACTTTGCATGCACAATGGCGTAAGAATTGATGGTCCCTGCTGTAGACCATCGAAGTCGATCAAGTTGACGAAAACTCAATTTGGGAAAAGCTTTGCCACGAAGTAATGACAGCACTTAGAAACTTTCATTAGGGAACTGAACTCTCTTTATACGTTCTCAATTCTTCAGCAAGTATGCCAGAAGTGCGTACTGCCAAAGTTATTGTTTTCAGCTCCTGTTTAAACCTACGCTTTACTTCCCTTCGATTTCGTGCGTTTTGTAGAGTGCTAGAGAACAGAAGGTGTTAAAAGTGGCTACACGATTAACTAATCGAGTTAAGAGGGTGTGGAGTGCAAAACGATTCTCAGGCTGCTTCAAGTGCCTTCTGGAATGTCAGCAGCAGAACTGACTTGACAATAAACCATTAGCGGCAAGAACACTGCAGTTAACCAACTGATCTGAAGTAGACATACAAGTTATCAAAATTAACTGCCAATATATTCAGGGTAGAAGAAACACGGGGAGAATTTAGGTTCACACAAGATTATTACTGCGTGTTGTATAACAAGCTAGAACAAACCATTTAAGTTGAAATTTGCCGTTAAAATTTCTGTAAGTGGTCTAATTCAGTGCTAATTTCAGGGATTTAAAAATCGATTCAAATGTAAAGAAGTCGCGCAAAAGGAATTTACACATTTTATTTTCTATACTTTCAGTGGAGGTGTTGTATTACATTGAAGTTTTGATACTGAGAATTCATTAGAAACAGTAGAAACCCCTCCTCCATCAAGAAAAACGCATAGAACAGCACTTTCTTGTGGGTGTTCCTAACATGGCTGAAAACGAAAGTAAATACCAATATCACCCTTCAAATTTATTTACTAGTTTATTTTTCTCAAAAACCTTCTGCTACGATGTTTATTAAAATATTACGTATTTATATAGTGCCACTCTTGAATTTTACACTCCACGTTTCTTTTATTTACTTGTACATAAATAACATGAAAACCACAAATATTAGCAAAAAAAGTTTCCGTAGAAAACCTATAGAGGGAGTGTATTGTAGAATTAGCTTTCTACACAACCGTTCTTTTTCGAGGTAGCTCATTACATAGAAACCATAGCAATATAATTTGATAGTAGGTAGAGGAATCTGCGTAAGATGTTCAAAAATAAAAAAAGTTTTCAAGTATTCATTGGTGGCGCCAATGCAGTGGCTACTTCCTCAATAAGTTATTTATAGCATTTTACAGAGAAAGGTGGCACATCGGATGTTCTGGGTTCGATCCAGGTGATTACTCTCTCTAACCCACGGTTTTCCCGGAGTTTTCCCGGGTAGCAACGCTAATCCTGGAATGGCTTCTCTCATCCCTCGAATTTTCTGTTCTTCTACATCGTTCCATTCTTCATCATTCACCTTGTGGCTTGTTTCAGGGTTGTTATTGTCGGTGCTACGTGGAGGCATAAAGGATCTCGGTCCCTGGACCTACGGGTGGTCGCCGAGGTTTAAGGACCAACTCTTAAGGAGGACGTTGGACCCTGTATGGGGTAGAGTCTCTGATCTACCTGTTCTACTGTCAGGATAGCTGTAAGGTATCTGTTATCGCTGCGCCGCTGTTACTGATTTCTGGCAGCTTGGGGTGTCCTCTAACCTCACCCCTCCTTTCCGTAGACGTCGCCATCATGAAACATTGGTATAATAACCGCAGAGGTTTGGTTCAGAGTTCGCTCTGTAATCTCCTATCAAGGTGAATTTTACCTAACATATTATATTCGTGAATTAAGGCATTTAAACATACCTACGTGTTTTTATACCAAGTGCTTGTTCTTGGAGATAGGCAACACTTCATACTCTGAAAGCAATAATGTCGAAATTACCGTGTTTATCGACCATTTGATAACCATGCAAGTCTAGCCTGCTTTTCATGGGAAAATAGTTACGTCCATTCCAAAAACATTCGCTTAATAACTCCTGTTACAGTACATGTTATATCAATAGGATCGTTGTCATACGTTCCGCAACTTAAATTATAATGTATGGAGATTAAACAAGCAGCTTAAGCTACACAGCAGTTATAAAGACATCTGAAGTCGCGAGGGAGACATGTGTGATACTATAGCTCAAGTTTTAACGGAACAAGCGGGCGCTATGATTGTAGCTCTACCGGTTAATTTCATGTCCCACATCACTTCAGAGTGAGTCAGTGGTTCGGATCCCACCATCTATGTGCATTTTTTATGTTTACTTTCTCTATACGTACTATGCACATAGTGTATAGAGGTATTGTATTCCACCCAAAAATTCGACACCGAGATTTCACCGGAAATACATGTTTTAGGACCCCTGAGTCCAAAAAAGGCATTTTTACAAAAATGTCCGTGTGCGTCTGTCTGTCTGTGTGTGTGTCTGCAAACAGCATAGCTCAAAAAGGAGAAGACCGTTAAAGCCCAAACTTGGTACTTAAGTTTGGTATCTTCCAAGGAAGCGACACGAAGATTTTCAAGAGAATCACCCCACCTCAAACTACCCTTTACATGCAAAACATTTCGAAAATTTTGATTTTATTAAAAATGGCTTTAACAATTTTGATTAAAATATCGTATATTAAAGATATTTACCTGAAAAATAAAATGTATATCTTGAATTTTCTGGGAACAGTCTCTGAAGACCACCTTATTCTGGATGAATTTTACGGAATTTTGTATAATTGCTAAACCGTAAGAGATGGACAAAAGCTTACCACACAGAAAATGTAGCTTACAATGAAACACTCAATTTTTGTCATATACATATTTTTCGTGGAATTGATCATTTTTGAGATATTCATGGTTTTTCGTTTCAGCTTTGAAAAACATAATTTTTTTTCTTACAGGAATTTGTCAACTCGTGTCCATACAAACAAAGGAACTTCAGTTACATAGCAAACAGCTTTTGACTATCACTTTAACCTATGGTACTCCCTTATTTCGCTTCGACTTACAAGGAAGCAAGTAATAAGACTCTTAATTAGCATGAAGTAAATAGAAGCATAAGCTTTTTAACTTTAAGCCTGAACAAGTTGTTGCAGATATGTAGAGAAAGTCATGTGAATGGAACACATCAAAATGTTTAGTATTAGCCATCAAGGTGCAAAGTTAGTTCAGTGTTTGTCACACTAATAAATTTAGGTGGAAACTAAAAGATATACGAATTAGGACCATACGGCAGCTCATTTTACGTGTTCTTTAGTTTTCGATCCTTAAATTCTAATTGTTTTGAAAAAGAAACTTCACTAAGACTTTAAACAATACTGGACTGATAAAGTTAAAATAAACATAAATAAAGAGAACAACAATAAAAAGAAACAAATAAGCATAACAAATCCCATCTAACTTTGTATACTAAACCAGGAAGAAAGAAAGCGGGGGGAAAAATGTCAACGTTTAGATAAAATTCGAACCTGAACCAAGCATCTTGGAATTCAAGCTAACACCGTGCGCTAACCAAATACGCTACTGTTTAGCTATAACTTGAAGCGTCAAAGTCTATAATGTTACCTTGCAGAAGACAGGTCTCAGGAACAATGTTTTCAGGTTAGACAGTAATCTGCGGGTTGCATAAAACAAGAGAATAAGGGACAGGTGAGCCACCTTGTAAATGAGTGAGTTACTGCTGTGAGTTGAAGAAATGACAGATGTAAGGGGAAATTGGAAGGCCGGACGGAGGGATGTGAAGGAAACGCACATGCTTTCAATTGTAGAGGTGCAAAAGTCTTGACTCGGTAAATTCAAAATGCTGTTATCTCTAAAAGCTCCAGTCTGTAAGTCAGGGATTTTTAAGCTTTAAATAAGAACGAAATAAGCAATACATTTAAACTTTACTGGACATAAGCAGAGACGTCGCAAGTAACAACTCACGTCCACTCTCTCTAACTATCCAAATCCTGTCCTACACACGGCTTGTGTGAAAAAACAATTAATCCAATACCAATTGACTCTATAGTTGGCTATACTATGAATCCTGGGACTTAAGTACTTGCAACAGTAAGTCGCCATTGGGGTTGTCATCTCAAAGTAATTTGAGAACACCTTGTGGTTTATCGGGAAACATGCGAGTCAGTTGAGAAATTCAATGCTGTGCTGGCAGGTTACCATGGTAGCTCAGTGGCAGAGCAACTGGCTAGGGATCCGGAGATCCGTGGTTCAAATCCCGGCTATGGCATTGACTTTTTTCAGTCTGACTCTACCTATCCAACTCCTGTCCTACACACGGCTTGTGTGAAAAACAAGTAATCCAAATCACTTCCATCTCTGTAGGCATTTGTACACTGCATTCACCAATCAAGTTTACCTGTTTGTCAGTAACCATTCCACGCTGTTTTAAGCGTTATTAATACTGGAATTTGTTTTTAGTGTAGATTCTTCAGACTTCCTTATGCTAACAATGCATTAGATACTGTCTATAGAAACATAGAAAGTATTATATATAAGAAACAATTACATTTTATTTTAATATTTTAATTATTGGACTACTTATATAATCAGGAATAAAGTCTCTTAGTAAAAATGTTGATTCTTCGAAGTTAGTCTTGGTTTTCATATACATTTTGCAGCAATCTAAGGCATAGTCTTGAATATTTACTTAAAACATCTTTTTAGGAAATAAACTGTTTTCAATGTTACTATATTGAGGGCTAGATTGCTACAAATAAGCATGTACTTTAAAATGCTATAGTAAGATACGCATGGCGGGTAGAGGATGTCGTGTTAGTAATACATTAACTTTTTACTCTCTCCTGTGTATAGTAAGTAGAGGAAGTATGGTCCACCCAAAAATTATGTATCTGAATTTCATTATAAATATATGTTTTGAGGACATCTGAAGCTCCTCCCACACAAGACAGAAAACGTTCGGTGCGTTTTTTGTTTTTGTTTTTGTGAGCAGCATAGAGGAAAACGTCGATTAAGTATCAAACTTTTAAATTTAAGCTTACCATTCCAAACTATCGTTTACATAGGATATTTCTCGAATATTTTGATTTACTTTAAAATGTCTTGTTATCATTTTGATTAAAGGACCATATATCTAATATTGTTTATTGCAAATGACTTTTGCAAAACTAGTAAACGTTAGTATATATTAGGTATAATAATTTCTACCACACAGAAAATGTAGATCTCTTTAAAGCACACTGTTTGGTTTTTATCTGATGGATTTACTCATTTTCGAGATATTTATTGCTGTTGTCTTGAATTTTCAACTATTTACTTTTCTTAAATGGATTTTTTTTTAATTTGTTGTGCAAAGAGAAGAAAATTTAAGAGTCGCCACATATAGAACAGTTGTTAAAATTTAGACTGTTGTTTAAAGCCTAGTGAGTTCCTCTAATAACTGATTCCCTTGTACCTACAACGAAACACAAAAATGTTTATCTCGATTAGCATGAAATAAATAGAAGAATAAGAGTTGTAAAACAGTTTTTTCAAAGAGTGGATAAAGAAAGAAATGTACTTTGAAAATTGGATCGCCAGATATGCTCAACTGTCCCGTATTTAACATTTGTAGATATCCCTTAGTGCTTTAAAGAGTTGCAGAACTCAACGGGGCTATTTCAAGGTAAACCCCATGAGAGAGGAACTGAGCAAAACGCGACCCACTCAATGTCTTCGCTAATAAATAAGAAGCCAATTCTCCTCTGTTTTAATTGAAATAACCCCGTTGCATTCTGCAACCCCTTTAACGCATCAAGGGATATCTGCACACGTCATATACGGGGCTTGTGGACCACCTAGTAGGAAGTAGCATATCAGATTTTTCCTTTTCTATATAAAAATGCAGAAATTATAGATACATAACCACATTAAGCTTATGAATGATTTGATATAACTTATCGTCAGCTATGTGCTGTTTTAAACTTGGAAGTCAAAACAACGATTTAGAGGGTCGGAAATCACTGAATTGTCTAATTGTAGTTGAAATCTGAATCGAATTCTCTGTGAGTAATGTGTGGTCAAACCTCGTAGGTACACATTTGCAATATGCGTTTCAGGTTTTCTCGTTTTTGGTCAGGTTCACTAGCAAACTTATTTGTTAACAAGACCAGTCGCTCTGGTGGGAGCAGCGCCATAATGAGCCCCAGCTAATGTAACAGAGCGACTAAAACTAATCTGCTTACCTACATACAGCATATACCAATAACCTGCAATTGATGACGCTGTAAATCCCAGAGCGCGGGCCACAGCAGATAATTACTGTTTTGTTAGAGGATATATATCTCCGCTTATGGGAGATCCTCCCTCAATCACTGCACCTTTTGGTCCTTTCAAGATGTAACCACTGCCAAAAAATTAACCTTTATTTAATGAAGCAGTGTAAAATTAGCAAAAACTGAGACCATTATGGAGAAACATTCATTAAACTTTCAACACAAAAACCATACTATTGTAAACTCTGGTTTAAATACTCTTTGACTGAAAACTTGTTTGTTTTACTGCAACAAAACCCTCAGTCCTGACTAAACTATTGAATAGTGTGGATGCTGCCGATTTCCTATTATGGCTTTCTTTATATAATTTTTGAAGAAACCACAAAGTGAAGCCTTCTACTTTAACAAATAGAACGGAAAAAATCTGATATGTTACTTTTGTGAAGATTCACAACATAAACTTTTTAACGAAGGCTGAACTAGCCGGATTTAACTTATTCTTGTAGGTGCTGTGTATAAATAGTTGTAAGGAACAAAGAGAGATGGCGCCACCACGCTAATCACAGTACGGAGGGTAGAGCGCAACAATGAGAGTATACAAGGGCAGCGGACCGGTTAAGAGAGCAGTCCCCTGATGCTATACCTGCGAAGTGTGGGGTATGGCAGCATATTCCTGGCTTCTCTGGTTACAGCGGGTGCAGAATAGCGGGCTCCGGTCCATATATTCTGTATCTCAACGTTTCCCTTTGAGGCTACTACATGAAGCTTCGGCCCTCCCATATGTGGAAGATGTCATTAGGCGCCGGGCTCAAAAATTCTACGCCAGATTGGGCGAACACGAGAACGCACTTGTCAGATCACTGGGGGAGTATTTACCCACTGAACACAGAAAGAGGCGATTCCGGATTCCCCGCATGGCTTGTGGGCACCCCGATATCAACGGCTTTAAACCAGCCAACAGCGTAATAGCTGAACAAAGCACTACCCCCTCCCATTGGGAGGGTCTATCAAAATTCACCAAAAAATTAAGTTAAAAATAAACACCAGCCGAGCAGAGGAAAGGATGCTGCTCCTGAAAAATGCAACCGCTCGAGGAGCTTAATTAGCGCTACCTCCTTACCACCAACACTCGAAACTTCAAAATTAAACCTGAAACTTCACCTCATTCCTGTGGTTAAAACCTTACCAGGGTAAGTACACAGCAACAACACCTAGGCTCACCACGAGCCTACCAGACTCTCACGCACGCAGGCAAGAGAGCAGTCAGTTTCTAAACACCAGAGCGTTAACAATTATGATATTGGCACGGTGGCTCGACTCTTGACACCAGAGTTCTTTATTATTCACATTTTCCCCTGATCCTACCTTAGGGTAACTCATGCGAAAGTTGACGACCCCTTTCTGCAGTTGAGCTCTTTAGAGTAACACCTGATTGCGTGTCTCGATGCAGTGCTGCGGAGCCTACTAGGCATGAGCACCTCCAGTGGCAACCTTCTCCACCTAGCTGACGATTCCAATTATCTGTGAGCTCACCGAGTTTTGTCTCTCGGTCGCGTGTCTCGATACCGTACTCCGGAGTCTACTGGGTGAAAAGGACCCCGTCTACTCGCTACGAACTCTTCCGAAGTGGTAAAAATGGCGTATTATTTATGGACGCTTTTTAACTACTGTGGTTCTCAGCGTCACATTCTAAATTGGGAGTGAAAGACCGCTTAATTTTGCTCAGAGGCCTCTCTATCAGGCTTGAGGTTCTTTTACGTGCCGTAAATCTACGACACAGAACCAACGGCTTTACTTCCCTTCAGAAGGAAACCTTGCCGGGTTTGAACCCGCAACCTTGGGTATATGAAGTTAGCATGGTAACCACTACACCACGGAGGGCGACTTCCGACGTGGTAGAATCGATCGAGCAAATACGCACCAGACACAAAAAGAAACCGGCAGTCTTGATCCGTACACCGCATTCCTTACCGTCTGTAGGGAGCTTTGTTATGTCATGTTTTTTTTACTTCATTGGCTGATACTGTCACCTTGCAGGCGAGTGTTCTATATCGAGCCAATAGATCTTACCTATGCCGCATTTGTCAACTCATTCTGTAATAGGTATAGCCACCTTCCTCAATTGGAAGCGAGATTAGGTAACGTGTACTACAACAGTAAGCTACAGCCTTCTCCAATTAGAGTGACGGAGCGGCCAGCGGATATCAGAAGACACTCCCCTATAAACTCCCTACAGAAAATCAGATATTCGAAGTCTAATACTTTTTGTGCTCTGTGTACATATAACAGTTACATTTACATTACTTTCTTTACATCTCTGCAAAAAATATTGTTAAAAAGCTATTGCCTCCATTAACTTCATGGTAATCCAGAAAAATTAGCAGGAACAGTCTTATTGCTTGCTTCCTTGTAAGTAGAAGCGAAATAAGGGAGTACCATAGATTAACGTGATAGTCAAAAGCTGGTTGTGAAATTCCTTTGTTTGTATGGACAGGAGTTGACCAATTCCCTTATGAAAAAGCAAAAGCTTTTTAAAGCTGAAACTAATAACAAGGAATAACTCAAAAACGGTTAAACTCACGAAAAAAATGTATATAACATAAGGTGTGTGTTTTAACGAGCTCTACATTTTTATGTGGTAAGTTTTTGACAATGTCTTTCTGTTTATCAGTTATGCAAAATTTCGCCAATTTAATTCAGAATAAACATGTCTTCAGACGCTATTCCCAGAAAATGGAAGTTATACATTTTATTTGTCACGTATATATCTTAAATATAAGAGGTTTTATTCAAAATGGTTAGCCATTTATTTTTTCCATGTAAAGGGTAGATGGGGTGGGGGATTTTCTTGAAAATCTTCGTGTCGTATCCTTGGAGGATACCAAGTTTAAATACCAAGTTTAGTATTTCACGGTCTTTTCTCTTTTGAGCTCACAGACACACACACACACTCACACACATATACGCGCGCACACATACACGCGCACGCGCGGAACTTTTTCCATTTTTTTTGGATTCAGGGGGACACAAAACATGTATTTCCGGTGAAATCTAGTATTGATTTTTTGTTACAGTACAATACCTTCTCTATACATTATGTGCATAGTACGTGTACAGAAAATAATTAATCTTTATTTTATGAAGCAGTGTAAAAATAGCAAAAACTGAGACCATTATGGGGAACCATTCATTAAACTGTCAACACAAAAGCATACTGTTGTAAGCGCTGCGTAATTGCTCTTTGGCTGAAAATTTGTTTGTTTTACTGCAATTAAACTCTCAGTCCTCAATTAATAAACTGTGTGTTATTTTGTTTGGAGTCAACTTATGAAGTAATGCACAAATGGTGACCAAGCGTCTGATTTCCTATTATGACATTTTTTATCTAATTTTAGAAGAAACCTTAAGGTAAAGAATCCTGGACTTTAACTACAAGAATGGAAAAAACTCCGATGTGTTCCATTCTTCCTTAGTTGTTGTGCATCTCTATAACGAATTATTGTTATTTATCTATCTAATTTACGTAATTGACATAAACATTAAAAAAAGGTTTTATTTATTTATTTTACTAAGTATGAGGGAAATCTGATAAGGCATTAGGCTAAAGGGATAGTCATATTTTCTAAAAGCTGGTTGTTTTGTGATTGGGTTTTTTTTGTATGTTTTTTGTTTTGCATGGTCAAGAGTATACAAATTATCGCATGGGAAAAGTTTTAAGTATTTTATAAATGAAAACCATAACAAGATATATCTCGCAAATGGTCAACTCGATGAAAAAATGATATGACATATATTGTGTGTTTTAAGACTATCTACATTTTTTGTGGATACGTTTTTGTCTATCTCTTACGGTTTACTAGATTTGCAAAGTCATCCAGATTAAGGAAAACTTCAGAGATGTTCGAAATATTTTCCATGTAAATGATAGTTTGTCGTGGGGGGCGGGGGGTTCCCTCAAAATCTACTTGTCGTAATATTGGAAGACACTGTACTTAAATACAAAGTTTGGATTTTACCGACTTTTCGTTTTTGTGTTATCTTCGTGTTAACAGACACACGAACACACACACACACACACTTACACACACGAATCTTTTACTAAAAATTCTTTTTTTTTTAATACAGGGGACGCTAAAATGTGTATGCCCGATGAAATCTCGGAATCTAATTTTTTGGGTGGGATGCAATACCTTCTCCACCTATGTACAAGGGTGGACTGGAATGTAACGCACAATAACGTTTTCATCCTTGGTATTGCAGCTGGAATGTTACAGTTTCACTCAAACGCAGTTTTCACTACAGAGAGTATTTTTTGTTTCATGCGCAGCTCTGACGAGATAAGCGACTATGCAACAAAGATGGCGCTCATGTTACTGTCGTCAACGTGTGAAGGGCAGAGAGGTGTGGTTCGATATTTGTGGACTATAAGGCACTAACCGAGTGAAACTCACAGGGACATGCGTGGCGTGTATAGCGCGGACCATAGTAACGTTAAAACCTTAGACATTCGCCAGGCTCTGGGAGGCCGGCAACAGCTGCAACTCCGCCAAATGCACAGACATTGAAGCAGCAACTTTAAACGACTGGTGTAAGCAACACCGAACCTTTTCGCAACAGTTCAACATTTCCTACGGTGCAATGTACGATATTATTCATGACACGTTGAAATTTCGTAAAGTTATTGCTCGGAGGTGTCTAAGAACCTGACAGAAAACCTCAAGGGCCAGCGAATGATGACAAGTTTGGATCACTTAACGTGGCACACCACAGAAACTCATGACTATTGATGAGTCGTAGGCACAGCACTACACTTCTGAAGAAAAAAAAAAGAAGTAAAAAAGAGGACAAATATGAGTGGAAACATGCTGGTTCGCCAGCAAAGAAAACATTCAGTCACTTAATCTGCTAGGAAAGTGCTTGTGAGAGTGTTCTAGGATGTGCATGGTGTTTTATTGTTGAACACGGAACCAATGTGAATACTGCAGCCTACATTAAAACTTTGGTGAAGATGCGTTGTGCCCTTCATGACAAACGCCACAACATTAGCACTGCCGAAAATCACCATACAGCTCAAATCTTGCACTGTCGGACTTTCATCTGTTTCGTCCCATGCCGAAATTGCTGGTCAGGCTACGCTTTGCAACAGATGGTAGAAGTGAAATCAGCAGACCTCAGACGGCTATACTCCAGGAAAACGGACTTCTACGGACAGGGCATACTGAAACTAGAATCACAAAGAAACAAATATGTTGAGAAAGCTTTGGTTGGGTCGAAAAGCAGATGGAAAGAAGGTGAAAAGTGTAAGTTCATTTGTGGAGTTTTCTTGTTTTTTTATTTATTAAACTTTTTTTGTAAAAAGGTGATTGTGCGTTACTTTTCGAACCGCCCTTGTACTAAGTGCTAAGTAGAGGAAGGAAATATGATTGACATGCGATTGCTAAGACCATTAGCAGGTTATAAAATATAGGATCACAAAAAGACAACGAAATGCGAGAACAACTAGGTATTATAGGAATAATAGAAAAGGTAGAACAACACACAAAAGGTGGCATGAGCTTGCTATACGAAAAGAGGTTCATATTCCTAAAGAACTTAGGAATATAAACACCGAGACAGATGGAATATTGGTCGTTCTAAAAAGATATATACGGATCAGTTGTGAATCTCTTGGTTTCGGCATAGAACAAGACCTTCTAAGGGTGAATTCAAGTTCAACACACAACAAGTTCTGGCCTAGGTAAATGGCAAAAGGGGATGAGTACGAAAACATTTCACATGAGTGTTTGGAAAGCATTCTTCAAAACAGTCCATACCAGCTCTTGGATGAGCTCATTTCGTATTGATTTGGTGTAAAGGTGTGATAGTTAAACATTAACTATGCACATCGATGGATTTTAGGCTCGGGAGCGAGGGGTTTTAGTAATGGTATATTTACTGCATTAAGTGGAATGATAAAACCAAGTAAAGGGTGGGAACTACGGGTAGCAGAGTATATTCTCTTACTAATATAAACCACTACGCATTACATTAGCACCATTCCATGCACTAGTTTATACCCCAATACTGAACTTGTTAAAATAAAAAATATGGTTCCATTCACATGACTTTCTCTGCAAAGGACTTGCTCTTTCACCGGAACTATATGTTTTGAGTTTTTTTTTTTTAAATAATCCATGTGTGTCTGTGGAATATAGTTCAAAAACTAAAAGACCGTTAAAACCAAACTTGGTATTTAAGTATGGATCTTCCAAGGATGCGACACGAAAGTTTTCGAGGAAAATCCTCACACTTCAAAACATCCTTTGCATGGAATATTATTTAGAACATTTTGACTCTCTCAAAAATGGCTCTAATAATATTTATTAAAATACCGTATAATAAAACTATTTACATCTTAAATAAAATGTATATTGAATTTTCGGCGAATAACTTTGAAGACCACTTAATTGTAGACGAATTTTGCTGACTTTTGTATAATTGGTAAACCATAAAGAATAGAGGAAAACATACCTCTGCAAAAATGTACATCTCGTTAATACACACAATTTATGTCAAATATTTTTGTTGCACAGTTGGCCATTTCCGGGATATCCCTTGTTATTGGTTTCAATGTTAAACTACGCAAATAAGTGGGGTCACCTTTTGTTTCATTTCTCTTTTATTTTTCTGTGAATGCAAAGCGAACCGAACTTCAACTTTTGACATCGACCGTCTTTTAAAACATTTGACTGTCGCTTTAGTCTGGTATATTCCCTTATTTTCCGTCTACTTATAAGGAACAAAGCAATTAGATGAATAGTGCCAATGTTTATCTCGCTTAGCATGATGTAGATAGAAAACTTATCTGTCTTTTTGCAGAACAGGTAGAGAAATCATGTGCATGCAACACATCATATTTTTAAAAACATGTGCGTGTGAGGTAAAGTGCCTGTGGGCGGCATAGCTCAATAACGAAAAGTCCTTTTAATACCAAACTTGGTGCTTAAGTTCAGTATCTTCCAAGGACCCGACACGAAGTTTTCCAAGAAAATCCCTCTATCTCAAACTACCTTTCACATAAAACATTCTCACAAATTTTGATTTTCTGAAAAATGGCTCATACGGTTTTACTAAAATGCAATTTGTTTAAGATACCTTTTATGACAAATGTTACGTATATCTTGAAATTTCTTGGAATAGCTTCTGAAGTTTCAGGATGATTTTTGTGTAACTTTTGTATAACTAGTAAACCGTATGAGATAGACAAAATTTTCTGCACCAAAATATAGATCTCATAAAACACAATCTATGTAATACACATTTTTAGTCGAGTTAATTGTTGGCGGTATATTTCGAGTTTTCTGTTTCAGCTTTAAGGTGCAAACTTTTCTCAAACCAGAGACATATTTCTTTTTGTCTTTCTTCTGATTACTCCTAGCGACCGGCTTTTAACATATTTGACTGTCGCTTTAGCCTTGTGTACTTCCTTATTTCCCTTCTACCTATAGGTAAGCAAGTAATTAGCCAAATAAAAAACAATTTACATGACTTTCTCTCTACATCTCTGCAACTAATTATTTTTAAAAAGCATATGTTTCTATTTACTTCATGCTAATCGAGAAAAAATTAGCAGAAATCCTTATACTTACTTTCTTATAAGTAGAAGCGAAATAAGGGAGTACCATAGGTTACTGTGAAAGTCAAAAGCAGCGCACTATGTGACTGAAGTTCCTTTGTTTGTATGGACAGGAGTTGGCAAATTCCTATATGAGAATGAATGTTTTTCAAAGCTTAGACCAAAAACAAGGAATATCTCAAAAACGATTATCTGTAGGAAAAAAAATATATATATCACATAAATTGTGTGTTGTAACGTGCTCTACATTTTTGTGGGTTAAGTTTTTTGCCTTCTCTTACGATTTAGCAATTATGCAAAATTGCGTAAATTCATACAAAATAAAGTTGTCTTCAGAGACTATTCCCAGGAAATTCAAGATATACATTTTATTTGACAGGTAAATATCTTTAATATATGACATTGTAATGAAAATCTTTAGAGCCAATTTTGAGCAAATCAAAATTTTCGTAAACAGTTCCATGTAAAGGGTAGTTGGGAGTGGGGGATATTTCTTAAAATCTTCCATCCCAGGAAGATATGAAACTTAAATACAAAAGTTTGGTATTTTACCGACTTTTTACACGGACGCACAAACACATACATACACACACACACACACACGCACGCGCACCTTATTCTGAAAATGCTTTTTTTGGACAAAGGGGATCCTAAAACATATATTCTCGGTGAAATCTCGGTATCGAATTTTTTGGTGGAGTGCAATAGCGTCTATATGCACTATGTACATAGTACGTATAATGAAAGTAAAAAGTAATATTTTGTAAGAATAGATTTTATGTGGAACGCTGGAGGAAGTAATGCAAATGGAACAGCAGATTTTTTTTGGATACATGGAACCCAAAAACATGTATTTCCGATGAAATGTCGGTATCAATTTTTTGGGTGGAGTGCAATACCTTCTTTATCTATGTATTATGTACTAAATAAAGAAAGTAAACAATTTATTTCTTTAAAATATTAATATATTTAAAGGTAAAATGTTGGCTTAAGCTGACTTTGTAAACAGTTTTATTAATAATAGTTATTTATATTGTAAGCTTAAATAGACTATTATCACGTGGGATGTTTAGTAGGTACACGAGCGCGTAAGACGGGTGTTCTAATTTCTTTAGAGTAAATAATAATCTAATAAGTAACGTGTAATATACGACTCTTATTCTATCAAACATTAACTGAAATACTCTTATATTTATTGATATTAATATTATTAAAGTCATCATTACGAGAAATTGAATTTTAGTCGTGACGTAGATAGCGCTTTGTTTGTTCGTTGCTGCGCAACCCCGCCGGCATAAACAGTTTCAATTCAGTTTGTTTAAACTGCACCAAATAAATCAATAAATAAACGATAATAGATATTCTCAAAGAAATTTTAGATTATGCTAAACAAACTATAGGTACTTGGTTTGTTACCCGGCAAGTCGAAGGGTTTATATGACAAGGAATTTTCATTATTTAAGAAATCTGATGTGTTCCATTAACATGAGTTTCTCTACATCGCTGTAAAACTTTATTGGTAAAAAGCATATTCTCTAACTATTTTATGATAATTGAGATAAACATTAGCAAACATTGGCTTAATTACTTGCCTGCTTGTAAGTAGAAGGAAAATAAGAGAATATACTAGGCTAAAACGATAGTCAAATCTTTTAAAAGCCATTTGCCAAGTGAATGAAATCTATTTCTATACAGGGCCAGGAGTTTACAACTTTCCGTGTGAGAAAAGCTTAAGTATTTTACATCTGAAACAAATAACATTGAATATCTAACAAATAGTCAATTTCCGAAAAACGTATATGGCAATAAATTGTGTGTTTTAAGGTGATCTACATTTTTCTGAACTAAGTTTTTGTCTATCTCTTGCGGTTTACCATTTACGAAAAATTAATTCTGAATAAAAAGGTCTTTAGAGTCTGTTCCCAGAAAATTCAAGATATACAGTTTATTTGAAATATAAATATCTTTAAGATACAGTATTTTAATCAAATTCGTTAGAGTCATTTTTGAGAAAATCAAAATTTTCGAAATTTTTTCTATGTAAAGGGTAGTTTGGGGTGGGAGGATTTTTTTCAAAATCTTTGTGCCGCATCACTGGAAGATAGTAAACTGAAATCCTAAGTTAGGTATTTTACTGACTTTTCGTTTTTGAGTTGTCGTGTTTACAGACGCACGGACACACGGGCACACGGAAATACGGACACACACACAGACACACATACACGGAACTTTTTCCGAAAATACTCTTTTTAGATACTCTTTGACCCTAAAACATATATTTCCGGTGAAATCCCGGTATCGAATTTTTGGATGGAGTGCAATACCTTGTCTATACACTATGTACATAGTATGCGCAGAGAAAGTAAAAAGCTTTATGTGTTCCATTCACATGACTTTCTCTACATCTTTATAACAAATTATTGTTAAAAAACTTATACCTTGTTTGCTTCTTTCTTATCGAGAAAAAATTAGCAGAAATAGCCTTATTACTTGCTTCCTTGTAAGTAGAAGCGAAATAAGGGAGTATCATAGTTCAAAGTGATTGTCAAAAGCTGGTTATTATGTGACTGAATTTCCTTTGTTTGTTTGGACTGGAGTTGAAAAATTTCTGTATGAGAAAAATGTAAGTTTTTAAAGGTGAAACCAAAAACAATAAATATCTAAAAAACGATCAACTCCGCGAAAAAAAGTGTATCCAACATAAATTGTGTGTTTTAGCGTCCTCTACATTTTTTGCGCGGTAAGTGTTTGTCCATCTCTTACGGTTTAGAAGTTATGCACAATTCCATAAAACTCATTCAGAATAAAGTAGTCTTCAGAGGCTATTCCAAGAAAATTCAAGATATGCGCTTTATTCGCCAGATAAATATACGATATGTTAAACACAATCGTTAGAGCCATTTTTGAGACTGTAAATGGTAATTTGGGGTGGAGGGATTTTTTTAAAATCTTCGTGTCGCATCCCTGGAAGATACTAAACTGAAATACCAAGTTTGGTATTTTACCGACTTTTCGTTTTTGAGTTATCGTGTTCACAGCCACACGGACACACGGACACATACACACACACACACACAAGGACCTTTTTCTGAAAATCCTTTTTGGGTACAGGGGACCCTATAACATATTTACCCCGAGGTGAAATCTCGGTATTGAATTTTTGGGTGTAGTGCAAGAACTTTTCTATAAACTATATATATATATAGTACGCGTAGAGAAAGTAAAAATCTGATTTGTTCCATTCACATGACTTTCTCTACATCTTTACAACAAATTATTGTTAAAATGCTTAGGTATGCTTCTATTTACTTCATGCTAATCGAGAAAAAATGAGCAGAAATACAATTATTAGTTGCTTCCTGTAATTAGAAATGAAATAGAAGAGTACCCTAGGTTAAAGTGATAGCCAAAGGCTGGGTGTTATGTGACTGAAGTTCCTTTGTTTGTTTGGACAGGAAGAAAATTCAAGATGTGCACTTTATTTGTGTTATACCTTAGAGCCATTTTTTAGAAAATCAAAATGTTCTAAAAAATGTTCATGTAGTTTGGGTCGGGGGGATTTTTCTCAAAATTATCGTGTCGCATCCCTGGAAAATACACAGCTTAAATACCAAGTGTGGTATTTTACCGATAATTCGTTTTTGAGTTATCATGTTCACAGACACATGGACACACACATTCGGAACTTTTTCTGAAAATACTTTTTTTGGATACAGGGGACCGTAAAACATGTATTTCCGGTGAAATAAAATTATCGAATTTTTGGGTGGAATGCTATACCTTCTCTAAGCACTACGTGTAGAAAAAGTCAAAATGGGGAGTTGTCATAGCAGTTAAAATAATGTACAATGAAATAAAGACTGATTTTAGTTGTTTCGTAAGACACATGAAGTCTATAGGAAAGGATAAAAGTTATTTATTCACGAAAATCCAATAATATCTAAAGATAGGAAACGACTAATTCCATCCATATTAAAACAAACACTTTTACTCCCTTGCGGATTAGGCACTAGGACATAAATTTAAGCTGAGTGTAACTTATAAGTACAATAAAAGCATGAAGTAGTGATATACCTGCAGTACACACAAATTAACCTCTCTGTCTGCACACACGCGCTGTTTCGTCTGCGACAAGCGACATGTCGCTCTAGTATGGAAGACCACGATTTAAATGGCTGTGGAAAGAGTCAGGGGGTGAGGGTCCGGGAAATGGAGGCATTTGTGTTACAAATTACTGAACCAGGAATACAACAATAATAATGGGAGGGGAGAAAAAAAAGCAGAAGGGAAAACCTCTCACTGTAAATGAAGCAATGCTACTAGGAAAGCTGTATGCATGTATATATGTCTTCATGTACGGGTTTACATATGAATATATAACAAATAGATATGGAATGCACGTATTCATGTGTGTAACAGAAAGAGGGAGAGAGAGAGGGCTAGGAGCATTGTGTTGCGCTCCGGGGTAGCTATATTTGAGGTCAGATTTGCATATATTTCTAATTCTTCAAATTAGAATTGCATGGCGAAATGGGTGGCTGGAGCATCATTTTGTTGTGTTTAATAAAACACGGCTCCACTATAAGAAAATATTCAGAATAGTTATTGAAGTATTGCAAAGAGGGAGTTAAAATAAGCATGTACGTCATCATTTTAATTACTCTATTATTGCGGTCTACTTTTTAAAACGATTACAAATGGTACTACCATGTTTAGATGGAGATAAACTATCAAAAATCTGCTGATATATATTTACATGACGTTCCCTTCAACGGTAATGGTCTTATTCCTTGCTTCCTTATAAGTAGAAGGATACAAACGAGAATCATAGCTTAAATCGACAGTCAATTCTTTTACAAACCGGTGATAGAGGTACCCTTGTTAGCATGACCAATAGTTGACAAATTCCCGTTTGAGAAAAGAGTAGTTTAAAGCTGAAACTAATAACAAGGAATATCTCAAAAATAATAAACTTCACGAACAAAATGTATATAACATAAAATTGTGTGTTTAAACTAGATCTTCATTTTTTGTGGGGTAGGTTTTGTCTATCACTTTCGGTTTACCAGTTATTCAACATTTCGCAAAATGCATCTAGAATAAAGAAGTCTTCAGAGGCTATTTCCAGATATACATCTTATTTGTCACATAAATATCATAAATATAGGAGATATTAATCAAAATTGTTAGAGCCATTTTTGACAAAATCAAAAATTTCGAAACATGTTCTATGTAAAGGGTAGTTGGGAATGGGAGGATTTTCTTGAAAATCTTCATGTCGCATCCTTGGAAGATACCAAACTTAAATACTAAAAAACTTAAAAAACGAAAATACAATTAAATACCAAACTTAAATACTAAGTTTGGTATTTAATGGTATTTTCATTTTTGAGCTATGTTGTCCACATACGCACACATACACACATGGAAACAGTGTATACTCTTGTTTCCTTTCTACATACAGGGAAGCAAGTAATAAAACCATTTCTGCTAATGTGTATCTTGATTGGCATGAGGTAGATAAAAGAATAAGGTATTTAACAATGATTTGCTATTCATGCTAACAAGCATATTTCAATCACATAGCAAGCGGCTTTTATAAGATTTGGCTATCACTTTAGCCAAGCGTTAATATCTAGTCGCTTGTTGGCCTTAATATTCCCTTCTCCTTGCACAATCTGGATAAGAAGACCAATACCGATGTTGCATGTGAGAAATGTATGAATTATTGTAAACTTTAAACCAGTAACAAAAATAAATATCTCGTAAATGGCTAATTGTTTTAAAAAAATATATTGGACATAAATTGTGTACTTTTAGGAGATGTACAATTTTGTGTACCAAGATTTTGTCTCTCTCTCCGTTACTATTAGCAATTTATGCAAAATTCATCTAGAATTAACAGTACATAAGAGGTTATTCACAGAAAATTTAAGACTCGAAGATTTACTCCAGAAAATTCTTCGAGTAGCATCCTTGGAAGATTTAGAACTTAATATCAAGTTTGGCATCTACGCGATTTTTCGTTTTTGAATATCAATTCACAGACAACACACACGTGCTTTCTTTACTAAACGGGACCTCAAAGTTTATATTTCTGGTGAAATCGCAATATTGAATTTTTGGTGGAATTTAATAATTTCCCTACTTATAGATAGTAGAGAAGGTAACAAATATATCGGATTGAGAGAGCGAGCCATTTCTCTTACAAGGGGCACTTTAACCTCCAACACTCCGAAAACATATTTAGAATATAAATCGATTATCAAAAAATCAGTGATCTGTGTCATTTCTATACAAAACGCAGCACTTGTCTGCTAGTGCCATTAGGCAGAAGCAAGATGTAGATATCTCCAGTAACAAATGCTCTAGTTGGTGTGAATGGTATAGCTGAAGTACGAATGAAACTCTTGGCGTGTGCGTATGCGTAAACTGTATAGAATGATATTGTAGCATACCCAAGTTTTATCCCTACACTGCGCATACTAGGAGTAGTAACTTCGATCCCAAGCGACCGTATGTGATATTTGTGGTGGACAAAGCGGCGCTGGGGCGGGTTTTCTCCGGGTACTCCGGTTTCCCCCACCATCACATTCCACCGGTGCTCCATCATTCATGTATCATCAGTTTCACCGCCTGCGGTGCCATAAGTAGTTAAAGCGGGCGTTAAACACTACCAAAATAAAAGGTAGAGATGTTCGGGCATGCGAGAGCGCAGCGGGTGGCCTCAGGTTTAAGGTGCAGATGGATGTATTTTTGGTTAGAAATATTAGGATCCATAGATTAATACGCAAGGCTACGAGGCAATACAGGGCTTTTATTGTTAAGGAGACAATAGTTAGGGGATAAGGAAACCCAAGAGTTACCCAAGCTCCACTCGACTCCCCTGGTACATCGCAGATCTCACAGTTTCAATTTAGAATAAAACTACGCCGTTGGTCAATACGTCTAACTGTACGTCTTGAAAGTCAGTAGCTCAGATAAAC
The DNA here is from genome assembly GCA_030762935.1 of Hymenopus coronatus. Classification (NCBI taxonomy): domain Eukaryota; kingdom Metazoa; phylum Arthropoda; class Insecta; order Mantodea; family Hymenopodidae; genus Hymenopus; species Hymenopus coronatus. Next base: position 130,718,579 of record CM060882.1, on the reverse strand, counting down.
AAGGCTGAACAAAGTTCTTCTCACCTAGTTACTGAAGCTTTTATAATAGAACTCCTGCTTATGTCAGCATAATTAATACTCCAAATATGGAAATTAAATCGGGGTCGAGGATCAAGAGTTCGCGGAAACATTATATAACATAATAATTCAGAAATATAATGGGAATGACATAGAAATACAGGATGTTACGATGGATAGATACATTGACTTTTGAAGCAAAGTAAAAACTTGAGCCTAAAGTTGGTTGGCGGCTCAAGCAGCATATAACGTTTATCTCCAAAGCAACAGTTAAAGGATTAAGTCAAAGTATGCACGCACTATCTCCACCCAAAATGTTGAGGCGGCATTACATGCTCTTTTAGGTTTGTAATTACGACATGATGTTTCTTTGAAACGAACTCTTTCTCGTCTTTTGCTACATACATAATTGAAAATTAATCTTCAATTTGAAATTCTTTTAATACATTTACACCACCTCATTAGTTATCTGTAGGGTTTGAAGCTACGATATAATATTCTTTAATATTTTCTCTAATATGCTGTCCTGAATATATGTGTAACAAACTAGGCCACGACTTTTACGGTGGAAATAGTTCATATTCACTTTGACTTTGAATAATGTTTGTGTTCTGGATATTGTTCGCAAAATATATATTTTTATAATTTTAATTTTAATATTGTTTATAAAAACTATTATATTGTTGAATGTTTATTATAAATTTTATAGAATATTCAATACTTCCATAAATGAAGCGAAATTAACTTCTAAGTTCTCTGGCATAATCAGTGCTCATAAAGAGAAAACGAAAATGTTTGATTTAATTGGGAGAACAAGCTTTAGTTTCTGTTTATTAACCATCCTCCTCACAAACCACTCCATCATCCTCCGCACAAGAAAAATGGTTACACCCGAATAAGAAAGAAAGTGTTTGAAATACGGGATGCAAGAATATGACGATTTTGTGAAGAATACAGCTCGCGTGGCAATTCAAATTATTTTTTCTCAAAAATGAGCCGCTAACAGCATATGAAGTGATACAGCAAGTAAATGCTGATCCAAGTTTGCAAAATTTCAGAAGAATCACATTTTATAAAATTGTTTTTGTGATTGCGTTTGAATTTTTCAAAAGAGGCCAAAAAGTGCTATTGTTTCTGTGTTCGTTTTGCATTACATGTGGTGTGTACTTGCCTTCTGGTCGTCAAAATATGACAATATTTCTGCCACGATTAGCAGAAGACTCTAGTTGCCTGGATTTTGGTTTGGTATGGATCAACTTAAGGGAGAATGAATAATATACTACCACTTTTAATGCCATCTCTCACCTAATGAGAGCTTTTCAAATTATATTCACACAGCGGCCAACCTATGGACAGATGTAAACAACAAGATTAATATCTAAGACTGGAATATATTAGTTAGCTACACAAAATTGTAGAATAAATGTAATTATAACTATATAGAAATTGTCAAATATTTTAGGCGTAAGGAGGAAGTTAAGATTAAGAAATTTCATTAACTTTATTTTATGACTATCATAATTTTGTTTGACTTTTCAATTTACAATACCAAGTAGTTTCCATAAGTTTTCCCTTCATTTTACCACTTTAATTGCATCTCAAAATAACCATCGACCAATAAAATTAACTTCTCTCTCCTGGCAGGTTACAATCGTAAAATAAAGAAAATAAGTATGATTAATTTCATAGTTTGTTTTGGGGGTATTTTCTTTGCATACATGAAACACTTGATTTTTTAGTTATGTTTGTTTTACAGTCTTTCTGTCTGTGTACACTCCCCCTCTCCCTCACTCTCCCCCCCCCCACACACACATACACACATATGATCAAAAACACACATTGTTTTTTTTTCCAAAATGTGTTCTTTTTATTAGAGCACATCAAATTAGAGCATTTTTGGTGCAATCCCACTATCTAACTTTTGGATGTAATGAAAGATTTTCTCTAGCTACAATTTACGTGGCAGAGAAAGTAAAACAACAGGAATTTTCTGTGACATTTATACCCCAGTCAATTTAAATTCAAATACGAAAGTGAAACGTGGGTAAACATTTAAACGACTCCCTGGGGATAAAATAGGTTGAGCTAAACTCGGAATGCTGACGTTAATTATCTCAAGATGGCCATGAATTGCGCGGAATCTTTGGAATTTCACTCCATGCTCTGCCACCGCACTCATCCGCATACAGCATCTAGAAATTCTCCAAGCTGTTTCTTGAGCCTGAATCCATCAGAAATGTCTTGTTATTAAAGTATCTCGTATGCTTTAAGGGTTGCAGTGGCAATTTACTACACATGGAAAGAAAACATTTAAATGTTAAATATTGTACAGTAGTTTTCGATTGTAGCAAAACAGTAATGGCACTTTTTACTTTCTCTACACGTACCAGGTACATAGTGTATAGAGAAAGTATTGTATTGCAACAAAAAATTCGATACCTAGATTTCAAAGGACATAGACGTTTTAGGGTTCCCTGTCCAAAATAAGAATTTTTTAGAAAAATATCCTCCAAAAATGTGACATCCCAAACTAGCCTTTACATAAATACATTTTCGAAAATTTTTATTTTCTCATAAATGGCTCTAATTATTTTGATTAAAATATCGTATATTAAAGATATTTACACAATAAATAAAATGGATATCTTGAATGTTCTAAGGATAGTATCTGAAGACGTCTTAATCTGGATGAGTTTTGCTGGATTTTGCATAAGAGATAGACCAAAACTTACTGTACAAAATATGTATATCTCTTTGAAGCACACAGTTTATACCATATACATTTTTTCGCGGAGATGGCAATTTTTGAGATATTCTATGTTATTATTTTCAGTTTAAATATACTTTAAACTTTTCATTATGGAATTTGTCAGCTCCCGCTAATGTAAAGAAACGGATTTCACCCACATGGACACCAGCTTTTAAAATATTTGACTATCGTTTTGGCTACCTTCTACTTAGAAAGCATTTCTGCTAACGTTTATCTCGATAAGCATAAATTAGATAGAGAATAAACTTTTTAGTAATAATTTTTACAGAGATGTAGAGAAAGTATGTGAATGGAACACAGCAGCTTTTTAAAAAAATGTAGGTACCTAGCTGCGACCTCCCAATTTTAACTAAGCGATAATGAATTTGTTCCCACCCCACTCTGTAAAGCTGCCCAGAATCAGGACCGAAAGAAAGCAACGAATGCATAAACTCCATCTTCGTAACATCACGATCACCTTCAATGTCCAACTCGATGTAGGAAAAATCTGATGTATTCCATTCAGATGAGTTTCTCTACATCTCAACAAATTATCTCTTCTTCATGCTAATCGAGATAAACTTTAGTAGAAATGGTCTATTACTTGCTTTTTAGTAAGTAGAAGGGAAATAAATGGATGCATTAGACTAAATTGACAGTTAAATGTTTTAAAATATGATTGCTGTGGAATTGAAATCCATTTATTTGCATGATCGTGAGCTGACAAGTTCCCGTATGAGAAAAGTTTAAATATATTAAAACTGAAACCAATAACAAAACATATCTCGAAAACGGTCAACTTCACAAAATAAGTGTTTATGATATAAATTGTGTGTTTTACAAAGATCTACATTTTGTGTGTTGCAAGTCTTTGTCTGTCTCTTACAGTTTACCAGTTATGCAAAATTCAGGAATATTCATTCATGATAAAGAGGTCTTTAGAGGCTATTCCAAGAGAATTCAAGATATACAGTTTACTTGTCATTTATATATCTTATAGATATTTGGATATTATAGATTTATAAGGGATTTTAATCAAAATATTGAGAGCTATTACTTAGAAAACCAAAATTTTCGAAGCTTTTTCCATGTAAAGGGTAGTTGTGTTGGGGGATTCTCTTGAAAATCTTAGTGTCACATCCTTGGAAGATATTGAACTTAAATATTAAGCTTGATATTTAACGGACTTTTCATTTTTGAGCTATGCTAACCCTCTCTCACACACACACACACACACACACACACACACACACACACACACACACACACACAGACGGCCATTTGTCTAAAAATGCTTTTTATGGATTCTGGAGGTCCAAAACATGTATTTCCGGTGAAATATCGGTATCGAATTTTTGGGTACAGTACAATACCTTCTCTATACATTATGTATATAGTACGTGAAGAGAAAGTAAACATGTGCCTGATACAGTATCTCGTAGTGCAAGTGGTTTCTGGAAACTTGTAAGAAGCACTCGAATGGATTATATGTTTCCTATTATCCCCATCACTGCCATTAGATGTACCATCCAGTACCATATCTGGTCCACATTCCTGCAATACAACAAACGGTGTTGTAGGGTACATAGAGTCGTGCAAAACCACACAATCTCCATGTGTTCACATCCCATGTCACCACTGTTTCTCAATGTAGGAATGATGCTATTAACAGCAGTATGTACGACGGCAATCCAAAAAGTAACAGACGATTTGGCATAACTAAATAATAACGAAGGTTATCAACACTAGACTTTATTTACAAAGTTAGAGAACCTTACTTATTTCTCAACGTACTCGATATTGCTATCAAGATATTTATCGTCACGTGGTACCAGTTTTTAAATTCAAACGTTATACTCTTCAACCGCCAAAAATCTGAACCAAGATGTACTTCCATTTTGAGCTTGGGAATTTTTTTCACACAAAAAGTATTGTATAGTGTCCAAAGTGAAACGTCAGGTTTTTTAAATTATTTTATCAACATTTACTGTGAACTTGATTGATGAAAACTCCGATCTTATTCGTGCATATTGATTCTTCCTTGATTACTCTAAATTATGGGCCATTTCTTAACTGAAGACTCATCCATTGCATTATCACCATACTCTTGCGCTAACTGCTTATAACAGGGACCATTTTGTGGATTAAAACACGAATAATAAATCCCTATAAAATCGACATTGAAAAAATGGTACCACGTGAAAATAAATGTCAGGGAGAATAGATTTTACGATGAGAAGTAAAGTAAGATGCTGTAACTCTATAAATTGAGTCACTTTTGTGTTGATATCTTTCGTTATCGTTTTACTTTCTAGATTACCGTCGTATTACAGCTTTCCAGTCAATAAGTACACACTGAGCCCGAAATATGCTTTCTATTCATGTTCCGGGTATTGAAGCTGCACGGAAGGTGAAGCTATGTATTGGTTCAAGAGGCGTCTATTGGCTCTGCGCGAGTTGCAAATGGTGCACTCTGGTGGCAATGTCGCACATTTTCTTCCTGGAGTCATATTAAGTGCAGATGCAGTAGTAGGGGATGAATGTTATTGTTGAGATAGCTGAACTTATAATGTTTTTCAAATGGCAAGAGTTCTACTCTGCAGCGAATGAGATGCGTTATTGCACTCTGCGTTGCCAGGTGCACACTGAGTATGCAAATCTGCCTCGCAAAATAATGTTTATTCATGTGTATTATGAAAACTATTTCAGCTAAAAATCTCTGGTTCTGCTCTTGACATTACCCTCCATTTTCCTCGTGAATTATTTTTTGCAAAATTTGAATATTTTTCTTATCACAAGTAGTATTTTTGAGAAATGGAATCACTTAGCACGTTAGTCCCCAGTGAAGCAGAAATGCAATATGTCAACATAGCAGCACTCAGGTTGGCTGCCGGCCTGGTGGCGCTCAAGAACAAATCTCATCCCGTTTGAAAGTCCCTGTAGTGGGTTTGTTCTAGTAGGAGTAGCATGTAATTGCGTTGTTGGGTACAAAAAAAAACTGTCCACCTGGTACGAAATTTTTCCCTTAACGAACAAAAAGCAACCTGCTGGAAATGCTGATTGCTCCCGTATCTGAAATGAAATATCAAATTTCGGGCTTACTATTACATTTACATTGGCAGTATAAAATTGATGTGTTTCATAATTTGAAAAATACAAATGTTACTCTAAATTTCAAATTATACAAACTAATCATACAATAAAATCTATGCACCTTATAAAGGCACTGGCTTTCAACTTTACGGGAACAATTAACATGTTTCTGTTCTCATTGATCAACTGCTTCAATTATCTACTGTTCCACAATCGAACTTAAAGTTTCGCATTCTTCGTTTAATATCTATGTGGGAAGAAGTGCACAATCAATGTTGTCTATTTTCTCAAAAAACACTTTCTTAGAGAAAGGTCCCTTTTCTGTGAAGCTTCACTGTTTTATTATGAAACAGTTTCCGCCCTTAGAAAACAGGCTACAACTGGAACTCCTTGAATTTTGCCATTTGTAGTACTTTTTTTTCTTAATGAATCTCTTTCATCGTTAATGAAGTAGTACAATGCGGCAATATGCTTTAAACGTTCTGATAGGCCTGTTTTACATTCAGATTCACCTTTTATGACTTCCTGTCTGAAACCATCCGAAAATAGCATTTACGTACAAAATCACACCTCTATATAATACTACAGGGTGTGTATAAATGAATATCGGGGTTTTAACTCTTAAAATATTTATTACATTCAACTTACAGTTATAAATGATATGTCAAATGAAAAAGCAACTCAAACAGTTTTGTTTGTTGGCACAAGTGCACATGTGCGTACAATGTTTCTGCCGCAATCCGCTAGACAGTGGTAGTAGCAAAGATGGCGACTAGTAAACAGAAAGCGTTTTGTGTTTTGCAGTTTGCAAAGACCGAATCTGTAGTTACTGTGCAACGTGCGTTCCGTAGTAAGTTCGGTTGTGATCCTCCTAGTGATAAAAACATTCGTAGATGGTATAATCAGTTTGAAGATACCGGCTGCCTTTGTAAAGGGAAGAGGACGTGACGACCAGGAGTAAGTGAAGAGACTGTTGAGCGAGTGAGAGAGTCGTTCACTCGTAGCCCAAAGAAATCAGTCCGGAAGGTTAGTCGTGAATTACAAGTTCCTGTGTCGACTGTTTGGAAAGTTGTAAGAAAACGCTTATAGCTACGTCCTTACCGTTTACAGTTATTACAGGCTCTAAAGCCGACAGACAACGGATTACGTGCCAAATTCGCAAACGACATGTTGTTTCATGACGATTTTGTGGATCGTGTTGTCTTTAGGGATGAATCGACCTTTCACCTTAGTGGACATGTTAACACTCATAATGTGCGCATCTTGGGCTCAGAAAATCCTCACGAGATGGTACAAATGCTACGAGATTCCCCTAAAGTGAATGTTTTTTGTGCCGTACCCCGGCGAAAAGTTTATGGGCCTTTTGGGTGAACCTACTGTATCCGGTACTTCTTACCTTGATACACTAGAACAATGGCTCTTCCATCAGTTGGAAGAAAATGAGCCAGAGAAGTTCATTTTCCAGCAGGAAGGTGCGCCACCTCACTGGTATAACGAAGTACGCGATTGGTTGAACGTCACTGTACCCGAGCGCTGGATAGGCCGCAAGGGCCCCAATGACAGGGCTTGCTATGCATGGCCTCAACGTTGTCCTGACCTAACGCCATGCGATTTTTACCTTCATCAAGGATCGTGTGTACGTGCCTCCGCTACCAGCTGACCTCCCTGAATTAAGAAACCGGATTGAAGTAGCTGTTGCTACAATTACTGAATACACACTTATCCACGTTTGGGAAGAACTCGGCTACAGACTTGATGTGTGCCGTGTGACAAAGGGTAGTCACATTGAACATTTATAAGCTTCTTGGTAAAACTGTTTGAGTTGCTTTTTCATTTGACATATCATTCATAACTGTAAGTTGAGTGTAATACATATTATAAAGGGTTAAAACCCCGATATTCATTTATATACACCCTGTATTATAAACCTAATTAGCAATAGCAATTTTTTTTATTGAAACATACAAGATTTTTTTTCTTTATCTATCCTTGAACTAGAAGACAGTTAATTTTAAATAAAATAATGTGATTTTTAACAGAATAGATTTGAAACTAGTTCCCGCAATCACCTGAAAGATAGTTTTGCTAATTTTTCTTTTACGTCCAATATATTTTGGCTTATTTGAAGGTTTATTTATATATTTTCTTTGTGGAAGGCCTGAAATATGGCGTATACAATTTTATTTCACTCGATAGCAAATTGGTTTCATTAGCCATATCTCAAATTCTCTACGTCTACGCATACAGCAATCGCGACCCTCTCAGAAGAACTTTCTCGCTCTTGCCATCTGTCGAAATGCCAGCCAGCACATTGACAGAAAGAGTTTCTGGTTCCAAAGGGTGTGATGTTGCACAAATGTGACAAAATTCATTCAACGCTGGTAGTCTAGTAGCGACGGTAGCTCCATTCAGAATAGTGTCTTTCTTATAAAATCTACTGAAGGCTGTTGAAATGAGCAAGGCTGATCCTCCTCTTGTAACTGCTAGTCGCAGCAGACTGCGCCCCACACGATAGATGAATCCGAGTCATAGCAAATAACCAGTTAGTTTTTCCAATTGCTGAGCGCTGCGTTTGGTTTTTGAAAGCACTCGAGCAACGTTTACTAAGAGCATAGACATTCACGTACTACACTCTCTGATCTAAATAATCTCCTTGTAATTGTTTACTTCATAGCATACTATATATACTTACAACTAATTAGAGTGTTCAATATGTTGGTTCCAGTAGCAAGGATTTCAACCTTGATTGAGTATTGGCGATCAGTTATCCAAATATCAGTTTTATATGTTCATGTCTTGAAAATGTTTAAAGTTTAATAATGAGTTAATATATAAACTGATGATACTCAGGTGACTAGGCTGGTCCTAATATTCCACTAGTCTACCCACATTTAAATTATGCAGTAGCTAAATATGAACTGAGTCATCCTCCGTAGTGGTTACCATGCTAGCACCTAATGCACAAGATTGCGGATTCATACCCGGCTAATTTGATAGTGTTTAATGTCCGCTTTTACTGCTTGTGGCACTGCAGGCAATGTCACTGGTGCTACAAGGAACGAAGATGGAACACTGGTGGAATACAATGGCGGGGGAAACTGGAAAATCCGGAGAAAACCCGCCCACTACAAATCTCCCATACGGTCACTTGGGAGGTGAGAGGCAAGTGGTGTAACATTCGGCCACGGCAGAGGATGAAGGATTTCTTCAGGAGGAAAAATCTTAAGCATGGCTGTTGGTAGAATGTTATGTATATACATTTAAGATTATTTTACACCGAATTTATTTAACATTTGAAGATACCTTTATTACATTTTCACGTCAGCTCATTGGTTTCATTGATTTGATTACAAATCAAAGTTCGCATAATATTCACCATTTTTGAGATAATAAATGAAAATTATCCCGCGTACGTCCCAGAAAACTGACGCCATGGCCGTGCCTGAAGATGGAACTTCTTGCCTTCTTTGGAGCCGATTCTCCCCTTCCAATCCACTGTTTTGATTGTTCCTTCGTCTTAAGTGTAAAATGATGCACCCAGGTTTCATTAATATTGCTTTTGACTGTGTATTTCCTTTGTCTTTTTATTTTCGTGTTTACTCTTTTAATTCTTTTTTGTTGTGGTTGTTTTAATATTGCTTGTAATGTATATTACAAAAGCACGTACGGTCTGTGAACCCGTGCGACTGTTGAAATTCTATGTATTATATTGCTATGTTAATAAATACACTTATTCATTCATACATTGTTATGAATTGACGAAAAAGCTCAGCTTTATTGCAGCGAAATATTGTCAAACACTTGAAACATCCTCACGAAGCTGTTTTTGTTCTATTGTGAGGAAACGAGGCACTCACCTTGCACACAACTTTCTCATATCCAAATTTTCAGTCAGTATGTGATGTACAGTACTTTTAAAATGCCTGTTATGTCTGCTAGTTCGCGCAGTTTCTTGACGATAATCCAATATAATTTTGTGGATTTTCTTTACAATTTCTGGACTGCTAACCTCATTTGGTGGACCGCTGCGATGTTCCTCTTGGCAGCTCGTACGGCCGCACTTAAACTCTGCCATCCAATATTTCACTGTTGTAAACGAAGGAGCAGACTCCCCCAAAGTAGAATCTAGCTCAGCTTTAATCTAGCTCATATAAAAGTATGGTATCACGTAACGATGACCAGTTTTATCCATGTTTAAAATTTCACTGAGAATACTCACTAATGATGGAGGCCAAACAAATGCAAAACAAAATAAAATCGTAAAACTTCAAACTTAAACTTTCTAAGGTTGGTGCTTTTTAACCTTGTTGTAGTTTGAAACAACAACCGCTATCTATACGTCAGATCGGGTACTGCTGGGATAGCCACTGTGTATGCTGTATGTAGACAAAACTCCATTCAGAAATTCGATATCCATATTTTTCCGGAAATAGCATCTATGTGTTCCACTGAGCCGAAGAAAAATGCATGAGCAATTTTATTAAAAGGGCTGTTATATTATATGCATTTGTTTGTCAGTGTACACTATTACTCAAAAACAAAAGTCGGATAAATACTAAACTTCAAACTCGAGTGATAAAAACTCTAAGATTCAGGAGCATTACTAAACCGAAAACTACCCTTTACCTAGAAATATGTTGTTACATTCATTTTATAAAAAAATGGCCATACGGTCTGAATTGAAGTCGATAGATACGTTTAATGCGAAGGTGAGAGTGATCATATTTAAAACAGTGAAACTAGAATTGGTTTAAAACATATAAATAATTTTATTGTTTTTCAAAAAAGTCCCCTTAAAATATATTTTTGCATTAGATGAAACCAATCCTTATACAAATGATGCAACATCTCCTAAGGTACTTCAGAAACCAGGTTTTATAATGTTTCACTGCTTCATCTAATGATGAAAAAGTGATTTCCCGTGCGTTATTTTTAATTTTTAGAAATCAAAATTAGTCACAGGTTACTTGGTTAGGGCTGTGTGGTAGAGTGTCCATGGTTTGACTTTATAGCATCAGTTGTTGGGATTCTTTTATGCAACGATGCGTTGTCATGCTGTAAAATTATTTTTCCTTCGGTGTGTTTTACACAAAATTTTTCCAAAATTTACGGTAGAGACATTTTTGTACCAATTGCTTTGTTAGTAAGAGTACGTCTCATAATTCTATAGTAGTAGCAATATGGCACCTTTTAGGGAAAAAAAAACTAGTAAACACTTTCTTACTAGCATTAAAAATTCGTCGAACCTTCGTAACCTTAGGTTCTGTTCGAAAGATCCCTTCAACTGAATGCCTTTTTTTATTCTTCAGAATCATAACAGTAAATCCAGTATTCATCACTTTTACACATAAATATGTCTGTAACACTTCGTCATTTTTGTTTTGTTTGTAGTTTAACGTCCTTTAATCTGGTTGGTCATATCGGACGATGAACGAAATTGGTAAAATGGTGCTCAAATAATCTTGGGGTCATCGAGCTTAAAGTTACTCGACATTCGTCTTCTCAGGATAAGGGAAAACCCCGAAAAAATAATCTTATCCGGGTAATTCACCCTCAGCGAGAATCGCACTCACGACCTTTGAATATAAAGCAGACTCGCTACCACCACACTACCTTTGAGTGAGAAATCCTAATAAGAGAAGTATTTCTCGTAAAATTAAGTCAGACCAAATTTCAAGTGCAGCCTTGGAATTTTTCCATTTCTTCTACCAATCAATACGTACTTGTTTCTGATTGGGAATAAGTTTTTGTGGAATCCATCGACAGCAAAGTTTTCTATCCACCTCCTTAGTGTGGAGTCTGTCTCACATTCAAGAGGTCCCGACTTCGAATCTCAGTTAGGATGTGTTACACGGATATTTTTTTTTTTCTCCGAGATCTTCCCTTATCACAGAAGATGAATATGGAGTAACTTTAAGCTCCATGAACCCCGGAACCATTTGGATTTCATTTCACCGATTTCATTCATCGTACAGTAAGACCTTTATGGTTAAAGATCGCTGAAACTAAAACGAAAAAAAAAAAACAAAGAAAAAAACAAAAAAAACGTTTTTCTCACGTCTAGCTGTTGAAGTAGAACGCTTATAATGTCTAATGTCACTGAATGTGTCTATTTCAAGCATTACTCGAACAACAGAAATATTGATCATTAAGAAAATCCGACGTGTTTTGAATTCGCTGTCCTAATTATTATAAAGAACTGTTGGCTTAGATGGAGCTTCTTCGCAAAATGGATTTCTAAGCTAATTTTTACATTGTTTGGTAGTTAAAGAAGATTTAAACCCGAAAAAGTCATAGCCTAGATATGTTTTCCAGTCAAATTAACTTTTTAGTGATGATAACAATTAACAATATTATATAAATCTAATAAATTATGTTACAAACAAAAATAAAATCATCCAGAAATAAAATCATTTTATAAAAAGGTCCGTATGTTTCCGTGTGTTCTTGTGTCTGTGAACACGATAACTCAAAAAAAAGGTAAAATACCAATGTTTAAGTTTAGTATCCACCAAAGCCTGAAAATTTTTAGGAAATTTACCCCACTCTAAACTATCTTTTACACGAAAAATACTTGGCTCTAAAGATTTTGATTAAAATAGCATATTAGAGGTGTTTGTATCACAATTAAACATCTTGAATTTTCTGCAAACATCCTCTAAATATCTCTCCATTCTGTATGCATTTTGTTGAATTTTGCAAAACTAGTAAACAGTAAGATATAGACAAAATCTTACTACACAAAATGTGTAGCTCTGTTATAACACTCAATTTGTGTAATATATATATTTTTTCGTGGACTGACTATTTCAGAGATAGTTCTTGCTATTGGTTTCAGTTTTAAAATACTTTTCTTATACGGGAATCTTTCAACTCCTGACAATACAAAGAAACGGCAAACAGCTTTTAAAATATTTGGCTATCGCTTTAGCCAAGTGTAGCTCCCTACTTCCCTGCTACTTACAAAAAGCAAGTAATAAGAGCGTTTCTGCTAAAGTTTATCTCAATTAGCATGAAGTAGATACAAGAATAAGCATTTTAACAATACTTTGTTACAGAAATGTATAGAAAATCATGTGGATGGAACACATTAGATCTGTTGTAGCTGATTCCCGCAGCTAATTTTCAAATTTTATTCGTGTATGTTCTATTAATTAGATGATTATTGATTAGTTTGAAATCATTGGTAAAACTCTGTGTTCCAATCACATGAGTTTCTCTAGCTGTTCCACAAACATTTTTTGGTCACAAAAGATTATTCTTTTATCTACGTCATGCATTAGCAGAAAGAGTATTATCATTTTCTTTCTTGGAAGTAGAAGGAAAATACTGGACCAAAGCGATAGTCAAATGTTTTAAAAGCTTATCAATTGAAATTCTGATCTCTTTTGCATTCCGGGGTAAGACAAAGCAGACGAAATGAAAGTTGACTTCCCGCTTAAGAAACATTTTAAATAGATAACATTGAAATAAAAAACATATAATATCTCGGATATTGTTAACTCAAACAAATAAAGGTATATAATACCAATTGTGTATTTTAACCAGATTTACACGTTATGTATAGTAACTTTTTGTCTAACTCTTACGATTTTCAAGTTAGACAGGAAGTAATCCAAACTAAAGTCTTCGGAAGCTATTCCCAAAAAATTCAATACATAAATTTGGTTTGTCATGAAAATATTTTAAACATAAGGTATTTTAATATAAATGATTAGAGGAATTTTTGAGTAAAAAATGTTTCTAAAATATTCCATGTAGAAGGTATTTTGGGGAGGTGGTGTTCTTGAATATCTTTGTGTCGCATTCTTATAAGCTATTTAACTTAATTCTTTTTGGTAGTGTTTAACGGCCGCTTTAACTACTTATGGCACAGCAGGCGGACTTAACTTAAATGACAAACTAGGTACCTATATAAGGGTTTTTCGTTTTTGAGCTATGCTGTCCACAGACTTACACATATCTTTTTCTAAAGTTATGCTGTTTTTGGGTTCAGAAGTATTTTCGGTGAAATCTCGGCATGTAATTTTTGGGTGAAATGCAATATATTTTCTTTACGTTATGTACATTGTGGATGTAGAGCAAGTAAAAATATCTTTGAACATTTGGAAAAGAGACAGTCAAGTACTTACTACAGAAAATACACAATTGGCGTAAAATTATTTATATTAATATCCATATTAAAATATTGTGTGTTGCAATGTTTAGACTTTCCCAAATTTATAATCTGAGGGGCACGTAAATTTGCGAATTTTCTTTTCTATAACTGGCTTCCACAGATAAGTTTAGAATGCCGTTTACGCAAGTTCTGTGTAACGGTTATTGATTAATTTAAATCATTTCTACGAATATATTAGGAATAACCTACTGTGGGTGGAAAATAGCTTGATATAACTACTGTAATATAATTATAGTATACATGAGAGTGTATTAAATACGTGAAGGTGTTTAAAAAGCATTGCTTTTGTGGTTTGAATTTTCCTGTCAACACAATTCTTTCTTTACCACAGCTAAACAGTGAAGAAATTAGAAGAAAAAAAAATATGTTCCATTTATATGACATTCTCTACATCTCCGCAAAAATTATTGTTAAAAAGCTTATGTTTTTATTTACTTAATGCTAGTCGAGAAAAAAATATCAGAAATAGTATTATTACCCGCTTCCTTTTACATAGAAGCGAAATAAGGCAGTAACATAGGTTAAATTGATAGTTAAAAGCTGGTTGCTATGTGGCTTGTTTCTATGGACAGGAGTTGATTCATTCCTGTATGAGAAAGGTATAAGTTTTTCAAAGCTGAAACCAATGACAAGGAATATCTACAAAACGATAAACTACACGAAAATATATATATTACAAATGGTGTGCTTTAACGTGCTCCACATTTTGTGTGCGTTAAGATTTTGTCCATCTCTTACGGTTTAGCAGTTATGGAAAATTCTGTAAAATTCATCCTGAATAAAGTACTCTTCAGAGACTATTCTCAGAAAATTCAAAATATACATTTTATTTGTCATGTAATTATCTTTCATATACGATATTTTAATCAAAATCGTTACATTCATTTATGAGAAAATCAACATTTTCGAAAAAAGTTCTATGTAAAGGGTAGTTGGGACTAGGGGGATTTTCTTGTAAATCTTCATGTCGCATACTTGGAAGATACCAAACCTAAATACCAAGTTTGGTTTTAAACGGACTTTTCGTTTTTGAGCTAAGCTGCCCACAAAGACACACACACACATACACACGGACATTTTCTGAATATGCTTTTTTTGGATTCAGGGATAACAAAACATGTATTTCTGGTGAAATCTTGGTATCAAGTTTTTGGGTGCATTACAATACCTTCTCTATACACTATGTACATACTACGTGTAGAGAAAGTAATGAAAGGAACATGGAAAATATTTTCAAATTAAAAGATAAAGAAAACATATGACAAACTTGATAGACTTAGAAAAAGATATAAACTTTTATAATTTAAGTTCATTCAAATTCTAGAATATTTGGATGTGCATAGTTTTTTACTTTAAATAAATTGAAATTCTAAATATTGTGATGTACACAAATTCATGGAAGTGTATCGAGATATGAAGGTAGAACTGACTCTTGTCAACATATACTCTAGATCATCTTTTTCAACTTTGGTGTGCGCTGGAGAGCACCAGAATACTTGGGACTCACATGCAATACATGCGGCATGCAATACAGCTCCAAGTTGAGGCAAGTAGTTGATACGGCTGAATGAAGTGGCAGTAACAGCAATACTTGTGCTATGTTGTTCGCCCAGTCACGGCTTCTCCTCCAGTCGAATTGCGAGAACTGTTGTTGCGTGCCCGCAAGTACTCTGACTCATACAAACAGAATTGGAACAGATAACTCTAAATGTTCCTGGACTTCCAGAAAAAGAGATGTTGGTGAGTTGCGTCTTTAGGACGCATCCTGAAGATGAGAGAGATACACGCTCCCGAAACATCGATATGTAACAAATTATGTATTTTACAAGTGTCGAATAATATTTTTAAAACTCTTTGTAATTTGGAGAACTAATATGATTTTCAGAGGAGATTTTGAATAAAGAACCAAGCCGCATGTCTTATGGAAATTAGCCAGGTAGTTGGATAGGTTGAGTCAGACTGAAAACTTCATTGCCATAGCCGGGGTTTGAATCCGGTAGCTCAGTGTTAGAGCAACCGACTAGAGACCGGGAGATCCGTGGCTCAAATCCCGGCTATGGCATTGAATTTTTAGCCTCACTCTACCTATCCAACTCTTGTGTGAGAAAAGAATTTAATCAATACCAAGTCAGTTGGTGTTCTTATTTTGAGAAAATATATAGAACGAAACAATATCGCCACACATTTTATTCTCGTTTAGTTATCATATTTTCTTCTTGAGTAAAATCGTAAAAACTACATTATTCTTATATGCAGATAAATGTAACAATTGGTACAATAAGCATGTTTTATATTTCACATAGTAGATAGGTTATCAGGCTAAACACACAAGATACTTGGGACCGGACCCTTTTAGACAGAGGGAAACTAAACAGAGAATAAAAACGCAGAACAGGATATGAATAAATCATCTTTACCACAATGATGTATTTGCTGTGGGATACATCTGTTACTCTAGCCATGCTTTTGCATTTTAGGCGATTCTTTATTTTATTTTATTCGTAATGGGTGCATTTAAAACTACCGCACAAAATATGGCTATGAAGTATTGGTTGCAAACAATAACTCTTCCCTACATTCATTTTTAAAATGCCTAGAAATGCTATTAACTGTATGCATCCCAGAGCACAATGATATAATTCTGTACGCTGATATAATTCAGTTTTGTTAGCTTTGACGATGATGAACAAGTGCAATCGGCTTTACTGGCATTCAGGTTCTAATTTCCCCACAAAATGTTACAAAGCTGGGTTTTCCTCTGCAGCAACCATATTTTTACTTTCTCTACATTTGGTATTTAAATTTGGTATTTTCTAAGAATGCGACACGAAGATTTTCAAGAAAATTCCCCCACCCAAAATTACCCTTTATATGGGAAAAATTTCGAAAATTTTTATTTTCTCAAAAATGGCCCTAACGATTTTGATTAAAGTTTCTTATATTTAAGATATTTACATGCCAAATAAAATTTATACCTTGAATTTTCTTGGAATAACTTCTAAACGACTCTTTATTACGGATGATATTTATTGAATTTTGCATAATTGGTAAACCGTAACAGATAGACAAAAATCTACTACAAAAAATGTAGATCACGATAAAACACACCATTTACGTCATATGCTTTTTTTTTCGTGGAGTTGATCGTTTTTGAGATATTCCTTGTTATTGGTTTCAGCTTTAAAATAATTTTATCGTACAATAATTTGTTAGCTCCTGTTCATACCCACAAAGGACTTTAGTTCATATAGCAACCAGCTTTTGACTATCTTTTTAACCTATGGTACTCCCATATTTCGCTTCTACTTATAAGAAAGCAAGTAATAAAACTATTTCTGCTACTTTTTACTGAATTAGCATGAATTAAATAGAAGCATATGCTTTTTATAAATAATTTGTTGCAGAGATGTTGAGAAAGCCATGTGATTGGAATACATAAAATTTTTTGTTTTAGAAAACTTAGGTGCCACAAGCTCATTAATTTATCTGCCCAATATAACTCATCCCATGCATATTTTCAAAGTATTCTTTTAAAATTATGTGACACATTCTCAGCATACATTCACGCATACTTAACAACCCAACTATTTAATAAAGAAAATAAAATAGAATTTGTGTAGTTGTAAAATAATACTGAAATAGTGGAATCAATTCTATGTTTTGAATGATTCTTGAAGTCCAATGAGGCCATTTGATTATTTCGGTACGGTAGACTTCCATTCATTTTTACTTTCTCCAACACACATATACAATGTTCAAGTAGATAGAGAAAGTATTGTATTCCAAACAAAATTTAGATTCGGAGATTTCACCCGAAATATATATTTTAGGTTCCCTGTATCCAAAAAAATCTGTGAACACGATAGATAACCAAAAAAACGAAAAATTGGTAAATTACCAAACTTGTTATTAAAGTTTAATATTTTCAAATGATGCGATAATCTCCCACCCAAATTACGCTTTACACAAAAATTTTGAATTTTTTTATTTACTCAAAAATGTCTCTAACGATTTTGATTCAAATATCGTATGTGAAAATATTAATACGACAAATAAAATGCAAATCTTGAATTTTCTGAAAATATATTCTGAAGAACTCTTCATTCTAGATTATTTTATTATTAACCGTAAGAGCTAGATAAAAGTTTAGTACGGAAAAAAATGTAAAGTTCGTAAAACAATAAATTTATGACATATACCTTTTTTCGTGGAATTCACCATTTCCTAGTTATTTCTTGTTATTGATTTCAATTTCGAATTACTTAAAATTTTCCCATACTGGAATTTAGCAACCCCTTGCCATTCAAAGAAACGATTTTCAATCACAAACTTTGAAAAGATTGACTATCGCTTTAGCCTAGTGTATTTTCTACTTTCTAGCGATAGTCAAAGGTATGCGAACTGATCGGTATATAGTAACTTTAAATTTGATTCTGTTTCCGTGCAATGCTAGAAAAAACTGAAAGTTGGAGGATTAAGACGATGAGATATTGAGTAATTAGAATAATTAATAACGGTTATTTCGGAAATGGTTCATTTCACAAAAAATGTTATTTTGAACAAGTTGTATGTTTTACAGATATTTGAAAGTTTTACGTAGCATGTTTATTTATTGCTTTTCGTGTAGCGGTTATACAAAGTCATAAAAATTCAACCTAAACTAAGTCGAATTCACAGTTATTTCCAGAAAATTGGAGATATACCGACAGTTAGTTTTTCATGTAAACATTTGAAATATGCTGTATCTTTGTCAAAACTGCTTGAACCATTTTTGATAAATAAGACTTTGAAAAATGTGCCATGTAAAGAGTAATTGCTGGGTGGCAGAATACTCTGGATGTCTTCGTGTTGTATCTTTGAAATTTACAGAAATAAATACAAACTTTACTATTTATCTGGCTCAGAGTATTTCAGTTGAGTTCACAGACACAAGGGCCTTTTTCTGGTTTCAAGGGGCATCAAAACATGTATTTCCAGCGACATACCTGTAACGAATGCAATCACTTATTTTTCCGTAATGCAAGTGGTAAAGAAAATGCAGAGGAATGAATTCCCGTTTAAGAAAACTGTAAGTTCTGGTAAATTTAAACCAGTGGCAAGGAATATCTTAGAAATGATTACATCCAAAAGAATGTATTTCACATAAATTGTGTACTCTAACAATACTTGCATACTTTGTGTAATAACATTAATCAATCTCTTACGGTTGACCAGTTATTTTCAAAACTCATTCAGAAGTAATAGGATTTCAGCGACTATTCCCAGAAAATGCAATATATATTTTTCATTTGTTATAAACGATATACTTGATTAAATTAAAATAATTATAACCATTTATGAACAAATTCAAAATTTTCGGGAAACTGTTGCATGTAAACGATAGTTTGGGGCAGGGGGATTTCTTGAAAATTTCATACACACGACGCGCGCGCGCCCACGCTTTCACATGCTCGAGGACATTTTTACTTTCTCTATACGTACTATGTACATAGTGTATAGAGGAAGTGTTATATTCCACCCCAAATTCGATGTCGAGATCTCACCGCACATATATGTTTTAGCACCCCCTGAATCCAAAAAAAGCATTTTCAGAAAAAGATCCGTGTGTGTATGTATGTGTGTCTGTGGACAGCATAGCTCAAAAACGAAAAGACCGTTAAATACTAAACTTGGTGTTTAGGTTTGGTATCTTCCAAGGATGCGACACGAACATTTTCAAGAAAATTCCTTCACCATCAACTACCATTTACATGGAAACATTTTCGAAAATTTTGATTTTATAAAAAATGGTTGTGACGATTTTGATTAATATCCCGTATATTAAAGATATATTCAATCCAAATAAAACGTATATCTTGAATTTTCTGGGAATAGCCTCTGAAGAGCTCTTTATTCTGGATGAATTTTGATAAATTTTGCTTAACTGCTAAACGGTATGAGATAGACAAAAACATACCACACAAAAATGTTGATCTGATCAAAACACAATTTATATCCCTTACATTTTTGTTGTGGAAGTAACCGTTTCCGACATATTCATTGTTTTTTGTTTCATTTGTGAGAAATTATACTTTTCTCAGACAGGAAGTGTCCGGTTTTCTTTTGTTCCACACCTGGTTAAGCAAGGAAGCGATTTGCAATGAAAATCGAATAATAACAGCTTTTAAAATATTTGACTTTCGGTTTAGCCTAGTGCATTCCCTCAGGTTCTTTCTACTTATAAGGAATTAAGTAGTAACAACATTCTGCTAATGTTTATCTCGATTAGTATTATGTACAAAGAAGAATAATCTTATGTAAGAAATTTGTAGAAGAGCTAGAGAAAGTCATGTGATTGTAACACATACGATTTTTTGGAAAATATGTCTTAGGTTCAGAAGATCTCAAACGTGTCTTTCAGTGAAATTATGTGTCGAATTTAAGGATGGAATGCACTACCGTCGGTACCTATTAAATATCTGTCCTTCCACCTTTTTTAAGTCGTTATAAAACCTTTCATAAAATGTTCAAATCATTTAGCGGCTAAGGCAATTTCTATTAAATGGAATCTGTGTACTATGAAATAATAATTGAAGTATTGTTATGGAAACAAATATTTTGAAATAGTCTTAAAGTGGAATTTTGGGCAAATTTGATATTTTACGAGGGTGGGTATTTTTTCTTTTTTATTACTTTCTCTGTACGTACTATGTACATAGTGTATAGAGAAGTTATTGCACTCCACCAAAAACTTTGATACCGAGATTTCACCGTAAATGTATGTTTTAGAGTCCCCTGTATCCAAAGGAAGGTATTTTCAGAAAAAGGCCCGTGTGTGTGTTTGTCCGTGTGTCTGTGAACACGATAACTCAAAAAGGAAATGTCGATAAAATACCTGACTTGGTGTTTACATTTAGTATTTTCCAGGGATGCGCACGAAGATTTTGAGAAAAATCCCCCCACCCCAAACTATATGGTATCTTATTCGAAAATTTTGATTTTATAAAAAATGGCTCTAACGATTATGATTAAAATGTCTTACATTAAAGGTATTTACCTGACAATAAAATGTATATTTTGAATTTTCTGGGAATATTCTCTGAAGACTACTTTATTCTGAGTGAATTTTACGGAATTTTGCATAACTGCTAAACCGTAAGAGATACATAAAAACTTAGCACACAAAAAATGTAGAGCACGTCATAACATTCACTTTATTTTATATACATTTTCTTTTTTCATGGAGTTGATTGTTTTTTTAGATATTGCTTGTTTTTTGTTTCAGCTTTAAAAAACTTGTACTTTGCTCATACAGGATTTTCTCAACTCCTGCCCATAAAAACAAAGGAACTTCAGTCTCATAGCAACCAACTTTTGACTATGACTTTAACCTAGGGTACTCCCTTATTTCGCTTCTACTTACAAGCAAGTATGAAGATTATTTATGCTATTTTTTACTCAATTAGCATGAAGTAAATAGACGCACAAGCTTTTTAACAACAATTTGTTACAGAGAAGTAGAGAAAGTCATGTGAATGGAACACATCAGCTTTTTTATTTAACACACCTACGATATATCAATCATAAGGTCCGTATTTGGGAATTCGTGATTTCAGGTTTGAAGGAGGGACTAGGCGACTATGTTCGGCGGGTCGTAGCTGGACGGTGGCTTGACCATTGTGTGTTTATCCTGGCGTCATCGTCAGTACCGCCTGATAGGGACCCGTCTTATAGACTCTCGGGCCCGAGGTCCCTCAAGGATTCCAACGAAGGCTCCTGTTGGTGAGTGGGCCCGTGATGGCTTCGGAGGCGTTTCTTATGTAACCGATATGGACCCTTCAAATGCTTGCAGCTGTCGTAATCCAGGTTTAGTTACCGTTCAGATCTAATTTTTTACTTTCTCTACACGTACTATGTACATAGTGTATAGAGAAGGTATTGCACTCCACCCAAAAATTCGATAAAGAGATTTCACTGGAAAAAAGTATTTTCAGAAGAAAGTCTTAGTGTGTGTGTCCGTGTATCCGCGTGTCTGTGAACACGATAACTCAAAAACAAAAAGTAGGTAAAATACCAAACTTGGTATTTCAGTTTAGTATTTTTCAAGGATGCGATATGAAGATTTTCAAAAAATATCCCCCACCCCAAACTACCTTTTACTTGGAACATTTATTTTCTCAAAAATGGCTCTAACGATTTTGATTAAAATATCGTATATTAAAGATATTTACCTGACAAATAAAATGTATATCCTAAATTTTCTGGGAATACCCTCTGAAGACTACTTTATTCTGAATGAGTTTTAAGGAATTTTGCATAACTGCTAAATTGTAAGAGATGGAAAAAAAAAACTTACCACACAACAATGTAGAGCACTTTAAAACAAACAATTTATGTTAAATATTTCTTTCATGAAGTTGACGTTTTTGAGATATTCCTTGTTTTTGGTTTCAGCTTTAAAAAAATTATACTTTTCTCACTTTGTCAACTCATATCCATACAAACAAAGGAACTTCAGTCACATAGTAACCAGCTTTTGACTATCACTTTGGTGCTCCCTTATTTCGCTTATACTTACAAGGAAGCAAGTAATAAGATTATTTCTGTACCTTTTGTGGATTAGCATTAAGTAAATAGAACAATAAGATTTTTATCAATAATTTGTTGCGGAGATGTAGAGAAAGTTATGTGAATGGAACACATAAGATTTTTTAAAATACAGTTTCGGAGTTGTCAGAACTCCTATGCAGTATCCTGTTTTTCCTTTCTTTTTCTTCTTTTTAACAGTTTCCTATATTTCCTTCGTTGATCTATTTTATTTTACCGTGATCTGTTTACTTACACACACAGACATATACACATTTACAAACACACAAACACCCATGTCCAAGGCAGGACTGGAACCTACGATCCCCTGCATTAGGAAGTACCAAAGCCTGGCACTTAAGCGAGCGCGGTCACAGGGACCGGCATGACTCATCCCTCCTCCATGGGTCGCAAACAACTAAAAGGGCCCTCAGAGCCTGCACGCAATGGTCGGTCCTAGCGTGTGGGGACACCGCCGAGTTTAACCCTAATCCTCGGCCAATCATGCTCTAAAACAATTTAGATGCAGCTGCGTAAAAGGCTACTGGACATTAGTGCGACAGTCAAATATTTAAAACGAACCTTTGCTATATGTACGTTAGATTGGTATATTGAAATAGTCTTCTTGACAATTGATGAAAACACAAAATACTGAGCTTGACACGTAGTTTAAAATTGTGAAAAATTCCGTTGACAAAAGGAAATCACATCGATTTAAGCAAATAAATGCATCGATTTATTTTTTATTATTTTCAAATAAAATACAGTTCCGGAGGCTTGTCTCGACTCCGGCGCTGTATTCCTTTTCTCTCTTTTTTCCAGTTACCTACATTTCCTTAGGTAACCTATTAATTTTAGTGTTGTTTTTTAGACATACATATACACATTTACAAACACCCATGCCCAAAGTGGGACTCGAACCCACGACCCCCTGCGCCTCGCAGCACCGAATGCAAGCACGGCCACGGGGACCGGCACATTCAGCAGGTCGTAAGTTCGAATCTCGTTAGAGTTACTCGGATAAGGCTTTTTTTCGGGGTTTTCCCTTATTCTGAGAAGACGAATGTCGAGTAAGTTTAAGCTCCATGGATCCCGAGATTATTCGAGATTAATTTCACCAATTTCATTCATCGTCCTATATGACCAACCAGGTTAAAGGACGTTAAGCTATAATAAATAAATAAATAATAATTGTACCTAAAGGTTAAAAATCTGAGCTGCTTTTTACACAAATAAAATGTTTAAATACAGGAGCATACAGTTCGTTGAAACACATCTCATATTTGCTGATGGCATTAGAATAACTAGTACGTTAATGAGTTCTTTCATCTTGGTATATTTATGACATGATGTTAAAATATGCCTGAAAAGCAATTACTCTGTGAAAATATGTCTGTTGAAATTCTGGTATAATGGGATTTAGCAAATAGTGACATAAATAAATCAAGTTTATTTTAGATACGGTCCCACACGCCAATTTGAATCATGGCAAGAATGTTTCACCGGTGTAACAGTGAGGAAGTGTCGAGAATAGCAGTGCACTTCAGGTAGGTGAATACTGATCAGTGAGATTAACAGTGTAGGATAATAGAACTATTGCTATGTTATCATTTATTTGTATATTGATATATCACAGCGAGAAACTTCCTATTAGGTGTTACTTTTTACTCTCTCTACACGTACTATATACATAGTGTATAGGCAAGGTATTTGTATTGCAGCCAAAAAGTCGATACATGTATTCTCTCACCGAAAATATGTTTTGAGACCCCCTGAATCCAAAAAAAGCATTTATAGAGAAAGGTCCGTGTGTGACTGTCTGTTTATGTGTGTGTGTCTGTCGGCAGCACAGAACAAAAATCAGTTAAATACCTAACTTAGTATTTAAGTTCAGAATTTTTGAAAGATGTGAAACGAAGATTTTCAAGAAAATTCCCCCACTACCAACTACCCTTTACATATTAAAATGCTCATAAATGTTGTTTTTCTCAAAAATGGTCCTAAGTATTTTGATAAAAATATCGTATATCAAAGTTATTGAAATGACAAATATAATGTTAGTCTTGAATTTGCTGGGAATAGCCTTTGAAGACACCTTTATTCTGGACGAATTTTGAGAAATTTTGCATGACTGGCAAAACCGTAAGGGATAGACAAACACTTACTTAACAAAAAATGTACAGATCGGTAAAACACACAATTAATGTTATACATTTTGGTCCGGGAGTTGATAGTTTTTGTGATATTTCTTGTTATTGGGTTCAGCTTTAGTGTACGTATATTTTTCTGGCGCTCCCTTATTGCCGTTCTACTTACAAGGAAGCAAGTATTAAGAACATTTCTGCTATTTTTTACTCAATTAGCATGAAGTAAAGAGAAGATTAATGTTTATAACAATAATTTGATAAAGAGATGCAGAGAAAGTCATATGAATGGAATACATCAGATTTTGATATTTATTTCTATAGGTTTTATTAAAGTTTTTCGTTGAGTATTTTTTTTTATTTGTTTCATTTGAATTGTCCCTTTTAACTGCTACGGTCGTATTGGGAGTTTTTAACTTGTGAACCAACTCTATATTAACTGTAGGATATTGACATTAGGTTAATCATATTATATTATTAAACATCACATTCACTCTCATGTGCATACTTCCAGACTCTGTATGGCATGGCAAATATTTTGAGAAAAGGAAAACTACTAGCCCTGCCAGGAATCAAACCCCGGCCCACCAATCCACGAAACAGTTACAATACTAATTAATTCCCTTAATGCAATAAGTCCGGTATGAAGGGAATCTCGGAAGAAATTCTCAATAAATATTCGTTTCAATGCTTGCTAAATAATTTGACAAATGGAGCAACAGATACCAATTTGTGGAACCTACACCAATCATAATAACAAAAAAGCAAATTGAGCTGAATAACTGAAATTCTAAATAAAATTTTTTTTTATTGTTTGGTTTACAGAGCCCCCTTTAACATCAAGGTCATATCGGGGGCTTTGCGCTTTAAACAACTCGTTGTCTGTAGGTTCCTTTATGTTTGGTTTAAATCATTTTATTTTCCTCAAACACATGCACATATATACTTCCAGACTCTTTGGGGGATAGGGAATAATTCTGGCTAAAGAAAAATTTCCCGCCCCAGTTGGGAATTGAATCCGGAACCTCCGGGTGGGAAGTTAGCTTGCTGAACACTCGACCATGGAGGCAGTAAAATAAATGTTTTGTTTGTTAATGACGCTCTCAAATGCCAGGAATACCACTGTGTCAATAAAGTTCCAGGATTTTGCCAATAAAACACAGAAAATGAATTATTCATCCAATTTTATTTCATCGCCTTCAAAGTAGGCCCCTTCTGAAACTTTACATTTATGCCAACGAATAATCCAGTCATCAAAACATTTTTTGTAGGCACTTTTAGGAATCGATGTCAATTGTCGCCGCGAATTTTCTTTATTGTCTTCTATCGACTGAAAACAGGTGCCTCGAAGTGGTAGCTGGAGTTTTGGAAAGAGAAAGAAATCAGCAGGAGCCAGATCAGGTGAATACGGTGGTTGTTCAATGGAATTTGTTGAGTTTTTGGCCAGAAATTCGTTCACAATAATAGCCTTGTGAGCTGGTGCAGAATCCATTAGTTGTCGTTCCATAAACCTGGCCTTTTTCGCCATATTTGTTCTCTCAAACGCCGCATAACGCTCAGATAATATTCTTCATTTAACATCCGACATTCTGTCAAGAGCTCTTGAGTGCACGACACCGCGATAATCGAACATTGACCTTCAGTTTTGATCGAGTTTGACGTGCCTTTTTAGGTTTTGGTTCAAATGGAAGGCGACATTCGGAAGTGTTGACAGGCTTGAGTGTCAAACTCGTAAACCCAGTCTCATCACCAGTTACAATGCGTTTCATGAATATGGGGTCGGAACTGGCTCGTTCTACCAAGCCTTCAGCAATCCTTACGCGATTAAGTTATTGTAGAAAATTCAAGACTTTCGGAACTACCGAGTTGTAACGCATGTCATGCCCAAACAATCGTTTAAAATGGTACAAATCGATTCGTGAGACAGAAAAAGTTCAGCGGCAATCTCTCTCAGACCTAAATGACGATTTTCAGATACCATTTTCTTCACTTTAGCGATGTTCAGTTCAGTTGAAACCGTTGATGATTGACCAGAGCGAGGCAAATTTTCCACCACATCTCGACCACTTTTGAATGCACTGAACCACTCATATGCACGTGTTTTTGATAAAGTTGATTCACCGTAGGCCCTCTGTAACATTTTCAGCGATTCGGCATACGAAATACCATTTACAATGCAAAATTTGAGACGGATACTTTGTTCAATATTTGTATCCATCGTAAAATTGCAAATCTCGTTGAGATGAACTAATAAAATGGCGTACTGTAAACAAACTAGATGACAGATGACAATCAAACTCCGCGTGGGTATAGAGGAAAACTGTACCAACTTAGCGACAACAATAATTTCGAATCCCCTTTTAAACAGGATTTTTAAATGATCAATTCCCGTACTTTCTTGACAGAATGTATATCAAAACTGCCGGAGTTTGGTTACGCAGTAAATTTTTAACACGCCAGTAAATCTACTGACATGGGGCTGTCGCTTTTAAGCACACTTAAAAGCCATTGGTCTGGTCCGGGTTTGAAGCCGTACCTTGGGATCAGTAACGAACCGCGTAACACCCGAATCACCCAGTTTTGGCTCTGAAACTCTAATGTGATATTCTTTGAATTATTATTTATATATAGGCAAAGGTTTTTTAAGCATTAAGGTATGGCATTTATTCGTCATTAGCAGACACGACTAGTGAACGTATTGCCTGAAGAAATACATAAGCATATTTCTCACCAAGGGGATCCGGGTTCTATTCCTGGCGACTGCATTTAGGATTTATAGTGGACAAACGGCTCAGGGGCAGGTTTTCTCCTGGTTCTCTGATTTCCTCCTTCATCGCATTCCTGCGGTGCTCCATCTTCATTCCATTCCCTGCGCTGCCATAAGTAGTAAAAGCGGGCGTTAAACACTGTCAGTCTATCTACAGTCGTGTGCATAGAATATAATCTGCAGTGGTTTTTATTGATAAGGAAATATTAAACCATGTCTCTTACGCCATCCCCACCTCTCACCTGGTTCTAACTCTCCACCAATAATTATATCATTTACTCCCCCCCCCTTCTCTTCGCTTTTGAAGCTAAAATTCTTTGATCTATGTACAGTCATTTTGAATACCATAAATTGATAAGCTACATATGTGTAAATTTTTATAAAAAAAAATAAGGGTACACGAACAAAAATCTAATGGGTTCCATTTCCATGGCTTTCTCTACATTTGTAACAAATTGTTAAAAAGCATATTTTCTATCTACTTCTTGATAATCCAGAAAAACATTAACGAAAAAGGTCTTATTACTTGCTTTATAAGTAAAAAAAAATGTAACAGAATACACTGGGCTAAAATGATAGTCAAGTCTTTTAAAATCTGGATGCCAAGTGGTTGAAATCTATTTCTTTGCATGGCTAGGAATTTGCAAATTCTCGTATAAGAAAAGTAAAAGTATTTTAAAACTGAATCCAACAACAAGGAATATCTCAGAAATGGTCAACTCCAAAAAAATGGGTATGACATAAACGTTGTTTTAAGTAGATCTATATATTTTGTGCAATAATTGTTTCCCCGACTCTTGCGGTTTATCCTTTATGTAAATCCAGCAAAGTTCATCCAGAGTAAAGTAGTTTTTAAGAGGCTATTCCCAAAAAATTCAAGATAAACATTTTACTTGTCATGTAAATATCTTTAATATACGTATTTTAATAATATCGTTAGGGCTGTTTTAGAGAAAATAAAACTATTCGTAATTTTTATGATGTAAAGGGTAGTTTGGAGTAAAAATTTTCGTGTCACATCCTCGAAATATACTATACTTAAATACAAAGTTTGGTATTTTAATAACTTTTCGTTTTTGAGGTATCGTGCTCGTAGTCGGTAAAACACCAAACTTGGTGTTTAAGTTCAATATCTTCCAGGGATGCGACACGAAAATTTTGAGAAATATTTTCGTACCTCAAACTACCCTTTACATGGAACTTTTTTAGAAAATTTTGATTTTCTCAAAGATGGCTCTAACGATTTTGATTAAAAATCGTATATTAAAGATGTTTACATGACAAATAAAATGCATATCTTGAATTTTCTGGGAATAGCCTCTAAAGACTAGTTTATTCTGGATGAATTTTGCGGAATTTTGCATAACTGCTAAACCGTAACAGATAAACAAGAACTTACTACACAAAAATGTAGAGCACATTAAAACGCACAATTTATGTTTCATAACTTTTTTTCGTGAGTTGATCTTTTTAAGGTATTCCTGGTTTTTCGTTTTCTAATACAGAAATTTGTCAATTTCTGTCCGTACAAACAAAGAAACTTCAGTCACTTAGCAACCAGCTTATGACTATCATTATTAACCTGGTACTCTCTTATTTCGCCTTTACCTACAAGGAAGCAAGTAATAAGACTATTTCTGCTAATTTTTCTGAATTAGCAGAACGCAAATAGAAGCATAAGCTTTTTAACAATAATTTGTTGCACAGATGTAGAGAAAGTCATGTGAATGGAACACATCAGATTTTTGAAAATGGTTCTTCGGAGTTACAGGAGACCCTAAAACGTTTATTTTCATGAAGTCGAATTTTTTAGTGCTATACCCTCTTACCTAGGTACCATTATATAGAGAAAATAAAACAAAATATAAACGACGTCTGCAAACCTGCTGCAAGACAATGATGTATTGTCAAACCGCGTCCAGGTACCCAGCCTACAAAAATATGAAGTAATATCAAGAATTGCATGTCCATAAATGTATATATGAAGACTTCACTGTTACTAGTACTTCTTTTTATAATTCTTCATCAGTGACTACGTTGTTTAGATCAGAAATAGCTGAATCAATTTGAAGAATGTGTGAATCAATATTTTTTTTAAGATTGGGGTTCAAACCCGGCGGAGTATAATGTTTTTTTACGACGTAAACATTGTTAGCATGGGGTCCTATGAGAAAGAAGTAAAGCTTCATCATTTCCGTGTCCTCAAGCCCGGATTTCGTCCAATAAGGCCATCCTGGGCAACAAGATGATTCCTCGTCGCCAAGTGCACATAGTGGCGAACTCAGGAACCAGAAATTCTCCGACCAAAAACCACTGTAAATGGTGGGCCAATATATGGCATGATGAAACTTCAATTAACTAAATCTCTCTTTTTCTTTCTAAAGGATTTTCAACTTAGACATTCTGCTTGATAAACAAATCATTACCATCTCAAAAAAGGGTGTTAACAGTTGATGTTATAAAAATGTTATTCCACCGAGTCTTATAGTCTTCAATTTCTAGTCTAGTCTAGATTGTTTCGTGTTAAAAGGTATAGTTTAGTGCCAACTGTCTAAAACGTTCTTGTGAATACTGTACGTGCATCCTAACACATAGGTGTGCTTTTATTCCTACGTTTTGCATACAAATAATTTACCTTACTAGAAAATTGCTGATAGATTTGATCTTCAAATCTACATACATAAGCTAGGAATCGTATATAATACAGAAACTGTGCAAAGAATAAGACCAATAAGTCCTTTACCAGCATTCTATTTCTGTGAAAAGAAAAGTTTCCAGTTTTTTCTTATTTTTTTAAATGAGAATTACTTCCTCCGGAATTCCTCTCAGAATGGTGCCATTATGAGATACTTCTCCCGCAACAGCGCAAGTTTAAACATGCTGAAGATAGAGATGTCTCACATTACATTCTACGATTAGGTGAGGAACTTTACCAAAACCTGTGCTAATTTTATTTTTTCCCTTCTCATTAAAAGAGGTGCTTTAACGCTCACTGTATTAACGCTACGCTAATACTTAATACGCTCATAAGAATCGTCTGGAAAGTGTTCCAGGGACTTCTTAATCCGGATTAAGTTTCTTTCTTTTCTGCTGCTGTCTACTTCCTCGGCCATAAAAAATTCTACAGAAGGGTTGTTTAAGTAGGCAGCAAGGAGACAAAACAGCGTTTCTTAAGCAATCCTCGCTGTGCAATTGAGATTTCATATTGGTAGTGTATCAAAAGATACTCAGGAAAATGACTCGAATTTGGGAGCGCCGGTTCGATTCCCATTGGGACCCTCTCGTGCTCATGATGAAACTTGTAAACGCTATGGGAATTTTATAGCCTAGGAAAGCTATAAAACGGGAGGGAGGGTTGTTGTTGCCGTCGTTGCGAGTTTTCCTCCAATTATAAATGAACAAATAAGTGCATTTATTGACATAACGATATTTTGTATTGAACTTCAACAATCACGGGTCCACAGACCGTACGTACTTTTGTAATATACACTAAAAAGCAATATTAAAACAACAATAAAGAATTGAAAGAGTAAACACGAAAAAAGAAAAAGACAAAGGTAATACAGACTAAAAAGCAATATTAAAACAACAACAAAGAATTGAAAGAGTAAACACGAAAAAAAAACACTAAGGTAATACAGACTAAAAAGCAATATTAAAACAACAACAAAGAATTGAAAGAGTAAACACGAAAAAAAAGACAAAGGTAATACAGACTAAAAAGCAATATTAAAACAACAACAAAGAATTAAAAGAATAAACACGAAAATAGAAAGACGAAGGCAATACACAATAAAAAGCAATATTGAAACAACAACAAAGATATTCAAATACAGCAATTTAAATTTACAACATAGAGTACAACACCTTATTCAGAAGCATAAATGTACCCTCTAATAATAGATAAATACACTTAAAAGAAATATATACACATAATATATACACAATATATAAAACCATAACACAACAATGACATAAGTATGACAAAATATATTTTTGTAAAACATTTATTTAGTGCTCCTTATCCCCCTCCCCTCTTCTCTATTGACAGCCTTCTCAGATCTCAGCTGTCTTGCCTTAAGTTCTTCCGTCCGACTGGCTGATAGATACTATCTCCATCCATCCGTCCATCGGTCTCAGCCTTCCATTCGACTCTTCTCAGGAGCAGTAGAAGTTCAAAGAATACCATGTGCGCACGTTTTCTTAGGCACTGGGCTCCTTAGTCTTCATTCGGTAGATTTCTTGCAATTTCGGAAACAGAGCAAAATAACAACATTGAAAACAACATGAAGCACACTATACTCCCTGATATCACTGGTAATGTTTCATTCTGTCTGTAGACCAGAGTTCATGCAAATGCACATGCACGTGATTCGTTAATAATTTAGCTAGTTTGAGGAAATCGAATAACCTATTTATTATAATGGCTGAGGGCTTTAAAGAAAGAAACTTTCTTTGGTGGATAACACAACGGAAAGGCAGGCGGGCGACCTCTATTCTTTCCAGAGCACTCGCTAACCCTTAACCTAGCGTCCGAGAAAAGGTGTACGCATAGAATACCTACAACTGTTTATTTATTTTTACTGTTATTTAAAGGATACTAAGAGTGAAATTTGAAATTTACATATTTCTGTTTCTATTTATCTGAAATTTGTCCCTTGATTGTACTTCTTTTATGATAACACGAACACCTAATTGTATTCATTTTGGAGAAATACTTTGCAAGATGCATATTGTTTCATGAATTATATTATATAAATTATATTATATAAATACATTCCATAGTCAAAATGTTCAGGTGCCTCAAAATTTGAGGAACTTGGTTCGACTATTTTGAATAAAATCTTTGAACCACGCAAACGCGGTGATATTCCAATAACTGTAATTATTGAATTATGATATTAAAATGTTATAAATTTTAATCTGTAACATTAGTTATTTTTTTATTTTTAACTTTTTACGAGTAAAGAAAAAGCCTATGGGAAAAAATTGACTCACAAGTATTTTTGTATTTTATGTATTTTCACTATAAAATCGATATCAACGTGAGAATAGCCCCTTGTGAGATGCAGTTTACAATGAGTAAATGTTTTAGTTTCAGGCCAGTGATTAAGAATCTTAAAACTACATTATTTGATCCAGTTAAAAACTGAAACTTACATCTCCACTCTTTTTTCGGCCCAATCTGGCTTGTTTATTTGTATCCAATAGCAACATGGTAGACTCACAGACTGATATAGCCTGAAGCATCAATAAATATTTACAGGTTATATTTGACTAACAAACGCACTTACAGTAGAGATAGGGTCATTTAGGCCCACATTGGCATAGAAATCATTTGACTTCCTGATGGTTTCAAAGCGGAAGGGTTTGAACTGCTTAATTGCATATGAAGTGTCCTTTGTGTCAAACCCGACGCTCGGATTCGTTTGGTCAACCCGACGTTACACGAGCTCTTTAGATTCCTCATTGCAGTTGAAACAGAGGACATGGATGTAAAAAAGTGCGAAAAAACGTTGTCTTGTCAAGGAAGAAGTACACGGGCAACATTTCAACAATAAAAATTAAACAAATATTTGCGATTATAAGGAGAAAGTTAAACGTAAAGATCTAATTGGATCAAATCCTCATACAAATGGGGAACTTTCTTCTGGATCATTTTTATCAGTATTTTTGACAGAAAGTGACACGATTTGGCATAAATAAATAAAAAAATCTGATGTGTTCCATTCACATGACTTTCTCTGCATCTCTACAACACATTTTTGTTAAAAAGCTTATGCATCTATTTACTTCATGGTAATTCAGAAAAATTAGCAGAAATATTACTTGAAAGTAGAAGCGAAATAAGGGAGTACCATAGGTTAAAATGATACTCAAAAGCTGGTTGCTATGTGACTGAAGTCCCTTTGTTTGTATGGATAGGAGTTGATAAATTCCTGTATGAGAAAAGTATAAGTTTTTCAAAGCTGAAACGAAAAAACAGGGATATCTTAAAAACGATCAACGCCACAAAAATCATGTATATAACATAAATTGTGTGTTTTAATGTGCTCTACATTTTCTGTGTAGTAAGTTGTTCATCTCTTACGGCTTAGCAGTTATGCAGAATTCCGCAAAAATTCATTCAAAATAAAATAGTCTTCAGAGGCTATTCCCACAAAATTCAAGAAATACCTTTTATTTGTCATGTAAATGACTGTAATAAATATTTTAATCAAAGTCAACGTTTTCGAAAAAAAGTTCCATGTAAAGAAAGGGTAGTTTGGGGTGCGGGAATTTTTCTCAAAATTTTCTGTCGCATCCCTAGATGATACTAAGCTTATATACCAAATTTGGTACTTTTCAGACTTTTCGTTTTTGAATTATCGTGTTTACAGACACACTGACACACATTGACCTTTTTCTGAGAATGCTTTTTTTTGGATACAGGGGACCTTAAAACATATATTTCCGGTGAAATCTCGGTATCAAATTTTTGGGTGGAGTGCAATGCCTTCTCTATACTATGTACATAGTACGTGTAGAGAAAGTAAAAGAAGTTATGTACACAAAGCCTTATTTACAAAGTTACAGCACCTTGCCCTATTTTTGAAAGTAATCGTCATTGCTATCCAGGTATTTCCTGTCACGCAGTAACGGTTTTTCAACGCAGATGTACTCTTTCACCGCTAAAGATTGAGTCAAGATGTCATTGTCACTTTGTGGTCTTCATGTTGGGAAATCTTTTCCGTCCAAAAAGTCACGTACGGTGTCCAAAGTGAAACACAGGTTTTTCTTAATTCTATTATTTACATTCGATTTCAACTTCTCCAAAACGATTGATGAATTTACACTCCGGTATTTTTTGCACACAATGGTTCATCCTTGATTACTCGTAAGTTTTGCGCATTTTTCTTTCTGAAGCCTCGTTCATTGCATAATGACCATACTTTGCGTTATTTGCCTATAAAATTCGATTGGCCAAACATTTTGTGCATTCAAAAAACGAATAAGTTCTTTGGAGGCAGAAAAGTAATATCGGCATTGAAAAGCTGGTACCCGGGTCAATAAGTATCTTGACAAGATGAAGATTGCCTTGATTAATTGAGTAAGATGTTGTAATTTTGTAAATAAACTTTTGTGTTCATAACTTCCGTTATTATTAAATTATGCCAAATTGTTTGTCACTTTCTCGAAGTTCCTCGTACAATTAGAGATATATTTAATTTATTAGAGTTTTTGATTGAAAATCAAGTGTATATGTATTATACTAAACAAATATTTATATTCTGTTGGAATACCTCAAATATGGGACAGTAGGACCACCCTACATTGATATTAATTCTCAGGTACTTTCTTAATTTGGAAATAATTCCTATTATGAAAACATCACCGTGAATTTACATTATAATTAATGACTTGTATTCAAATATTAACCAAGAAAGATTTGTATTTCAACTTAAACAATTCTATCGAAATCAGACTACTCTAAAACATGATGTTCTCCATTATGATGAACATTGAAAATGTTATAAAATTTCTGATGAATTAATTATCTGCTTCACTGCATCCATTGTTTGATTGTTTTAAACTTTTCATCAAAGCATATTCGTGGTAAGCAGTAAACCATGGATTTTCGGATGTAAAAATATTAATTAATTCCTCTGATTTTTATGCCCTAAATTTTGAAAAAAGAAAATCGATTTCATATTTAGGTAAGATGAGAGGGAAATTTCCATCCTTCGTTCAACAACGAAAAAAGCAGACAGTTAACCCCGACATTCAAAATGTTCACATTTAAAACGATGAATCACTATAATCATGGTTATGTTTCGTCTTAAACATGCAAATGTTTGTCGTAAGAAGTGACTGGATGGGAATACTTATTTTGCTACCTTGGCGATTCGAAATAGTAAGGAAGGACGAGAGTGGTTCTTCTCTGTTTGTCCTGAGACTAGAAGGCGTATCAGCTGAAGCAGGCAAATCCTTTCCAATGACTAGGAAAGCAGAAGAGACATATTTACTCAAGTGCCATTACTCTGGGCCAAGAGGCTGGAAGAAAAAGCTTATGGCTATTGTTATGCAGCTTACCTAGCGAAGAGCTCACAAAATCAAAACCAACTCAACAAAGAGGGTTGTGAAACGAAATGGTGATCGCAAACATCTCAACAAGTCAATAGCTCTTATTAGAAAAATATGATATGTTCCATTCACATGACTTTCTTTACATCTCTGCAACAAATTATTGTTAAAATGCTTATGCTTTTATGTACTTCATGCTAATCGAAAAAAAAAATTAGCATGACTCGTCTTGGTACTTATTTCCTTGGAAGTAGGAGCGAAATAAGAGAGTATTAGTGATAGAACTGGTTGCTATGTCACTGAGTTCCTATGCTTGTATGGAGAGGAGATGACAAATTCCTGTATGAGAAAAGTGTAAGTTTTTAAAGATGAAACCAAAAATATGGAATATCTAAAAAATGATCAACTCCACCAAAAAATGTACGTAATATAAATTGGTGTTTTAAAGTGCTCTACATTTTTGTGTGGTAAGCTTTTGTCCAACTCTTACGGTTTAGCAGTTATGCAAAATTTCGTAAAATTCAACCAGAATAAAGCCGTCTTCAGCGGCTATTCCCAGAAAAAATTTCAAGATATATATATATATATTATTTATGCAGGTAAATATCTTTAATATACGATATTTTAATCAACATTCTCCATAAAAGTTCCATATATAGGGTAGTTTGGGGTGGAGGGATTTTTTTTTTCAAACCCTTCGTCGTATCCCTAGAAGATACTAAACTTCAATACCAAGTTTGGTATTTTACCGACTTTTCGTTTTTGAGTTATCGTGTTCACAGACAAATGGACACAGAGACACGCGGATACACACACGGACATTTTTATGTAAATGCCTTTTTTGGATAAAGGGACCTTAAAACGTATATTTACTGCGAAATCTTGGTATCGAATTTTTGGGTGGAGTGCAATACCTTCTCTATACACTATGTATATAGTACGTGTAGAGAAAGTAAAATATGATATTTATCCACTTAATTCACCAATTCTTACAAAATATTGTTCTTTAATCAACTCCATGCTATTCAAGATAAATGTTAGTAGAAATTGACTTGTTACAAATTTAAGTAGGAGAGAAACAAGGGAATTCACCAGGCTAAAGAAATAGCCAAATCTTTTAAAATCTGTTCACTATGTAAAACAATTATATTTGCTTCTCTATGCATGGCCAGGGATAAAACAAAAGATGTATGAAGCGATGAGGATATGCCGTTTCAGAAAAAAAATTAATTACTTTGAAAATTAAACCAATAACAAGCAATGTCTTGAAAATGGTTTACTCTACAAAAAATGTCCGTGATATAAACTGTGTACTTAAGCGAGGTCTACATCCTTTTTCTGCAGTATGTTTTTATTTATCTTAAGGTTAACTAACATTTATTCAAAATTCATCAAGGCTGAAGAGCTCCTAAGAGACTATTCTCAGATCATTCAAGATATACAGTTCAATTTTCATGTAGCTAGGTATATATTAAACATACGGTATTTTAATGAAAATCGTTAGAGCCAAATTTTCTATATATTTTCCATGTAAAGGGTAATTTGGGGTGAGGCATTTTCCTAAAATCTTCGTGTTACATCCTTGAAAGATGCTGATTTTGATATCAAAGTTCAATATCTTTCAAGATTGCAACACGAAGATTTTAAAGAAATTACTTCACTCCCAACCACCCTTTACATGGAACATTTTTAGAACATTTTGATTTTTTCAAA
The DNA here is from genome assembly GCA_030762935.1 of Hymenopus coronatus. NCBI lineage: Eukaryota > Metazoa > Arthropoda > Insecta > Mantodea > Hymenopodidae > Hymenopus > Hymenopus coronatus. The sequence continues at coordinate 130,681,287 of CM060882.1, read as the reverse complement.
AATGACTGCAATGGTTTCTACTAAAACGTCATGTGTTTAAATATTTTCATGACAAACGAAATTTATAGCTTGAATTTTCTGGGAATAGTCTCTTAAGAACTCTTCATTATAGATGACCTTCGTAAGTTTTTGTAAAACTGGTAAACTGTAAGAGATAGAAACTTACTGCACAAAAACTGTAAATCTGCCTAAAACACACAAGTTATGTAATATTCATTGGTTTTTAGAGTTAACCGTTTTCGAGTTATTGTTTTCAGTTTTAAGGTCCTCAAAATTGTTCTCAAAGGGGAATCATCTTTCTTTCCGTCCCTCGTTTTTTACTCTCAGCAAGCAAAGAGAACCGAATTTCAATAGTTTCACTTAGCGACCTGATTTTAAAACATCTGACTATCGCTTTAGCTTATTGTATTACCTTATTTACCTTCTACTTATAAAGTACCAAGTAATATGGCCAACTTTAGGAATGTTTATCATGATTAGCATGGCGTAGATAAGAGAATAATCTTTTATAAGAAAAGCTTGTGGAGGAACTTATGTGAATGGAACACACAGATATTTGTCATTTAAACAAACCCAATCATTGCACATGTTTGTGGAACACATTGTAATACATTTTTAACACTTCAAAACGCAAAACCGTTTAAAAAAAATTTGATGTGTACCATTATCATGATCTTCTCTACAACAAATTATTGTTAAAAAGCTGCCTCTATTTACTTCATCCTAATTGAGAAAAAATTAGCAGAAATAGCTTGCTTCCTGGTAAGTAGAAGCAAAATTATGGAGGTTTATTTTGGTAGTGTTTAACGCCCGCTGTTAGTGTTTATGGCACCGCAGGCGGTGACAGTAATCATAGAGCACCGATGGAATACGATGGCGGGGGAAACCGGAGTACCCGGAGAAAACCCGCCCCACCACAAATCTCACATTCGGTCGCTTGGGATCGAAGTCCGGCAAATGGTGAGAGGCAAATGGTCTAACCACCCGGCCACGGTGCGGCCTAATAAGGGAGTACCATAGGTTAAAGTGATAGTCAAAAGCTGGCTGCTATGCGACTGAAGCTCCTTTGTTTCTATGGACAGTAGTTGACAAGTTCAGTATGAGATAAGTATGTATACAACATAAATTGTGTGTTTTAATGTGCTCTACATTTTTGGTTCATCTCTTACGGTTTAGTAGTTATGCAAAATTCCGTAAAATTCATCCAGAATAAAGTAGTCTTCAGAGGCTAATCCCAGAAAATCCAAGATATACATTTTATTTGTGGTGTAAATATCTTTAATATAGGACATTTTAATCAAAATAGTGAGAGCCAATTTTGAGAAAATCAAAGTTTTCGAAAAAAGTTGCATGTAAAGGGTAGTTGGGGGTGGGAGGATTTTTTTTTCTTTTTTGAAAATCTTCGTATTGCATCCTTGTAAGACACTAAACCTAAATACCAAAATTGGTTTTTAACGGTTTTTCGTTTTTGAGCTAAACAGACGGATACACACACGGACATTTTTCCAAAAATGCCTTTTTTAGGATTCAGGGGTCTCAAAACATATATTTCCGGTGAAATCTCGTATCAAATTTCTGGGTGCATTGCAATACCTTTTTTATACACCTTGTACATAGTGCCTGTAGAGAAAGTAAAAGGTGTATGTGATACTTATTTGTGTTGGTTGCTTATTCAGTTTTAAGTTGACATTCTGTATGTGAGTATAGCTATTAATAACCACGCCTACTTAAATAGGTGGCCTTTAATGTAAAGTTTTTATGCACTTAAAACAACTCCTGTGCAGCAGTGACATCACTGGATTGAATTTTAAGGGAATCTTCTGTCTTATAGCTTTTTGGATTGAAAGAAGGAGCAACCATGGAAGCTTCTGCCTGAAATTAACGATTTGACTCTGGCAGAAAGGTCTTTTAACGGAAGGAGTGATGTCGTTAACTACGCAGGGCTGCTCCTGAATGCCTTCGGTGACCCAGAGCCCCATGGGTTGTGTTGGTGATGAGGAACAAGCGAAGTGGCAAATGAGAGCGGAGTGCTCATGCAAGTTGAAGGGAAAATCATGAAATGTTCCTGTGTTTACTCGTTCCTGAAGATTGCTATATCTCTGGCTGAAGAATGAATTATTGTAACCCTTTTATTTTCTCTAGCACGTATGCCCAATCTACATAGTAAATAGAAAAGTTATGAATTCCATCCCAAAATTCGATACCGATATTTCACAGGAGATACAGGATTTGAACAAAAACATTTTTAGAAATCTTTATATTTAAGTTCCGTATCTTCCAAGGATGCTACCGAAGATTTTAAAGAAAACCTCCAACTTCAACTACTATAAGCATTTTTCGAAAACTCTGATTTTCACTAAAAGGTTCTAACTATTTTTATAAAATTCCATAGGTTTATATCTCGTGTATATCTTGAATTTTCTAGGAATGACTTCTGAAGACACCTTCATTCTGAATGGCTTTTGCATATCGTAAACCTCAAAAAAAAAAAAAAAAAAAAAGCAATATGTACTACACCAATATAGTCAGGCATTTTACTATTTTTTTAAATAAAACTTTCTTTCTTTTTAGGAAACTTTAAATTCATTGGTATATTTTATATTATTATTAATATTTTTTTTATTGAAGGTAGACTTCAGTAAAAATTGCACTCATAGTATAATAATAACTTAATAGTATATATTTATTTTATTTATATAAATCTGTTAAAACACATACTTTACTTTTTTGTAGAGTTAACCGTTTTCGAGATATTCCTTGTTATTAGTTTCAATTTTAAACTACTTAAAGTTTTCGCAAGCGGAGATCCAATTTTACTTCATCTCTTTTGTTTTACTCGAAGGAATGCAAAAGAGAACTGAATTTAAATTGTTTCACTTTAGGCTAGTGTATTCTCTTATTTCTCTTCTACTTATAAAGAAGCAAGCAATAAGACCAGTTCTATTAATGTTTATCTCGATTAGCATAATGTAGATAAAAGAATAATCTTTTGTAAGAAAACTTTGTGCAGCAACTAGAGAAAGTCATGTGGATGGAATACATCAGGTTTTGTTTTTTAGCAGTAAAAATCTATCATAGAATAAATGAACATTAATTGTTTCTTCCAAACCTGCCGTATGTAGAACAGGCTTTGGAAATGTAATCAGACGGAAAAATGTATTGCTTCAAATCTGGGCTAAGATATTGCATTTTTCAACTTCACTCTACTTACCTAATAAATGAAAGTTTGTGACCTGTTCAGAATTTTGAGATAGCTGTAATCAAACGACTTTCCAAACCTAAGCTTTATACAATTCATTCTTCAGCTTTTCTGATTTAGTCGTTAAATTATTTAGGGTTTCGGTCAAGTAAAACAATGTTTGGATTATTGCCTTATATAAAAGTATGAAGTGTTTTCTTTAATATGTCATTTGATTTGCTTTGATATCAATCCCAGAAGTAGGTTGGTTAATTATTAAAATATTGGAATGGGGCACACGATTTCGCCAGCTTTACTTGAATAATTGTCATTTGCTAGCTGTAAAGTTGCCATAAATTCTTCCATTTTATGCCTTTAAAATCTGCCGCTGTTTCCGAGACCACGGAGGATTACAAGAGAGTTTACGAGTAACATGCTATCCGCTGTTATCTAAGGCAGCGGGCTCAAACCGGGCGAGGGCGATGGATTTGTTTTCATATTTTTGTTTTTGTTGGTGTAAAGATTCTTAGTAATGCCTTTGATCCCGTGCCAAATATTTGCCTCTAGGCAAAATTAAGCTCCGTTTTACACCTAATGTAGAAGGGGATGCTGAGAGCTGTAGCAGATTTCCAGCGTCCATAAATAAAGTTCAATTAAGTTATTTCAAGAGAGGTTCAGGAGTTAAAAAACGAGCTTTATAATCTCTTAAATCAAGAAAACAGTTCAAAAGAGGTGCAAAAGGAAGATAGAACTGAAAAATTAAGAGGATTCTGATGCACCAAACTATGATGCAGGCCTCTACTGGTGTTTCAAGTTTGCAGCTCATTTCCCGCAAGTAAAATTTTCCTCACATAAATATATTTTCTCAGTTATTAATTAATACTTTAATCTGACACTTTTAGGTTATCTTTGTGTTGTTGTGTTATATAAGGATTTTAAAATACTTAACGTTTGGTGAAATTTTTAACAAATATGTACTCTAAAATGTGGGGAGAAAATTGTCACAAGAAAAACATTATTACTTTCTTATTACTATGCATATAGTGTATAGAGAAGATATTGTTTTCCAACCAAACATTCGATGCCAAGATTTCACCGTAAATATATGTTTTAGGGTCCTCAGTATCAAAAAAAAAGTTCAGAAAAAGATCGAAAAAAAGATCGATTTAACAAATGATCGAAGCATTTGGGGACACGTTTGAAATATCTGTGCGCTGGTGAATAAGCTAGAATTCAATTTTTGCTTGCCTGGAGTCTCATTTAATTTCACTGTGCCCTGTTAAAAAAAATTGTGATCAATATATACCATCTGTGAATGGTTTCGGGAAAGCATCACGCACTTTGACACATTCATGTCATCATTCGGACGCTTTCGATGTTTGGCAAGTTCATAATGTAGTCAAAAAGGCAAAAGAAATTTCTGCAGCTCCTCGTTATTATTATAAAATTTTAAAGCCAATCTAATCAGCCTTCTGACACCTTCACTCATCATAACACGTTGAGAAGCAATGCAGAGTTAATGTACACTGACGCACTTGGGCAATTTATTAGCTAGAGAATGACGCCACTGCTCAAGAATAACAGCTGAACAATAATTATGGACTTATAACATTTCGATTCCTTCCCACTGGTCTTAAAAGTAATTGCTGAACTCTGAATATCCTTTCATTTGTATAAATTTTAATAAAATGAGGATAAAATGTGATTTTCCACAATTAGAATTCCAAATATGGTACATAGGAAACAAAATGTGTAAAATGCAAATTATAGAATGTGCACCACTCGTTTTAGCAGCACAAATGAAGCTGCTTTTGCACATTAGTGAAAAATAAACCTGTGATAACTCATCAGGCAATGAAAATAAAGATTTTCGGTTTATTGCAAAACAAATATCGCCTTAAATTTGTGAAAGGGTTCATTTGACTGAAAATCTGGTTTTGTACATTCTTGGTAATGAAATGAAATGGCGTTTTATTTATGGACGCTCTTTAGCTATTGTGCTTCTCAGCGTCCCATTCCATACTGGGCTTGAAATGCCGTTTAATTTTGCTCAGAGGCCTTTTTATTAGACTTGAGGTTCTTTTACGTGCCGTAAATCTACAACACGGGACCCACGGCTTTACTTCCTGCCGAAGGAAGCCATGCTAAGGATTTTTACGCCCGGAAAAACCCATCATCCAACGCCGGGATTAAACCCGCGGCCTTGGATATATCAAGTTAGCATGGTAGCCACTACACCACGGAGAATGAATACATTCTTGGTCTTAGCTTAGAGGGGATGATATGTTTTTTGTTTAACACCTTCCGAGTTATGAAGATCTGCATTTTTTTTAATAATTCTTTATTTAGTGTTGCTTTGATATCTGGGTCTTGTCACGCCATCAGAAGGTTACATCATGATATACGTTACACTAGCATTATGTTACAAGATGAATTAGATGTCACAATAAAATTGGATAGGAAATTACAAGAAGTTACAACACAGCATAATTTTTTGAAACAGGAGGTATTATATTATTTTAAAGATTCCAGTAAAGCGTATGACCTGGAGTAAATGTTGGTGGTTGTTGAGCGCTTCTGGCATATCTGTAGGTTGCTGTATATTTCTCTTGCTTTTCTGGGGTTGTGTTTAACGCCCGCTTTAACTACTTATGGCACCTCAGGCGGTGACACTGATGATACATGAATGATGATGGATCACCGGTGGAATGCGAAGGCGGGGAAAACCGGAGTACCCGGAGAAAACCCGCCCAGCGCAGTTTTGTACACCACAATCTCACCAGAGTTCTCTTGCTGTAGTGTACTTGGTACATTCAGTTAGAATATGTCAAACAGAGAGTTGGACATTGTAAATGTTACAAATTGGTACTGGTTGTTTGTTAAGTAGGTAGGAGTGGGTTAGTTTGGTGTGACCAACTCTTAGCCTATTTATTACGACTTGATGCTTCCGTTGTATTGACTTGGTGCGGTAGGGAGAAGTAGAGTTCTTTCGTACCGTATGTAGTTTACTTGCAGCAGATTTTTGCCATTTTTTTTATTTTATTGATTCATCTAAGGTCATATCGGGGGCTTTGCACTTGAAACAACTCGCTGTCTGTAGGTCCTTTTACGTTTGGTTTAAATCATTTTATTATCCTTAGCGCACACACATTCACTCTCAATACATACTTCCAGACTCTATGGGAGATAGTGAACATTTCTGGCTAAAGAAAAATTCCCCGCCCCGGCCGGGAATCGAACCCGGAACCTCCGGGTGAGAAGTCAGCTCGTTCGACCACGGAGGCAGTCTGTGCCAGTTTTGTTTCTACATTTCCATAGAGATTTTTGGAGAGTTTTCCTATTGTATCGTTGGATCTGCATTTGATTTTACGGAAAAGAGGGGTTTAAAGCATAACTTCAACACAAAGCAAAATGGCTGGGAGAGAAATTTATTAGCTTCCGTATGAAAGCCTAAACCAATAAGCACAGGAAGCAAGATTCAAACAGAAGCTAGGTGTCCATTGTTTGATAACTTGGTGCAAGTTATGTCTATCATTTTTTTGCCTCTTCAGTGCTAAAACATGGTGGAAACAGGTACGAGTACTGTACAAGAACCTAGTAAAAAATGTAAACGGCGTGTTATTTATGGACGCTCTTTAACTGCTGTGGTTCTCAGCGTCCCATTCTATATTGGGCGTGAAAGAACGCTTAAATTTGCTCAGAGACCTCTCTATCAGGCTGGAGGTTCTTTTACGTGCCGTAAATCTACACGGGACCAACCGCTTTACTTCCCTTCCGAAGGAAGCCATGCTAAGGATTTCTACGCCCGAAAAAAAAGCCATCGTCCTCCGCCGGGTTTGAACCCGCGACCTTGGGTATATGAAGTCAGCATGGTAACCATTACACCACGGAGGGCGACAAGAACCTATTAACAATATTATACCTGAGGGTCAGGAACTCTCTTTATAAACCGGGAAAGGGATAAAAAATATATCTTTGATATGCGCTATGAATGCTCCGGTTGGTTTAATCTCTCCCATGCTTATTTTTGAATTCAAGAGAATGAGCCCCAGTCTGGAAAAGAAGGGGTTTTCTGTAGCACTATACATATGCGCAAATAATGGATGGTAGACTTAAGCTTTCCCAAAATCATCGGGCAGCCTGTACTTCTAACTCTAGACACTCATGGCAGTCATGGGACACTTTGGGAATGTGAATTTGGAAACTCCTTGACATAATTATGATACCCATACGTTTTACCGCCTATAGCCACTCGATGCAATATTTTATGGGCTATTTAAAAAGACTTTCAATAGGGAATATGACAGTTTAAAGATGGCAAAGGTTCAAAAACTCATGCAGCTTACGATTTTGTGATGTTGTTTAGTCATGCATATTCAGATGTACTCGCCATTGCCAAGGGTATCTCAAATTTAAAAAGTATAGCGATCATGCCTTATTTACAGTTGAAGATTTTTCATTTGAATTGAAGACTAAAAATACAAAACGTCCTATTTATTTGGAAAGGTAGAGTCAAGCTGAAAAATTCAATGCCATAGCCGGGATGTGAACCAAAAGCATAAATTTCATTAGACACGTTTTTTCTAGGTAAACTGCAAGGGAATCGCAATTTTATTAGATGATGTACTCAATGACGACTAATTTCATAATGACCCCTAGAGTTTCTTAAATTATGAAGTCCGTGACTTAAAGTACATTGTAAGTCGCTATTGGGATACGTTTTTCAAAACAAAATTGAGATATCCTTGTTCGTTTACCGAGAAAAGGCGAGTCATTGAATTTCGTGCCGTGTCGCCGTGCAGCCATGGTAGCTCAGTGGTTAGAGCAACTGGAGTACAATGACATTCACTTTTTCAGTATGACTCTACCGCTCCAACACTTATCTTTCTCACGTCTAGTGTGGAAGTAACAATAATTGCTTTAATTGTGTTTTGACAACTTATATTTATTTTCCATCACAAACATCACCAAGCTTCTATATCGTCTCCAGTGTGGAAGAAGTAGCTTTTATAAACCACGCAACGACCTCTAACATGATTGAAGTCATTTGAAGCTATTTCTCCTCTACCCTCAAAACAATGCTCTGTGAATAATGGCAATGGATACACTAGAAAATATTATTTTTGAACCTTGACTTCTATACCTCAGCAAAAATGTTTGCAAACAAAGAGACAGAGAAATGGACGAACAAAATAAAAAAACATAAAAGGAAAAGAAACATCTTCAAAAAACTAAATTTAATGCAAATTCCACGTTTAGACTAGAACAGAAGAAAAAGTCTATTCGAAAGAACTTTATGGAAATCCCAACATTAAGGGAATCTAGCACCGAAGATGATGCGTTTGTTGAAATCATTTATGACAACGTAAACGGTGACAAGGGACTTTTAAGAAAATGTTTATTATATTTGAAGTGGTGTATAAATTTGATTCAGATCTACAGTTAGTGGATTTTGGATTCATTCTTCTGCTTTGGATAGAATAGTCCTGAAGGATATACCTCAGATGATTCTCAGTAACTTAGCATTTAAAAAATCTAATGTGTTCCATTCACATGACTTTCTCTATCTCTTCTGCAAACAAACTATCCTTACTAAAGATTATTCCTTAATCTGCGTCATGCAATACGAGATAAAGTTTAACAGAAATGGTCTTATTACTTAGAACTTTGTGAGTAGAAATGAACTAAGGAAACATTCTAGGCTAAAGCGATAGTCAAATCTTTTAAAAGCCGTCTTATGTGAACAATTTAAATTTCCAGAAAAACAAAACAGAGATAAAACAATAAGTGACTCCATCTGAGAAGATACCTAGTTTAGAACTGAAACCAACAATAAGGAATATCTCTGAAACGTTAACTCTACAACAAATATATCTTTGTATATATACATATGATATGAATCGTGTATTTTAAAGAGATTTCCTTTTCTGTATAATACGTGTTTTTCTTCTATCTCTTATGGTTTAGCTGTTAGGCAACATTGATCCAGGTTGAACAGGTGTTCAGAAGATATTTCCAGAAAATGCAAGATATACATTTTGTTTATGATGTAAATAGTTTTAATATACGTTGTTTTAATCAAAATCGATAGCGCCATTTTTAAGAAAATCAAAATTTTCAAGCAGTTTTCCATGTAAAATATCTTTTGGGGTGGGGGATTTTTTTTTTTTAATTTTTGTGTCGAGTCCTTCGAAGATACCAAATTTAAATATCAAGTTTTATATTTAAGTGTTTTAGTTTTTAAGCTATGTTGTCCATACACACACAGACACATTTCTTCTACTAAAAATGCTTTTTTTTTACTTAAGAGACCTCAAAACATAATTTCTGTTAAAATCCCGGTATCGAATTTTTTGGTGGAATACAATACCATAGTACGTATAGAGAAAGTAAAAATATTGGAGATAGTTGTCTAATTTACTTCTATCTTGTCTTTGATGCTCTGAATAGGAAATTTGGTGAGTGTAAGTACACAGCTCTATCAACGTAATCCCTGTTTTTTTATATTTTCCGCTAAAATGTGTGTTGATAAATATAAATGAAGATGAAAATTAAGGATATTCTCATCCTTGTTACTCTTAAAATAAACAACAAAAGAATTGTTGCATTAAGTGATCACCATTTCCCGTTTCCCTATTCTTTCCTTTGAGCATGCACCGGCACCATCTGTTCGGTATCGCCGTGCACTACGAAACCTGAAAAGACCTCTGAAAAAAGAAAGGGAAGCGGAATGAAGGAGGAATTATGGAAAGTATATTGCGCCAGACACAAATATTTATTTATCGACCAGGAGGAACTATGAAAAACCTATGGGTCAGAGTAGGTGGTCGTCGGGATTTCGAACCCGAAAACAAATAAATTAAGTAGTGAAAGGCATGTGATGAAATCATTAATGTTTTGTAAGAAAACTTTAGTAACTATTACCCAATCTGCAATGTTTTCTGAACACAGTTTTCTATAATTTCAAGCTCTATAAAACCAATTAAATTCCTATAATATATTTCATAGAATAAAATAAATGGACATTTAGAAATTACTATACTCTACTATACTCTGTACCCATTTTTAAGTTCGCTAAAGAAGGTTTCACTGCACAATGAAATTAACATATGAAAGTAATTCCCTCAGTTTTAGGTTTATTTGAGAAGTACTTGAATGCTTAAAAAGGGATGAGGAGCAATGTTGTATTTTATGCGGTGAAAAAGACAGTATTGTGCACCGTTTAACAGAATGTAAAGTGGTAAGAAACATGGTGATGAAAGTGTCGAATGTCAACAGAAAGAGAATAATTAAAGAAATAGGGCAATATTTCGGAAACGTACAATAAAAATGGATAGAAAAAAGAAAGAGAGAGAACAGGATAGAAAACACGGAGATTGGGATAGAATAGATAGCACAAACTAAAAGGCAACTCGTTGACAACTATTTTAAATGTACCTAAGTACAATAAATGATATGCTAAACTATGCATGTTTATTAAGTGTCTTTTTAAACTAATATACAAAACATTCTTATTACTTTCTCTACACGTACTATTACATAGTGTATAGAGAAGGTATTGCATACCACCCAAAAATTCGATACCTAGATTTCACTGGAATATATAAGTTTTAAGTTCCCCATGTATCCAAAAAAAAAAAGAATTTTTAAAAAACATCCGTGGGTGTGTCTGAACACGATAATTCAAAAACGAAAAGTCGGTAAAATACCATACATTGGTATGTAAGTTTAGTATATCTTCCACGGATGCGATACGAAGTTTTTAAGAACAATTCCCGCATCCCAAACTACCCTTTTCATGGGAAAAAAATCTAAAGTTTTGATTTTCTGAAAAGTGGCTCTACAGATTTTGATTAAAATACTGTATATTAAAAATATTTACATGACTAATAAGATGTATATCTTCAATTTTCAAGGATTAGTCTCTAAAGAAGATTCTGGGTGAATTTTGCATTGGTAAACCGTCAGAGATAGACAAAAACGTATTACATAAATAAAACAGATCTCGTTAAAATACACAATTTATGTCACATGCGCTTTTTTTTTTTTTTTTTTTTTGTGAAATTGACCATTTCTGAGATATTTCTAGTTCTTTGTTTCAGGTTTAAAATACTTAATACTTTTCTCACTCTTTTCTCCTGGATATTTAGAAACGCATTTCAACTAAATGTCAATAATCTTTTAAAAGATTTGACTATCACTTTAGCCTATGTATTCCCTTAGTTTTCTTCTACTTACAAGGAAGTAATTAAGACAATTTCTGCTAATGTTTATCTCTATTATATAGTATATAGAAGAATATGTTTCAGTGAAGTAGAGAAAGTCATGTGAATGGAACACATCAGATTTTTACAGTCTAGCAAAAATCTTAGTTCTGTCTTGTTTCATATAATATGTTTTCCCCTCTGAGTCATATAAACTAAACGCGGGCGTAAACTGTAGAATCCTCACAGCGTGTAATATTGGCAGACACATCAATATTTCACGTCAGCCAGGCAATAGGAACGATGATTTGTCAGTCAATATTATCGGATTATGATTTTGGCAAATGGATGTAACACAATATATAATATCAAGCGAACATATAACATACCACATCCAGCTAGAAGCAGCAATGATAAATTATCGGTTGAACAAAGCGATCAAAATTTTGGCACGCTTAGCGCGATTCATGTCTTGACAATCACAAGCATAAAACATTTCCATGGACAGAATATCTCATGAAAATTTAAATTAAATATTAAACTGTTAACAGTAAAATATCTCTGGAAACAGAAGGCATATATATGGAGCCAGTGAAAACCACCTCTTCTACACCTTGCAAATTAGTGTAGGGTGAAGAACATGTTCAAGTATTTAGGTTAACAGCTGAGGTAAAATCAACTTTTAGAAAAGTAATCATGAATAAAAAATCAAACCAAAGATACACAAGTGCTCCAAGCACTCTGTCTAGTATAAACGCAGGAATATTCATTAATAGATTAAAACCAATTACTGACAAATCAAAGTGAATCTAGATCAATAAATTATTGTTGTATAACGTTTTTATACTAAATCCAATAATGTATAAACGAAAAAACAAAATCAATTTTATTATGTTATATCCATCAATTTTTAATACACCTTTGACAGAGAAATATGTTAGAAACTAGAGTTACACTGATTAAAAGAGGATATCCGAAACACTTTTGGGGAATTTATTGCAAGCTAGCGCAATGACATAAAAACTTAAAATATAGAAACAATAAGAATGATCAATAATTTAATCACGGCTATTAAAAATATTATGTCATGTTTAAGAAGAATACCATTAAATAATTGAGGAGTGAAAGGGTGGAAGGCATTAAATTAAATGGAAATACTTTATTAAATTATCCTTTAAGGAGTTCATCTCATAAATTTAGCAGTGAGAGAACATAATGTGGAAAGATTGGTGTAGATACTAAATAAAACATGTCAGAAATATAAATTATATATATCAAGAGAAAAATATGTTTTTATTGGAACTCTAATATGTAATGAATACGCATTTTAACAGCTGCACTATCATTTATTTTGCTATTAAGGCATTAAGTAAACTCAAACGAGGACCTCTATTTATATTTTGATCGTTGACAATACTGATTGCTGTAGGTGCCATATGTTGTTTCCACTGGAGAGTTTGAGATTGTTGACCTTAACGTATTTCAGATATTTTGTCAATAGAGAGTTATTTGTGATGTTTACAGTGACTTTAACATTGTGTCTCAGAGAAAATATGGAATTAATCCGTGAAAATGTTCGTGCGATGATTTATTATGACTTTCGACATGAACTATCAAGAAAAGAATGCACTCTGCAATCTATTAGTACATCTGGCGATGAAGCACCATCCTTTGCCACTGTAAAATGCTGGTGTAACGAGTTTAATCGTGACCGCCATTCGTTCATTGACGAAATTTGTGAAGATCGTTCTAAATAAGTTGTGCCAGAAAATAATGACGCTCTGCAAAACCTGATAGTGCAAGGTCATCATACCACATACTGTGAGATAGAGGCAATCCTAGACATTAGCTTTACCAGCATACATAAGATATTGCATGGTCATTTAGTCCTGAAAAGGGGTTTGCTCTTATTGAATCCAACATAATTTGACAGTCTCAAAAGAATGCGTGAACTCAAATATTCAAGAAATACAATGAGGCTTCAAAACATGTATATAAGATTGTAGCAGATGTCGAATCTTGGATTTGTGCATATGGACCGGAACGTAAACAGCAGTCCACTGTATGGGTGTTTCAAGATGAACCAAATCCAGCAGAAGTTGTTGCACACGAAGCACTTGGAAATAAATGATCATCTGTTTTGTTTTTTTTTTCAGAAAAACTGGTCTTTCGGCAATAGTGCCCTTAGAGGAACGTAAAAGAATCAATTCTGAATAGCGGGCAATCATTTATTTATCGGGAGTCTTCGGTGAAAAAAGGAAAAAACAAAAAAGTGCCGTCGAATCTTTCTTCATCAAGGCCTTACGAGCGCTCACACATCTCGTCTAACAACCGACGATTTGAACACTAAAAAATTGAATTGATACCTCATCCTCTTAAAGTCCTGATTGGCACCCAATGACTTTTTTTGTTGTCACTCGAGAGCACCTTAGATATTTGAGTTTTTACATACTTTAAATCGTATATAGATTAAACGTATTTTTACTATCTGAACTGGCCTGAATGATATAATTGCCCCTTTTATATCAAATTGATGGAGTGAATTAACACACTAAATCATCTCAGGAAAATTGGATGGGCAGCTGGGAAAAAAACTGATTGCCTATAAAACGTTTATATCCTCACAACACAATTAAATTAGCAATAAAGTAAATAAAACTTTGTACAGAATAACCTATATCACTATATAACAATAAAATCTCAGTCATATATGAAAGCTTGCATAATACAAACTGCATGCTGTTGTTATATAATAAAACGATTTTATATTGGTTGTGTTGATATCAAATTGTAGCAGAGCCAGTGGACGTGTTGAATAAATGGTGTTGAAAATGATAGGTATATATTCGTGAATATAATTTGTTTGTATTCGTTAGAAATGTAAGTGTAGGTTTTTTCTTTATTTTAGGATTGTTACGTGTGAAGTTATGTGTACTTAATTGTTATAGTACCGGGTGAAGTGACTCCGTGGTATGCTTGAGACACATTCGGAGTCTCTGAGTTTGATTCCCGTAGGATTGGATACTCTGACCAGGGGTTTACGCTGATTTTTCTCGGTCGGCAGGCGAATTCTTCTACCACGAATATCATTCTATCATATCATCTATCTTTTTTTTTTTTTTTTTTTGGTAGTGTTTAACGCCCGCTCTAACTACTAATGGCACCGCAGGCGGTGACACTGATGATACATGAATGATGATGGAGCACCGGTGGAATGCGATGGCGGGGGAAACCGGAGTACCCGGAGAAAACCCGCCCCAGCGCCGTTTTGTCCACCACAAATCTCACATGCGGTCGCTTGGGATCGAACCCCGACCGTTTAGGTGAGAGTCGAGTGGTCTAACCACTCGGCCACGGCGCGGCCTTATCATCTATCTATTCATCTGTTTCAGGTGACTGTTGCTGTAGGAACAGGTGATTGCGGCAGTATAGTGGAAACTACATAATGGGAACAGTTCTCCCGTTCAGGACTTCTAGATCCCCTTTCCTTCTTGATTGCTAACTTTGGATCACCAGATTTTGAAAGGCTAAGACAGAAGAGGCAGTGTCATGTTCGAATCGTTGGGGAGCCCCGTCACACCGACGTCAGGATTTGGTCTAACATGAGTCTCCCGAATCACGTTGGAAGTTCAAAGTCCCACTAAGACCTACATGGGGTGCTGTACTCCAGTTACTGGAGAACCTTCCAACTGACCAACCTTAATTGTTCTAGAGGTACTTTTCTGTATGAGTGGTTTCTTCAGCTATTTTCTTAACAAAAGGAGTTTCCAAAGTTACAAAGAAATTATATTGAAGATAAAAATCTGCCTAAGATTTAGTTGGCCTTAATATTTAGATATGTCAACTTGCGCGATGTTACATGTAAGCTTAGAATACTTCAAAGATGAGAGAGGCGATAAAATAAACATCTGGTGCAGCTTGAAACTTTTGTCTAATTATCACGTTATGCCCCACATTCAGGAGGCTCCGAATTTGAAATTTGCGTATCTGTAGAAACTAAATGTCGGATATCTCTAAGTTTAAAGGACTCTGGTTCATTTGATCATCATTGCACTCACTTCATTTATATATTGTCCGAATTAACTGGCTAAAACAACATTAACTTTAAAATGAAATAAAAGCTTGTCAGACTTTTCTTTCAGACGTTTAATGCATGTGTTACCATTTAGTTTTTGACTCCCGTTGTTTGCATAGTTAAGAGATTAATGCTTTCAGTAATACCATTTAATTTGAATAGCCTATCAGCAAGCACCTAACAGTAAAATGGGTGACCATTCAAAATGTTATAATATAAATCAATTTTAACCTCCTTTATAATCTCCGAAACGTTGTATTAGATTATCTATTACATATTTTACCAACTATTGGACCGAATAGAGGTTTTGTTTACCTAAAGTTTGTTATGCGCTGTGTCTGATCTTGATAAATGTGTCAATTTACTGAGTTTTCATTTTATTTTGGCTCGTTTTCCAGTATAAAAGGCATCAGCGCTGACTGGCGAACCTCTACTTCTCAAATGTTAATGATTCTGCTACAAAACTACTGCTATGTATGTCACATAAACATGTTGTAAGCTGAAAGGAGTGGTGAAAGAGTTCGAAATCTGCGTTCAATAATTTTATTTCCGGAATTTCTGAAGCATTTTTGTTCGTTTATTAAAGAGTGACAGACAGACAAGATTACTAAATACGAGGACCGTGTTTTCTCCAACCTCAGATAGGCAATAAATATAAGACACGTTCATAGAAAACAATTATTTTAAAACTAAAAGTTTTGTACACTTATGATTACTTTTGAACATAATCACCGAAAAGATTGAGACATTTATCGTATCTGTGCTGAAGCTTTGCAATACCCGCTTCAAAAATGTTGCCACCAATGGTTTCAAATGATTATTGACGTTGTTTTGAAGATCTTCGTACTTTACGACATTCAAAACAAACAAAAGGAATATTGACTTCAGGAATTGTTTTGATCCGTGACAACTCTCGTCCACCCGTTAGCTCCTTGAACAATTTCAATGGGACATTTTCTATTATCCTCCATGGTTGACCTGGCACCCAGCGACTTTCACCTTTTCCCTGAAGACGTAGGAGGGCAGCGCTTTCAAACTAACGAAGATCTTCAAAGCAACGTCAATGCTCATTTGAAATCATTGGCGGCAACTTTTTTTGAAACGAGTATTACAAAGTTTGTGCACAAGTACGATAAATGTCTCAGTCTTTCCGATGATTATGTTGAAAAGTAATCATAAGTGTACAAAAATTTTAGTAATAAAATACTTGTTTTCTATGAACTTGTTTATTTATAGCCTATGGGAGGTTCAGAAAAAACGACCCTCGTAAATCGCTTTAAATGTTTAAGCTTCTTGTAAAACACATAAGAATATACCTAAATTGCAGAACATTTTCTATCGAATAACATAATAAAACTTTATTGACGAAGTTATGGAGACAGTCTAAAACATTTCCGGCGTAACAGTCAGGGCATCTAGCAAAGGCTTTCAAATAATCTCAGAAGTATAAAAAAATTACATGGTGTTAAATATAAGGTTATTAGAAGTCATTGATATTTTCTGAAGATTTTTGTAGACTATTTCAGTTTAAGTTAAGATAATTTTCACATCTGATACTGACCTGTATCTCTTACAATATCATCTGCCAATGTACTTCACCGTCTCATACACGGAGCTGTTATTGAAATAACCTCTGAGAAAATTCAGTAAGTACACATTTTACAGATTGCTCATAAATTAAATGTTATCTATTTTTAAGTGTACAACGGTATAAAGGATAAATTAATAGATGACTCCCATTTTTAACTATGCTCTTCAGGCTATTCCGACACATCCTTGAAACTGGGAATGTTTCCATGCAATATCAGTCACACATAACGTATTCACATTCATTCTACTTCAGTAAAAATTGGTGTTTCTAAAAATTTCTGAAAACTTATGTCTTTCATTCAAAGCCTCCTGATATAGATTCTGATAAACAAATCGCTGCTACAATACAGGAATCAAAATGGACAGTTTAAATTTAAATAGTAGGCCATTCCTCATTAATATCGGATATTTTAATGGAGGAAGTTTGATTGACAATATGGCCTTGAAAATTACTTGCTTGTGTAACCTGTGTTAAAATGAATACTGAGTAGTATTATAGAAACACAAATGTATGTGAAGCTTCTCGGTTACTAATAGTATAGCCCAGACATTAAAACCTTTGTTCATCCTTTTCTTCATTTAACCCTGCTCTACTAATATCTTTCAATTTAATTTAGTAATGGTTATGCAGTTAACATATACTCAAATGTGATTCTGGGAAATATCTAACCCAAAATAACAATTATTAGCTTAAAATTAACATTACATTTGGAAAAAGTACGATTTCTAACGTAACCGTTCTATTTCAACAATTCAAAGAATTGAATTTACAGAGACAGGTCTGTAATCTGTAGAAAAAGTAAATAGAAAAAAGGTATCCCATAAAATACAAATTACAATAACAATTGTGTGCCTCAACAATTGCAATAAATGAAAACACAATATACAAACAAATAAGCGGCCAACTTCATAAACCTCAGTAAAAATGTAAAAGTAACTGTAAGATAGTAAAGTTGTGTGTTAATAAACAATGTCATAAAACAAAGGACACTACAGCCAAGAAAGTAACTAGCACCCATTGTTGCCTAATTACAGTATAAGCAACCTAATTGCTCCACAAAGTTGCCAAGTCACTTGAAAGTACAGCTTATTACTATACGTGCTGTAAGTTGAACGTAATTCTGTTTACGCAATTCAGCACACATTTGTTTCGCGAGCTTCAGGCAAATATACTTATTAGATAATTGCAATTTCGGCACTTGTGTATCAGTTCTTGGAGCAACTGGAAGAACCATCATTTGCAAATTCTGGTGTTTTCTCAGTGTCTGAAAAGATACTTGGGATATCCATTTTCAATTTCTTAGGGAGAACTTGACTCTGACACCGAAACCGCAAATAATCTTCTGTCAGCCCATGGGTTCGTATCCGTGTTTTCTTTTCTTGTCTCCACAATTTCTTCTTCCTCATCACTGTAAATCTCTAAGTCACTAACTTCTTGCTCTTTTAATTCAAGAATAATCTTCATATCTTCTAGAATACTAGAATTAAATCTTTTTTCAAATCCATTTGAATCCTAGAAATGTAAAAATGTGTCCTTAATATCAAGTTCTTCCTGAAACATATAAATGAATATCAGTGTTGAGCACTCTCAAAGTTGTATTCTACTCTTGCGTTATTTAGAAATACGCAATAGTTTGTCTTATATAACATAACTATATACTATCCATTGAGTTTCCTTTGACTGTTAAAGCAGTAGCCAGTCAGGGATATGTTACGGAATGAATCAGCAAGAAGTGAAGGTTATCTGCTAACACTGAGGTAAAGAAGAGATTGCATTTCCGGCATTGACATTGTAGGCACTGCCTCGCTGCACGTAATCTGTTTGAGGGCATCCCACGCAGAGAATGACGTGTGTATCTAATGAGCCGTGATTGCCATACAAGGCAATCTGCATTGCACTCTCTTTGCAATCTACATCAAATATGTGTGATGCAATGCGTCTCTTTCTCTCCCTTTCAGGTTAGAGGACATTTGAGTAATGGAATGTTTGGTTTTGAATTAACTCTTCGAGTTCAGCCATGTACTGTCATGAGCAAAACTCCTGTGCCACACAGAAATATTCCAAGGATAATGAACCTGTGAACTGGAACATATTTATAACCGTGCTTTTTGAAGGAATATATACGAGGTACGTCCAGAAAGTAAGTTCCGTTTGATAATAAAATTAAATTGTGTACAGATACAGAATAATTATTTATTGCACAAAATTCTACAACTCTTAAACTACTTTTCCACATAACTGCCGAAATTTTGCAGGTATTTGTCATAGCGCGGCACAAGTTTTTGTGTACCTTCTTCATAGAAGTTTGCCGCCTGTATCTTCAAAAAGTTGGAAACATTTTCTTTCAGCTCTTCGTCATTGTTGAAGTGTTGACCGCCAAGGAAAGACTTGAGATGTAAGAACGGATGAAAGTCGCTAGGAGCGAGGTCAGGGCTGTACGGAGGATGGTCAAACACGTCCCAACCAAATCCCTGTAGGAGGTTTTTCGTCACATTTGCAGTGTGTGGTCGTGAAGAAAACAACACCTTTTGACAGCAATCCTCGGCGCTTATTCTGTATTGCGCGGCGCAATTTGCCGATAAATTTCAATTGGTTTCACTTTCCTAGCATACAGAAAACGAATCACAGAACTGATTTCACAAGCGGTGGGATTCTCAATCAACACCGATATTGTAAACAAGCACAACAAAGCGTATGTGGCTGACAGCGATCTCATTCTTCTCCTTATACAGAGCGTCCACCACGCATGTGCGGAACTGCGATCGCAGCGCTGCAGCGGAGATAAATTGAAGCGGAACTTACTTTCTGGACGTATCTCATATATTCAAGAGAATATTAACGTGTCTTAAGCCTTTTATCTCTTCAGGTGCTGTTTAAAATTAATTTGCTCCTGCCTTTTAATCCGGTCGGTTAAAGTGCGTGATGAACATACAGATCGTGAGAGAAACCAATGACGAAATATGCTGCAAATCGAGCTGTCAAATGACACAGTTGTAGTAAATAACGTTGTTTTAAACTTAGTTTTAACAATAACATTTAGCTTGATCATCAGCGAACGTTTGTCTGGAATCTAGATGACCATAAAGCGAATAGAAGAATGTACAAATGCTTTGTGGATGAGGGGGAGAGAAAAGAATTTGAATGTAATACACAAAGGTTTTTCAAGTGGTAAATGGCTACCAATTTGCAACCAAAGTCATCTTTAAAGCCATCACAAAGCAATCTGATTTTAAACTTCCTTAGTCAATGTATGCTCCTTATGGCTACATTTACAAGTGTAAATGCGTAATGAACGTTTATCTCAATTAACTAGAAATAGAAGAATAATTTCATGTGAGAGTTGTTTGTAGAAGAGTGAATATGGAAGTTCGTACGAACACAGCACATTTTATGTTCATATGGCTATAATGTGGATTGCCCTTAACTGATTTCATAGCGTAGACTACTCTTAACTGAGCTGATATTGTGGATTACTGTCAATTGTACTGATAGTGCGGACTACTCTTAACCGAGTTGAGAGTGTTGGATATTGTTAATCGAGTTGATAGGTGGATTACTCTAAACTGATTTCATAGCGTAGACTACTCTTAACCGAGTTGATAGTGTGGGTTAACTTAACTGAGTTCATAGCGTGGATTACTCTTAGCTGAGCTGATAATGTGGATTACTTTAACTGAGCTGAAAATGTGGATTAACATTGACTGAGTTCTTAGCGTGAATTACTCTTAACTTAACTGACGGTGGATCACTCTTCACTAAGGTGCTAATGTAAATTACTCTTAACTGAGTTCATAGCGTGGATTACTCTTAACTGAGCTGATAATGTGGATTACTTTTAACTGAGCTGAAAATGTGGATTACCGTTGACTGAGTTCTTAGCGTGAATTACTCTTAACTTAATTGACTGTGTAGACTTCTCTTAACCCAGAAGAAGTGTGGATTATTCTTAACTGAGTGAAATTGTGGATTACTCTTAACTAAGGTGCTAATGTAGATTACTCTTAACCGAGTTCTAGCGTAGATTACTATTAACTGAGCTGATAGTGTGGATCACTGGCAACTGTACTGATAGTGTGGAATACTCTTAACTGCGTTAAGAGTATGGGATATTCTTAACCGAGTTAATGGTGTGGATTACTCTTAACTAAGCTGATAGTATGGATTACTCTTAGCTGAGCTGATAGTGTGGATCACTGTCAACTATACTGATAGTGTGGAATACTCTTAACTGCGTTAAGAGTATGGGATATTCTTAACCGAGTTAATGGTGTGGATTACTCTTAACTGAGCTGATAGTATGGATTACTCTTAGCTGAGCTGATAGTGTGGATCACTGTCAACTGTACTGATAGTGTGGAATACTCTTAACTGCGTTAAGAGTGTGGGATATTCTTAACCGCTAATAGTGTGGATTACTCTTAACTGAGCTGATATATTGGATTACTCTTACCTGAAATGATAGTGTGGGTTACACTTAACTTAATTCAATGCATGGATTACTCTTAACTGAGGTGATAGTGTGGATTACTTATAACTGAGCTTCTAGTGTTGGTGGTAATTGGAATATAATGAACTGACCTGATAGTGTGGATTGTGATAGTGTGAATTACTCTCAGCTGAGCTAACATGGTGGTGAGTTGATAGTGTGGATTACTCTTAAATGATTATATGAATTACTCTTTATTGTGCTGATAGTTTGAATTAAAATTACCTGAATTAAAAGTACCGATTACTCTTAACCAGTGGCGGCTCGTGCCTAAAACAAGTAGCGTGCTGCACGGGGAAAAAAAAATGCATGCAACTCACCTAGTTTCGAAAAATGAAGTCCATACGCCGATGTTTCTTCATGCAGAATTTGTCCATCACTCTGACGTTGAAATCCCTGATATTTGTAACGAATTTCTTCTCTATGGATAGCATGGCCAGAGAGGTAAGGCGATCCTGACACATGGTGTTCCTCAGAAAGGTTTTTATCCTTTCAAAGAGGAGAAACATCGTTCTGGTTCTGCAGTTGACATGGGAATAGTCACAACAATTCTTAAAACCTTTGTCACTTCACTAAAAGTTTTTTGCAGATTATTTTTTAGTGTCAACTGCAAGAGTGGAAGAGCACCTTCTACTTTCCTGAATTCCGGATGCTCATATAAAATGCTAAGTTCGGTTCGGAGCTTGTTTTTGTCGAGATCTTTGTATCGATCACAGACAATGCCGAGTTCTGTTTCAGGAAAAACTTGAGAAAATAATTCAAAGTTTTTTGCATCCAATAGTTTTGCAGCATCAAGATGTTCTGTGGACTCAAAGCGGCTGTGTACCTCCGATATTATTCGGTCACATACTTCCTTGGCATCTACTCCTAAGTTAGTTTCCCTACGACGTCTTTTTGTAACGTGGACGTTAGATGTCTGAATCTGGTGTGCTATATCATCCGTTCTACTTCGCACGGCATCAATTGCTTTGGCAAAAGATTGGACTGCATTTTTTGCCTTCACTGCATCCATCTGTCTTGCTTGTAGCTGATTATACAAAATGTCTACATGTGGCATTATTTTCTGAAAAAAAGCAAGCCAGAAATTAAATTCTCCATCCTCCAAATTATGCCGCAGGCCACGAGCTTCTTGCACTGTCCTATCTGATAAAGATTGTTCTAATTCGTCAAAACAATCGATCAGAGATTCTCTGTGTTCATATACGGTGTTAACAGTCCTAGACTTGAAATTCCATCTTGTTGCAAATCCTCGAGGAACTCTTCGAGCAACAGTTGCTTCCAATGCTGCTAAACGCTGTGGAGATCTTGAAAAAAATGCTGGAAAAGCTGAGAGACTGCAGAAGAATATTCTGGCGGACTGATTTTGAGAAGCTGCTTTCTCCATAACCAGATTTAATTGATGGGCGTAACAATGTACATACTGTGCGAGAGGATAGTGTTCTTTCACCTTGATCTGCACGCCTCCTGTGTTGCCGCTCATTACAGACGCACCGTCATAAGTCTGGGCGATGATTTTATGGCGATCATCCTTAAAAAGGGTGTCCACTTCTTTCAAAATACAACCGGCAATAGAATTAGCGGTCTGATCAGATGGATTAAAAAATCCCCAAAACCGTTCATAAATAAAGCCGTTCCTTTCATATCTAAAAATTAATGCCAACTGAATTTTTTCAGTGATATCAGTGGTTTCGTCTGCCATGATAGCAACATAGGCTGCCTCCTTCATTTCTCTTTCAATTTCTTCGTGGCACACTTCCAACATGCAATCAAGTAGTTCATTCTGGATGGTCTTAGATAATCCTTTGAACACCTTATTGCTTTCGGTATGCTCTTTCATCGCACTGTCTATACTGCCCAATAGATTTATAAGGCCTAAAAACACGCCGGGATTATCTGACGTTTCCGTCTCATCATGTCCACGCAAAGCAAGCTCAAAGGCCCCACAAAATTTGATGCAGTCTATTATCCTGGATAATATGTATCTATTTTTCTCAACCTGTTCATTATGTTTTTGTGTAGCATCTTGATATGCCCTGCTTAGCTGCGTTGCAATATTTACACCTCCAAGCATTGAGAAGTCAAGCGAGTTTTTCATATGCTTCTTGCTATTTGAATGTTTTTTTATATATTCATTAACATGACCTAGATCTTTAACACCAGTCGTAGACCACGAATCTGTACTTCCAAACAAGAGGCAAGGAAAGCAAAAGAGCGCGTTTCTGATTTCACAACCACAGATCCAGTCACTGTTGTCATATATATTTGTGTTAAACTTTCTTGTGTAAATAGAATTTTTACTTCCTTTTGCTTTCTGTTCAATTTTTAGATCAGGAGTAGGTCGCCCTAAATTTTTTATCCTGATCTTTTCATCTAACGATCGCCTTGAAAAGGGAGTTTTTAACAGCTCATCAACTATATTCATTATGTATGACTAAAGTTTTCTTACCTATGAAAGTAACACAAACCTGCACTGAATGATACTGAAATATAATAAAGTGCGATCACAGTTGGAAATAAACTGAAAACTGACACTGAATAACATTTACACAACAGAACACTTTGTTTCAATGTGATACACGTGGGCCTGTTAGATTTCACATTTGCGGAAGTAACACATTGCGCCAATATGAACTTATGGTTACCAATGTTAACAAACAATATAACAAACAATGTTCTGTACGTTCCAATGTGAATAAGGTATGGAGATAATAGTCCTTTTATGGCTCAGTTTGTATCACAAAGATATAATTAGTTATTATAACTAAAATAAAACGTTGTAATACGCTTTAATTAATTTCACTAAATTCTGATGTTTAGTGTGGCACTTAGGTGAGTGTGGCAGGGCTGTTTCGTCTGCTGCCAAAACGATTATAAGGAAAAGAACTAACACTCGTAGCGATTTCATTGATTCCGTGCTTTAGCCAAACGCAGCACGTAGCAGTGCGAAAACGATGGGTCAGCGACCGTCAGGGGGGGTAAGAGGGGAAGGTTCTACGCAAGCGCAATATTCACCTACCGTGCTTGATCGCTTTGAGCACGTGGATGCATTCCATTAGCTAAACTTGCGTGTTTACCTTGCTTCGAGAGTTCGTCATTGGCAGTGCTGCCTTTCTTATTACTACCATAATGTGTTATGTTTGTTACATGGTCCTTCAGCATGTCTGTTATGTAATTTAGAAGAAAAAAAAGTAGCGTGCTGCAGCTCTTCAGCACGTAAGGACGAGCCGCCCCTGCTCTTAACTTAGTTGAGAGAGCGGTTTAATGTTAACTGTTAAAGTGGAAATCTCCTGAGTTGATAATATAAATTAATCTTAACTGAGTTGAGAACTAATCTTAACTGACACGGTAGCGTCTATTTCTCTTAACTGGTTGAGTGGGTGGATTAATCTTAGCTGAGCTGAGAGTGTGGATTAATTTTACTGAGTTGACAGTGTGAATTAATCTTAACTGAGTTGAGCGTGGATTAATCTTAATTGAGTTGATAGTGCGACTTAATCTTAACTGATTTGAGAGTGTAGATTAATGTTAACTGAGTTTAGAGTGTGGATTATTCTTATCTGAATTGATAGAGTTACTTAATATTAACAGGGTGACACTAAGGTTGTAATAGAGACGGTAGATACTCTTTTCGTCCCTGCTGAACACACCCTTGCATGCCATATTTATATTGAAAATATCTGATGTGTTCCATTCACAAGGCTTTCTCTACATCTCCGCAACAAATTATTCCTAAAAAGCTTATGCTTATATTTACTTCCTGCTAATCTAAAAAAATTAGCAGATATAGTCTTATTACTTACTTCCTTGTAAGTAGAAGCGAAATAAAGACGTGCCATAAGTTAAAGTAATAGTAAAAAGCTGGTTGCTATGTGACTGAAGTTCCTTGGTTTGTATGGGCACTAGTTGACAAATTCCTGAATGAGAAAAGTATGTTTTACAAAGCTGAAATCAATAACAAAGAATATCTAAAAAACGATCAACTCCACGAAAAAAATGTATATTAGATAAATTGTGTGTTTTAATGTTCTCAACATTTTTGTGCGGTAAGTTTTAGCAGTTATGCAAAATTCCGTAACATGCATCCAGAATAAAGTATTCTTCAGAGGATATTCCCAGAAAATTCAACATATAAATTTTATTTGTCAGGTAAATATCTCTAATATACGACATTTTAATCAAAATCGTTAGAGCCATTTTTGAGAAAATCAAAATTTTCGCAAAAATCTCCATTTAAAGGGTAGTTGGGGATGGGGGATTTTCCTGAAAATCTTCGTGTCGCATCCTTGGAAGATATCAAACTTAAATACCAAGTTTGGTTTTTAACGTACTTTTCGATTTTGAGCTATGCTGCCAACAGGCACACATATACTCATAGACACATACACAGACAGACAAACAAAAAACGTAAATGGAGTTTTATTTATGGACGCTCTTTAACTGCTGTGGTTCTCAGCGTCCCATTCTATACTGGGCGTGAAAGACCGCTTAATTTTGCTCAGAGGCCTCTCTTTCACGCTTGAGGTTTTTTTACGTGCCGTAAATCTATGACACGGGACCAACGGATTTACTTCTCTTCCGAAGGAAGCCATGCTAAGGATTTTTATGCCCAAAAAATCCATGGTCCTCCGCGAACCCGCGACCTTGGGTATATGAAGTCAGCATGGTAACCGTTACACCACGGAGGGTGATCCACACACACACACGGACCTATTTTCGGTGAAATCTCGGTAGCGAATTTTTGGGTGCATTACAATATCTTCTCTATACACTATGTAATAGTACATGTAGAGAGAGTAAAAAAATACATTTTTTAAAAATGATTATATTAGAACCCTTCGTTAAATCGTATGTGGAATAAAAGATAAACGAAGAAATGTGTGAATAAGAAAGCAGCAGAAATTAGTTTCAACTACACCGTTCTGGCTACTGCATGAATAATGCTACCTGCCTCCACTGCAAAATACTTATGAATCCTATTTTATTAAAATGGAATTGCAATATTAGTGTAATTGCAAACAAATGCCCACATTAGATATTATTCTAATAGATAGGAGAGCCGCTGAATCCCTTTGGAAGAAATCTGGAATATGTGAGTAAATTTAGTTCATGTTTTCCAAATCAGCTCTATGACTGATTTCTTAAAATCAATTCATCGAAGTTATCAAAGAAATATCGCATATTGCGCAGTTCCACTAACTTGAAAGCGGAAGTGGTGCACCATAAAAAGCGATAGCCTAATTTTCATATTATCAATTTCCAGGTAAAGATATTCATATTATTCAGCGTCCTCATCATTGAGGTTAATAGGTTCTCAAACAATGATATTGTAGTGCAATACAAGCAGTGTTAATTTATCGTTGTATTTTGGATTTCACTAAGAACATCTATCTTACTGACCTATTTCTTATTACATACTAACCTAAATAAGCAGATTACAGCGTAGGAAGGAAGTGGTTATCTTCCACGTGAAGCTGAGCTTTTCCTAGAAAGTCTCTCAAAACACTTCTGTTTTCCAGGCACTAACAAAGATGTATGTGTGAGAATGGATAAGGAAAAGTATATTAAGAATGTTTATGTAGGCGTACAGGGTTATGAAATAACTGTAGATACATCAAGTAATGATAGCCGCGATAAAACATAAAACAGAGCTTCTTTAGAAAACCTGCTGACTGGATGTTGCGTCTGCAAACAGAAGTGAATCACTCAACAGCATGTGTAATAATTGCGGTGTACCCAAAGGCCTAACAAGCTTCCAGGAATTGTTGTTTACTTAAATGTTCACACTTATTATATTGTGGAATCTGAAAGCAGCGTTTAAATTATTAACCTTGGCATTTCTTATACTTGGTCTTTTCCTGAAATGTTCTTTATAGCGTACATAAGATGAAATGATTTTGTTATAGAGGAATTATCCAGATTACTTGCTTAAAACAACACAAAAATATCCTGCTAAACGAGGTAATTAGAAAAACTCAGAGTAATCTCAGACTGCATGTTCTCAAGAATTGTTTTAGCATATACCTGTGATACAGCGAAAAAATATCTACACAACAAATCCCTTTTCTTAGAAAGTTCACCAGAATTTACAGAAATCAGTACCAGATATTTGAAGGGATATTAGTAATAAGGGGGCACATCCACTTTTGAATAAAAATGAAATACTACCATCATTTGTTTATTTTTTCATAGTAAGTTTCTCTATTCATGTTTTAAAGCAATCATATGGATAGTCAAAAGAAATTCAGGCTTCAGAAAGAACGGGAAATGTACAAGTGAACATGCAGAAAAAGAGGAATTCCTAAAGAAATGATTTTTATATTATAAATATGATGCATTTACTATACATAATTATAATTGTGTCAGTATTTCCATATAAATGCTTCAACAATGATCGCATTATAACTTGTTACAGGTCTTTTTCGGCTTTATAATATATTATTTATGGGTAGTCTTTAATATTACAAATTTATGATTATTCTTCCATTTGATTTCGGCTAGCTGAGTTTGGTTTTAATTCCTACAAGTGTCTCTAAGCAGGACGTGACCGGTGAAGGACTATTTATAGAAGGCGTGTCCGGAAAATAAGTACAGCAGATCAAAATTGTTTGTGTTGAGTTTGTTGACAAAGTGAATCTAGTGATTTATTTTATCATAGAAGTTCAAAAAGTATTGGAAAGAAAACATTGCGGAAGAAACTGAATGGAGAGAAAGTAAACTGCATTATAAGACAGAAAAATCTAATGTGTTCCATTCACATGACTTTCTCTACATCTGTGCAACAAATTGTTTTTACTTCATGCTAATAAAGAATAAAATAGCAGAAATCGTCTTATTACTTGCCTACATGTAAATAGAAGGGAAATAAGGGAGTACATAGGCTAAATTTATATTCAAAAGCTAGTTACTATATGATTGAAGTTCCTTTGTTTGTATGGACAGCAGTTGGCAAGTTATCGTATGAAAAAAGAATAAGTATTTTAAAGCTGAAATCAATAACAACGATCAACTCCACGAACAAAATATATGAAACATAAATTGTGTGTTTTAACGAGCTCTACACGTTCTGTTAAGTTAATTTTTGTCTAGCTCTTACAGTTTACTAGTTATGCAAAATTCAGCAAAATTAATCCAGAATAAACATGTCCCAGAAATGTAAAGCTATACATTTTATTTCTCATGGAAAGATTTTAAATATAATAGTAGAGCCATTTTTGAGAAAATAAAAAGTTTTAAAACGTTTTCAATGTAAAGGGTAGTTGGCGGTGAGGGATTTTCTTGAAGATATTCATGTTGCATCCTGGGGAGATAACTCCATGGCACGACAGCTCACGGGGAACCTTGGCCTACCGCCCGGCCTCTGCGTCCCCCATCTCGGTCCACTACAGACGTCATGGATGGGGTGCAGTATTGGAGGGTGAGACGTGGTCAGCGCCTCGAGTCCCCCCGGCCGGTTAATGCGGTCTTCATGACCTGGAGCCGCTACTTCTCCATCAAGTAGCTCCTCAATCGGCCCCCCAGGGACCTTACGAGGCTGAGTGCATCCCGGGTCAGGTCTCGCAGCGGGGGAAAAATCCCCACGCCGGTACTGGGGATCGAACCGAGGTCTCCCGCTTGGTAAGCAGCTGCGCTACCACATCCTTGGGAGATACCTAAGTTAAATACCAAGTTTGGTATTTAGCGGTCTTTTCGTTTTTGAGCTATGCATTCCACAGACACACAAACACATACATGCTCACACACACGGATATTTTTCTAAAAATGCTTTTTTTTTTTTTTTTTTTATTCAGGTGAACCCAAAACATGTAATTCCAGTGAAATCTAGGCATCGAATTTTTGGGTGCATTCTCTATGCAATGTAGATAGTATGTGTGGAGAAACTAAATAGTATTTGATATATGAGAATAGAAGATATCAGAAGAATCTGAGAGGAAATGAAAAGCAAGGCATTGTTGAAGTAAACAGTAAGAAATATTCGACAATGTTTCATCTAAAGCTCTCTCCTTGGTCATATATAAAGAAGGACCATTTGAGTATTATTGACATGAAAAATGTGTACCAAGGAGAGCGTATGACAAAAAATTCCATCGTCCTACACATAGATAAAAGCATCGACACATTTACAAAGCAAATCCTGCTACTAGATTCGGATATCGGAGAATCTTGACCCACTCGCACACACATGTGAACGAATGGATGACAAAAGTGCACAAAAAGTAAGGGATACATGAGGACGGATGGTAGAGAAAAGCAGCAGTGTTTGATCATCAGATAGGTAGAGTTTTATACTCCTCAATCGATTTCTGATTTCTATTTGTGGAAACCGCCGATGCATGTTCCTCCTTCCAACATTCTCATACCGGTCGGCGTCGTGAGATTGAGGAGAGATGAGAAATAAAAAGAGCTGGAATAAAAACAACCCTCACAGCCAACTTTATAATGAGAAAAAGTTGAGTTTTGGGAATAAAGGCAAGAGGCCTTCGATAGCAGTTTTACTCCATGCTTCTCGATTCTATAGGAGAAGAATAAAAATCTAGTACCACTACTAATACTAATACTCACTTGGATTCAAGATGTATGAACGAATTCTGATCACATTTTAAGCCTGGGCTTTGGAAGGTGGGGTTTATTAAAATAAGAATTCGCAAACATTGTGTGGCGAATGCAGGTTGGAATCTATAAGGTACATAAAGGCACAGGAACTAAGCTATTAATCTTGATATATGATAATTGTGGTTCAGCTAGATTCCGCTGAACTGAGAACTTTGCACTTCGGTGACTAAAAACACACATTCATGCAAAAGGCAGAGATTTTAGTTTGTTATTGTTTATCTAGCTAAAAATTAATTCTATCTGTTCCTCAAAAAGCTCTAATTACAAAAGATTATTCTTTCTTGTTTTCCTAATCGGCTTATCCTCCCCGTATCTGTAGCCCTAGGACTTACAAGCCAATGCCTAGGGGTCAGAAGCCAGTCGGGGAGCCTACGGCACGAAACCACAGAATGGAGAACCTTTTACCTGTCGCTTCGTAGCCAGGCAGTAGCATGAGGAAGTGGATGATATGAAATCTAAGCGAAATTGGTGATTGGAAATGTGATGATGAAGCAATTGGTGAAATGAGTGGCGGGAGAAACCGGAAGACCCGGAGAAAACCAGTCCAGACGTCATTCCGTCCACCACGAATCCCACATGTGGGCACTTGAGATCGAACCCAGGCCTCATGATGAGAGGCGAGACTGAATATTTCAATGTCATATCCGGGATTTAATTGCGGATTTCCCAGTCTCCGTCCGTTTGCACTGACTTGCATTTTTTCCGGTAAACCACAGAGAGATCTCAAATTATTTTGAGATAAGATACCCCAATTGCGACTTACAATGTGACGCAGCACTTTGCAATGTCACACAAATATTTGTATTAATTGTTTAATATTGCCAAGAAACTGAGTAAAATATGCACAATTGATTGTTTTAACCTCCAGAGGGAGAAACATGTATGTTTACAAGATCCATGTGACGTCAGCATAGCTATGACGTCACACATTAGATTGTTTTAACCTCCAGAGGGAGAAACATGTATGTTTACAAGATCCATGTGACGTCAGCATAGCTATGACGTCACACATTAGATAACTTAAATTTATATGCAATACAAATATGTAATAGAACCAGAATGATATTTTGCATGTGATTATTATACAGATATACACATCTATATTTGAAATATAATTTGAATAAGTGATGATAATGACGTTTAAGTATAGATAAACTTAATAAAATGTAAACATATTGGCTAAAAATCTGTTATATTCCATTTACATAATTTTCTCTACATCTCTGTAGCAAATTATTCTTGAAAAGTTTATTCTTCTATCCACTTCATGCCATTCGAGATAAACATTAGCAGAAATGGTTTTTTGAGCAGAAGAGATAAACAAATCTTTTTAAAACTGATTGCTATGGGATTGAAATCCGTTTCCTTGCAAGGCCGGGTTTTGAAAAGTTTCTTATGACAAAAATATAACTGTAACCAATAACAAGAAATTTCTCGAAAATGGCCAACTCCAGGAAAAAAAAATATATGACATAAGCTGTGTGTTTTAACGAGATCTAATTTTTGTGTAGTATTTTTTTTGTGTATCTCTAACGGTTTACCAGTTATGAAAATTCATCTAGAATGAAGAGGTCTTTAGAGGCTATTTCCGTAAAATACAAGATATACATTTTATTTGTCATGTAAGTAAGCTATTTTTGAGAAAAGCAACATTTTCAAAACATTTTACATGTAAAGGGCGGTCGGATATGGGGAATTTGCTTAACATCATCGTGTCACTTACTTAGAAAATAATTAACTTAAATACAAACTGACTTTTCGTTTTAATCCATGCTGCCAACAGACACACACACTCAAAACATTTTTGCAAAAATGTTATTTTTTTGGGTTCAGGGGTCTTAACACATGTATTTACGGTGAATTTTTGGGTGGAATATAATACTTTCTCTATACACTATGTAGATAGTAGTACACTTAGAGAAAGCAAAAACAAAGTTTAATTACACAGATTAATTTAATTTATCTAAACTGGATATTCGTGAGATTTTAATCTGCAACACTCAGATCTAGAAAACTCTAAATAACTGTTGTTTACACAAACTGTAATTGTTCCTCAAATTGTGAAACTATTTATGTGTGTATATTAAAAGCTGTTTAAAAAGTATGTATATAAATGTTGACTAAATATGTTCATAGAAGCAATGCTGCCATTATAGCGACGGAAGAATTGCACATGAATCAACACTTTTTAGCATGTTTACTTTTTCTACACGTATTATGTACTTACATTGTGTATAGAGAAGATACTCTAATGCATCCGAAAATTTGATAGCGATATTTAATACATGTTTTGGGTCCCTTTGAATTAAAAAAAAAAGCATTTTTGGAAAAGGGTGCGCGTGTGTGTGTCCTGTGTGTGTGGATAGCAAGCTCAAAAACTAAAAGTCCGTTAAATACCAAACTTGGCATTTAAGTTCAGTATCTTCTAAGGATGGGCACGAAGATTTTCAAGAAAATACCCTCACCCCCACTGTCATTTATATGGAAAATTTTTCGAAAATTTTCTCAAAAATGGCTCTAACGATTTTGATTAAAATACCCTATATTAAAACCATTTACCTGATAAATAAAATATATATCTTGAATTTTCTGGGAATGGCCTCTAAAGACCTCTTTATTTTACATGATGTTATTGAATTTTGCATGGTTTTATTGAATTTTGTATAACTGGTAAACTGTAAGAGATAGACAAAACTTACCACACAAAAAATATGTGGATTACGATAAAACACAGCATTTATATCATATATATTTTTTCGCGGAGTTGGCTGTTATAGATTTCAGTTTTAAAATACTTAAACTTTTCTCATACGGGAACTTGCCAACGCATGTCCACGTAAAGAAATGGATTTCAATCCCATAGCAACCACATTTTAAATCATGTGATTGTGGCTTTAGCCTAGTGTATTCCCTTATTGTCTTTTACTTATAAATGGAACTAAGTAATAAGACCGTTTCTGCTAATATTTTAGCATTACATAGAAGATTAAGAATATAACAATAATTTGTTACAGAGGTGTAGAGAAAGTTATGTGAATGGAGCACATCAGATTTATTTTAGGAAGAAGTCACTCAGAGACAGATACAAACACACGCGCGCACACACACGGACCTTTTCTGTAAAAATGCTCTTCTAGGGCACATGGGACCATCGAACATATATTTCCCGTGAAACATAATATTTGTAGAAAAACAAAAAAAAAAGTGGACTTAAGCGGTTATTCCCCAAAAACTGTCGATATAAATTATTTAATTATCTATCATATATGGTGTTTAATAAAAGTCGTTAGATATTTTGAGCAAATATAACAATTCCAAAAAAATTACATGTAAGAATTAAATTTTGGGTGAGTGTATTTTCTTGAAAACTTTCTTGCAGCATTTTTTAAATATTTTTGTGCATAAGTAGGTATTAAGTTGGAGTTTAACAGATTTTTTGTTTTGAGTTATGATTATGACTACAATCTGACCTTTTGCTAAAATACTTTTTTTTTTCACGAACCCTTAATAGGTTCATGTATTTCAGGGGAAATTTGGGATTCGAAATTTGGGATGGAATTAAACAGTTTCTCTCCACTATGCACGTGGTAAAGAAAGCAAAAAGGAAAGGAAAAACAAGTATGCATGTTTATTAAGAAAATTTGTCATCTTAATTCTAGCTTTTATTTGAGATATAATTTTCCCTTCTCAGCGTTATCGTTTAGTCACGCAGAAGTATGTGAAAGATACTCAGTAAAACTGAGAGAATTCATGTCAAGGATTTCTATGTGTGGCTTCTTCACATACGGTAACAAGCAACAAACTACTTAGGCCTTTCCTGTACAGCTGCTGTACTAATTCCATTTCATTCTACTCGACAAACCGACGAACTCGTAAACGGAGAAATTGCTTCATATCCTTCCAGGTCCATCAACTGGCCGGACCCCATAGCCGCGCCAAGCTTTGGTGTTTCGTGGCGCACGGGATCGTGGTTGTGCACGGGTGTTTGTTAACGTGTGTATGTATGTATATTTGGAAGAAAAAAGCAAATGGAAAATCAAATAGGCCTACAAAGTAAACGTTGGGAAATTGGAGAAAAAAAAAAGAACAAAATAGAATACAGTGCCGGAGTTCCGACAATCCTTGGAAACTGTATTAACAAAAAACAAAAAAACAAAAAACAAAAACAACAATGAGATTTTTTCCAGGTTTTCCTCAGTATTCATAGTTGGCAAATACCGGGAAGTACCTTAAATTTACGACAGAAAGGTGTTGTTTCTAAAATGTTATAGTACATGGAATCTATGATATTTTACATGCCTATAATAAGTAGGAAAGCGGTTAAACACCCCTAAATAAAGTCAAATCTGATGTGCTCCACTCACATGACTTTCTCTAGGTACATATCTGCAATAAATTATTGTTAAAAAGCTTATTCTTCTATTTATTAATGTTAATCGAGAAAGAATTGACAGAAAGGATCTTATTACTTGCTTCCTTATAAGTAGAAGGGAAATAAAAGAGTAACATAGACTAAATCGATATTCAAATCTTTTAAAAGCTGGTTGCTATGTGATTGAAGTCCCTTTGTTTGTATGGCCAGGAGTTAACAAATTCCCGTATTAGAAACGTATACGTATTTTAAAGCTGATGGTAATAACAAGGAATATCTCAAAAATGGCCAACTCCACGAAAAAAATGTATATAACATAAATCGTGTGTTTTAACGAGCTCAATATTTTTTGTGTGGTAAGTTTTTGGCTATCTCTTACGGTTTACCAGTTATGCAAATTCCCGAAAAATTCATCCAAAATAAACAAGCCTTCAAATGTAATTCCCAGAAAATTAAAGATTTATAATTCATTTGTCACGTAAATATCTCATTTATAAGAGATTGTAATCAAACTTGTTAGAACCATTTTTGAGAAAATCAACATTTTTTTAAAAATGTTCCATGCAAAAGTTAGCTGGAAGTGGGGGGATTTTCTTGACAATCTTCGTTTCGCAGTTTGGAAGATTCTTAGATACCAAGTTTGGCATTTAATGGTCTTTTCGTTTTTATCTATGCTGCCCACAGACACACACATATACAGGCAGATACATAGGTCATTTTTCTAAAAAAAAAAAGTTTTTTTTATTCAGGGGGTCCCAAAAATGTATTTCCGGTGAAATCTCGGTATCAAATTTTTGGATGCATTACAATATCTTCTCTATACACTATGTATATAGTGCATGTAGAGAAAGTAATAACGGTGCCTGTAAGGGATAACAATATTGGTCCAATTTTGCTTCCATGTAGCATTCAATGTAATCTTATTTTAAGTTCTGAATTCTCTCTTTAGAGTCAGTTCAAAAATTCATTGCCATGCTTGAATTTAAATATGGGTGCTCCACATTCCATGCGGTTGCTCTAACCATTGAGCTACCATGACAACATGTCGTTAAGTTCTCTGCCATTATTAACCGAATCTAAAGAAGCAATAAAAAACCTTCATAAAATGGCAGGGCAATGGCAGAGTGGTTAGACCACCAAGATTTCAATCACAGGGGACCACATGTAGAATTGCAGTGGATGAAGCGTGGCCTGGGTGGATTTTCTCCTGGTTCTTCGGTTTCCCTCACTTTTAATTCCACCAATTGCACGGTCATCACCATTCCTACCATCTATTTCGCCTAGATTTCAAAGCATATACTTCCTTGTGTTCATGCCAACCATCGGGCTGATCCTCCATTCCTGGATACCCCATCTGATCCATAGCCCATCTTCTCTTCAGCAGGCGTCTGTTCCAGGCATTGACCTGTAATTCCTACTCATAAGATAACTACCGGATCGATCGATCCCCTATTAGTACAGCAGAGTGCATGTAATTGTGCCAATGTAATGCGCAATGGTTTAGATTGTTAAGAAAATACTAAATAATAAGAATAGTAGATGTAAAAATTATAACATTTTGAGCTATAAGTTGGATTGCAATTCATTTTGGAAAACTTCCTAAAAATGGTGGTAAACCACCAAGGGATAAATTTAAATGTATACTGTAAATTTAATGGTTTTTTCCTGTCAATAAACCAGTCCCTTTTGTCTGTTTCTAGCACTCAACTTAATGTTTTTCTTACCCGCGCATTTTCTATCGTTTCTGAACCAGAAGCCGACCTATGTTTATAGTTTAAAGTTTGACTAGACTTTTTACATCACACCAATACTAGGCAGACACATCCAAGTCCTGGTGTGGACAGTCGTGTCGAAACATGTTTTCCTACCACTCAGGGGAAATGTTTCGGTAGCTTTCTTCTTTCGCCTAGGCCTAACCTTTGTCCATAAGGTTTTGCGTGTGTATCATATCAATAAAAGATTAGCTCAATAAGGCTGTCCTGGAATACACATAAGTTATTTCTACCAATATTAAATACAAAATCGAATATGCTTCATTAACATGACTTTCTCTATTTGTTCTGCAAACAAACTATTCTTGCAAAATATTATTATCTTATCTATATCATGCTAATTACAAGATATGGACTTATTATTTAGTCCCTTATAAGTAAAAGAGAAATAAGACAATACACTAGGCTAAAGCTACAGCTAAGACTTTTAAAAGCAATTGCTATGCGAATTACTATTTTCATTGAAATTTGGTTCTCTTGCCATGGCCAGGAGTAAAACAAAAGAGATATGAAAGGATGAGGACTTCCCGTTTGAGAAAGGTTTAAGAAATTTAAAACTGAAACCAATAAAATGGAATATTTCGGAAATTGTTAACACTACAACAAATGTATGTGTCATGAAACGCGTGTTTTAGCGATATTTTCAGTTTTGTGCAGTAACTTTTTGTCTATTTTTTAAGGTTTACCAGTTATGCCAAAGTCTTTCAAAATGAAGCGGGCTTCAGAGGTTATTTCCAAAATACTCAAGAGTATTCACTTTATTTGTCATTTAACGTCTAAAGTGTATAGTACTTTAATTAAAATCCTTACACCCATTTTTGAGGAAACCAAAATGTTTGAAATGATTTTTAGGTCAAGGGTTGTTTAGGGCGAGGAGATTTCATTGAAAGTCTTATTTCACATCCTTGGAAGATGAACTTAAATAGAAAGTTTAATATGTGACCGTCACTTTGTTTTTGAGTTATCGCGTTCACACACACACACACACACACACACACACACACTTAGACATCTTGCCTCTCACCTAGATGGCCCGGATTCGATCCCAAGTGACCACATGTGAGACTTGTAGTGGACAAAGCGATGTAGGGGTGGGTTTTCTCCGGGTTCTCCAGTTTCCCTCGCCATCGCATTCCACCGGTGCTCCATCTTCATTCCATATACCACCAATGTCATCGCACCCGTGCCATGGAAGTAAAATTGGGTGATAAGCACTATAAAAAACACAACTTTTTAAATGTTTTTTATTTTGATACAGGGGACCCTAAAAGTGTATTTCCAGTGAGATGTGTTATCGAATTTTTTGGATGGAATACAATACCTGCTCTGTCTATATATACTATGTAATAAGTGCTAAGTATAGAAAATAAAATGCACTAAAGGAAAACAAAGGCCTAGGCACGTTTTGACTGTACCTTTCACCGTTTCCTGCGAAGAATAAATAGCTAGAACATTTTTAACGGAAAGATATTGAATCGCTGTTTGAAATAGTAACTATATGGTACCCAACTATATGCTGGTTACTATATCGGTTACAACTACAATGAAATGGCATTCATTCCTGCTTTTATCCGAGATTATAAATTGCATTAGGGTTCCGTTTCTCCCCTCTGAATGTTACCCAAATAGTTTTTGTTCGGCTGCGCAGTGTTGCTGCCTGATAAATGAAAAATATATACTTCAGCTCTCGAGAGTAATAATGGCACAGCCGTACATATCGCTCAAAACTATCTATTTATTGACCAAGCAGTATGTGTATACAAAATGATAAAAGGGCTGTCCGCCTCTCTGTCCATTACTGGAAATTATTGCTCTCATAGCCCCTCTTCATCTTGTAACGTATCTGTGATGGCGGCAACCGAGATGAAATGCTAGTTACCGTATCGTGCGAATTTCGAAAAAACAAACATATTTGAGTTATGAATATGAGTAATCAGTCATGCACTACGCACCCACGTGCAGCCTCTGGGGGATGGATATTGGTTTATAATGACGTTGTCCTGCCCGTCCATGTTCCGCCAATTCGCGTGTTCCCTGAGGCATCAAAATCAGACTATTCGGCCGCATAGGCTCGTGACAAATATGCGATTAACATGCTTTGACTTTATTTACATTTACTGCACTTTAAATATGCATATATCTTCTTTGTAACGATGCGCTTTTCAGATACCGAATATAAACGTTACGGTAACTAAATATGTCATTAATGGTAAAATAATTCTGTCGAATCATTTATGTAAACTATATATAAGTTATCTCTGTGCATGGAATCGTGACAAATAACGGTTTATGTTGCTATGGGAAACTAAACCTTAACTTGATTCAGGCACCCCAATTAATGTTTGGACGCGGGTTCAAACCCGGAGGAGGACGATGGATTTTTTCGGGTGTAAAGATCTCTAGCATGCCTTCCTTCGGAAGGGATGTAAAGCCATTGGTCGCGTGTCAAGCCTGATAAAGAGGACGCTGAGCAGAATTAAGCGGTCTTTCACGCCCAATTTAGAATAGGACGCTGAAAACCACAGTAGTTAAAGTGCGTCCATAAATAGCACGCCATTTATATATATATATATATATATATATATATATATATAAATCCTGTGTTAAAACTCTAAGGTTTGTGTGCCAGGCTTTTCACATCAAACTAATAGGAGACAAACTCACCCACAGGCTGGAATGGACCATTGTTACAAAATATTCCTTCCAATCTCTCAGGCTAAATGTTCTTGTAGTTTCTGATTTCGTTGCTGAGCTAGATCATTGCCCATAGGTTAATGCATTTGTGCCGGATTTGAGTCCAAAACAGTAAAATTTTTTTTTGTTTGATAGTGTTTAACGTGCACTTTTACTACTTGTGGAACCCAGGCGATGACACTGGTGATATATGAAATGAAGATGGTGTGGTGTGCCATATGCGGTGGCCTTATAGTTGTGGCGTATTCTCCTGATCACCACATTCAAAGCACCAGATGCATTAAATCATCACGCATAAAAACAAGAAAATACAGAAACCTGTTGTATTTCAGTTAATGGAGCATCTCTACACAGTTTGTCTTTGGCACAACCGTCTCTCACTCAGATAAAATAATTCCAAAGTTTTTCCATTTCGAGCCCATGTTTTTCCAATTTTGTAATGGCTACACTCAGATATTATTGACACAAAACAGTTCTGTCTGCAAATTATGTATTTTATCCGGCAACAAGAATTGTAGGGCTTTAGAAATAGCACCTGTGTCGACTAGATTCAATGAATGCTAAAAGACTTATGAACATTTTCACACAGCATAGATGCACACCGAATCCACGATCCCCAACGAATAATGACTGGAAAATTTGGAAGGGGCAGGCAAATGATTTTCTTGTAGTCAACAACATGACACGGAGAAGAATATTTTTAGAGCAGAAATGAATTTATTCGGGATATTCATTCTTTATGGTCGTGAAGGGCATGGACTAGGCATGTGACATACTTTAACTTAGGGAAAAAGGTTTTAATTAGTTATGCGGAAAACATGTGTGGAGTCTCGTCCGTAACCAACACGAGAAGTTTTTCAAACGCGATTCCACTTGGCCACAGCTTTTGACAGAAGCCCATGATTGATTACATTACTGTTCCGGCATTTGCATTCTCTAGTTCATACACCTTAAAACAGAGCTCAACTTTCTCCCTTAATAGATGAAAAACTGAAATTTTCAATGCGTATCGTGCCTTTGAATATGCAATTTTATCCAACATGATTCCCACATCACAATTAATCACTTTCTCAGAAATTCTTACAAAGGTGGCATTATGTAGTTTTTTCTTATAGTACGCTCATCGATAGCTGGTATCTGTGTGTAGTTTCAAAACTGGATGGTTTACCTTATTGAGTGGAATTTCACTTGTGTAGAATAGTGCACAAATGAATGCTTCCCGTAATAAAGATTGTCGCGATATGTTTGTTTGAAAAGTCTTGTTCTTTTGCTGCTTAGAGCTGAAAATTCGTTCTTTGAAGCGGCTTCGCTGATGTTCTTCATCTAACAGAATTGCCGGATCGCAAATACTACTCCATAGTACAGTTCCATCTATTTCTATAGAATCTTGTTTGAATTCCTGAGATAGTGAAAAAATTGGGCTATGGTCATTTTTGACATGGCAAAATATAGTAATGCACCCATTTATAACATACTTGCATTCACGATCAGATTCCTGGTTCTGTTCAATTTAAGGTAGAAGTGAGAAAAAGAGGATTTTTGCATGTGCATTATTATTTTACACTGTTGAGGTGTTTATGCAATGAAACACGCATTTCCGTTGTGGCGAGCAATTGGTTTCGGTAAAGTGAGAGAAAGAGGATTTGCCCACACACAATAATTATCTATTATTGCACGTGTGCTATCAGCCCCGCTTTTGCTGGAAGTAAAATGGAATGAAATTCACAAGTCATATCTCATAAATAGTCCAGAAGATTATTGAAAAGCTACAGTATAAAAAAACTACTAACTCTGAGCAAGATCATGTTTGACTATAAATATTCTCAAAATTAAATAATATGGATTCTGTTTGTATATATTTGAGAGCATAACTCAAAAATGAAAACTTGGTTAGATACTAAACGTGATATTTGAGCTTGGAGTCTATCAAGGTTGCAACACGTGGATTTTCAAGAAAATTTACTTTTCATACGGAAAAATTTTCTAAGTTCTAAAAAAAAAAAAAAAACAAAAGAAAAAAAAAAGGATTTCAATTTCGATTAAAATACCATATATTAAAGCTGTTTACATTATAAATAATATATCTCAAATTTCTTGGGAAACGCCCCTAAAGTTCAGTTCATTCTTAATGACTTTTGCATAACTGGTAAGAAATACATAAAAAGTTGCTACACAAAAGTGTAGATCTTGTTA
The DNA here is from genome assembly GCA_030762935.1 of Hymenopus coronatus. Lineage (NCBI taxonomy): Eukaryota > Metazoa > Arthropoda > Insecta > Mantodea > Hymenopodidae > Hymenopus > Hymenopus coronatus. The sequence continues at coordinate 130,640,112 of CM060882.1, read as the reverse complement.
AAGCTCGTTATGTCATACAGTTTGGAGGGGGGGGCGGTGGGTAGAGATAACGAGCTCGAGGCATTGCTTATTTTGGGTTTCAGTTTTAATACACGTACATAACATTTTTCTAAAATGGGAAGTTCTCTTCCGTTTCACCTGTTTTGTTTTATTCCTGACCATGAAAACAGAACAAAATTTCAATAATAATCGCATAACTACAGTTTATAAAAAAAATTTGACTCGTTTTTAGACTAATATATTCCCTTTTATACGTTCTACATATAAGGAAACTCAGCAATAAGAACATTTATGGTAATTTTTATCCTGATTGGCATTATGTAGATAAAATTATATACTTTTGTAAGTATAGTTTGTTTGCGAAACGGATAGAGAATTCAGATTTTGTATCTATCTGTCCTATTAATTTATGCAACACAAGTATCATGTTATGCTTTACAAAGTTAACAATAGTAACTGAAGTATAAGAATTTAATGACGAGGGGTGGTCTTAACTGAAGTTTTAGGGGTGCGTTATGCCATCGCCTTTAAAGGGAGCGACATGCCGTCCCTCGTACCGCTGCCTTAATATCATCCATTCCCAGGTCCGCCTCCGATAACCACGTCTTGCGGTCTCCGTTGTGGTTTTCCGCCCTCGATATTATTATGCGAGAACTTTCGGAGTAATTGCATCGGCTTGCTGTGGTTTCCGGACCACCAAGAATAAGCCCCAGAAACAAACACCCCTTTACTCCCATGCTCTCAATACATATCTCAATTTTAAGAAAGGTTCACATGAATCCGGAACGGAAATTATTCTTAAACCGGACCGGAATTAGCTGGCGGTTATGATTGCTTCTCTACATTATGTTTGAACTGTATTCTAGCAATTTTATGAACCCTTCAGTAAACTGGTCGGAAGTAATACATTATATTATAACATTTTTGGAAACGATTTATTTTTCAAAATTTCCTTATGTAATAATTATGAAACTGTCAAGCCGTGTGTAGCACAGGAGTTGGATAGGTAGAGTGAGACTTAAAACATTAAATGCCATAGCTGGGATTTGAACCACGGAGCTCCCGGTCTCGAGCTGGTTGCCCTACCACTAAGCTACCATAGTAACATACCAGTATAGCATTAAATTTCTCAACCTACTCGCATGTTTCCCGGTAAACCACAAGGTGATCTCAAAATATTTTGAGATGACAACCCCCAATGGCGACTTACAATGCTGTAAGTACTTTAAGTCCCAGGTTTCATAGTTTAGCCAACTATTATGGTCATTTAATATTTTTTTTTTTTTTTCCTTTTTCACACATACCGTATGTAGGACAAGAGTTGGAAACATGCGAATAAGTTGAGAAATTCAATGCTATGTCGGCATGTTACCATGGTAGCTTAGTGGTAGAGCAGCCAGCTAGAGCCCGGAAGATCCGTGGTTCACATCCCGGCTACGGCATTGAATTGTTCTGACTGACTCTACCTATCTATCTATTACGTATTCATTTATTTAAAACCGGTTTCCTAATGTAAATGGCGTGTTATTTATGGACGCTCTTTAACTGCTGTGGTTCTCAGCGTCCCATTATATATTGGACGTGAAAGACCGCTTAATTTTGCTCAGAGACCTCTCTATCAAGCTTGAGGTTCTTTTACGTGCCGTAAATCTACGACACGGGACAAACGGCTTTACTTCCCTTCCGAAGGAGTTTACGCCCGAAAAAATCCATCGCCCTCCGCCGGGTTTGAACCCGCTACCTTGGGTATATGAAGTCAGCATGGTAACCATTACACCACGGAGGGTGACCCGTTTTCCTTTGTCTATACATACTATGTACATAGTGTATAGAGAAGATATTGTAATGTACCCAAAATTCGACACCGAGATTTCATGGGAAATACATGTTTTAGGTCGTCTGAACCAATAAAAAACTCTTTTAGAAAAAGGTTCATGTGTGTCTGTGTGTCTGTAGACAGCATAGTTCAAAAACGAGGAGCGCGTCAAATACCAAAGGACGCGACACGAATATTTTCAAGAAAACCCCTCACCACAGCTACCCTTTACAAGGAAAAAAGTTTCGAAAATTTTGATTTTCTCAAAAATATCTCTAACGATTTTGATAAAGATTTCTTAGATTTAAGATATTTATATGACAAAATAAAATGCATATCTTGAATTTTCTGGGAATAGCCTATAAAGAATGGAATCTATGAGTATAAAAATATATAGTAAAGTATATAATATTAGAATTAATAAAGAATATTGGAATATACATCTTATGTATTTATTATTCTGACCCTTATCCATTCTGACCTCTTTATTCTGGATGATTTTTATTACATTTTGCCTAACTGGTAAACCGTAAGAGATAGGCAAAAGCTTACTGAGCAAAAAATGTAGATCACAATAAAACACATAATTTATATCCTGTACCTTTTTTTCTTGGAGTGATCGTTTTAGATATTCCTTGCTATTTGGTTTCAGCTTTAAAAAACTCATGCTTTCCTCATATAGGAATTTGTCATCTCCTGTCCATACAAATAAAGGAACTTCAGTCAGCAACTTTTGACTATCACTTTAACTATGGTACTCCCTTATTTTGCTTCTACTTACAAGGAAACAAGTAATATGACTCTTTCTGCTAATGTTTTCTCAATTAGCATGAAGTAAATAGAAGCATATTTAACAATATTTTGTTGCAGAGCTATAGAGAAGGTCATGTGAATAAAACTCATCAGATTTTTAGAAAAAGGTCCGTGTGAGTACGTGTGTGTGTGCGTGTGTGTGTCTGTG